>QLOH01000760.1:0-449344 GCA_026901365.1 Sesbania bispinosa | reverse complement strand
CATTCCAGAACTAAGCATATAGAAACACACATCATTTGATTAGAGGACTATGTTCAGAAGGGAATTATTGATAAAAGTTCATTAAAAAAAATTTCAATGGGCTATATATTCACTAAACCTCTTACTGAAGATAGGTTAAATTCATTAGAGATAATCGAACATTCTTGCAATTTCTGAAAAATAACTTTTGAAACATTTTGTAAACTTGCTGATGTTTTTGAACTCTCGAGATAATTGTTTCTCCCTGAAAGCTTGAACTTTCTGAACATAAGAACACTATGAAAAGTCACTTAGTGATGTGGCACTCCGGAGACAGTTGGTTTTCTCACCTTTTCCTGTTAGGAATATGCACTAGAGACTTATATATTTATGACATCACAACACTGTATCATGTTATTTTATAAAGGCAAACTTATTCTTTTAGAATATATTATTGTCCTTAGAATAGTAAGCTTAAACTTCATAAGGAATCAAGTAGATGACTTGATCGTGAGAGCTTATGAAGAACTATTCTTAAATAGTCCTAGTCATATCATATAAGGACAAAGATGCCATTAGACTAGTATTTGAGTTCATTGATGGTCGCATCTCACAGATCATGGATATGAGATATCATGCGCTCACATAGGTACACATTAAGATAATGGTGTACTGGACAGACCCACTTAAGCATGTTGCATGGATGTTACATAAGTGTCATGAACGTTTCTTAAATTGAAAAATGTTATATGAAGTCCTTCGACCTGAAATCACTACGATTCCTACATAGGAGTTATATGTTTTTTATCATCAAACGTTACCTGTAACAGGGTAATCATAAAGTTGGTTTTGGACAATAATAAATTATGTGTTGGAATGTAAGTGCCCTAGATGAGATTTGTCCCTCTATGTAACAAGAGTTATATTGTAGGCCTCTTGAGAAAGCGAGATTGGCAAAATGCATGGCCATGCTCAGGAGGATAAACATGAGATGTTTATTTTCTGTACAGTCTACTTGGGGATCAAGAAAACATAAATTGAAATATACAAGGTTGACACAATCCCATGCCTTGTGTTCAATTAGATATTGGACAAAGGACAAATCATATAAATTATCATAAAAATAGGATTCGTCAAAAGTTGTTGTATATCTCAATATTTGGATAGTGATGTATTGCTAGATGCCGCTCCACTTTTATTATTCAAATATAAAAGGTTTTATTTTAATATCATACCAAATATTAAAGCCTATTGGGTCACACGTATACAACAAGCCACTAGGAAAGGATAATATTCTAATTTAATTAGAATTATAACATAATGGGCCAGGTCCATAAGTGTGAGGGTTAAGTGAGTGAAGGGGGTAAAACCCTAGCCACCACTCTATAAATAGAGCATGAGATGCACTACCCTACACAGTGAGCAATCGCTTTTTACTCTCTAAGGCTACTAGCAGAGTTGAGGAGGGTTTCCTAGTTCGACTGTTGGTGTGGACACCACTAGAGACGTGGCTGCTATTGCTCGTTCATAATCCTAATAGGTTACGACTTTCGTTTAATAACCTTTATGCCTTGATTCGTGTTTTCGCCAAAAACGATTATAACAAGGGAGGGAATCCATTTATTTCCGCTGCACCCTGACCACATGCTTGATTCCTTTATTGCACGTTCTTCAATATTGGGCAGTCTGTAAATGCCATGGTTACAGTTCTGGTGACGGTTATTTAAAGCGCATGGGGTGATGTCTCAATCTTCCCTCACGTCTCCTTGCATACTAAGTTCACTCAACTCTCAGAATACTCTCTGCACTCTTTCTCTCTCAAGTGTTCAAGACTCCATTTTTCTTTCTTAATGGCGTCCAAGAAATCTGTTGTTGCCTCCAAAGCTTCTGGGAAAATAGTTGCCAACGGGCCGTGAATCTGTCAATGCTAGCTGATTTGGGTATGACTACCAAGAGGAATTTGAAGCTACTGGGTGGTCAGATTTCTTTGGCTAGTAAACTGCTCGTGGCACTCAGGAAGTGTGGTTGATTATGGGAAATTGCTGAAGAAGTTAAGGGAAAATGGCTATGTCTCCATCAAGCCAAGGTGCTGAACTCTACTGTGTTTGTTTTTAAAGATGTTCTGGAGATTGTAACTAGGACGAAGTTTGAAGGCTTGGAGTTTGTGAAAGACCGGGAAAACCAAATGGTGGACCCAAAAAGATTAACCTAATACTGTACGGGGAAGAAAACCCTGACAACAAATACTATACCAAGATGTTCAGAACTCCTCGCATTCTTCAAGCCATCCTGGGTGTTGCATCCTACCCAAGATTGGTGGGAAGAATCACGTCTCTCAGTTGGAAAGGTTCTGTATAGTGAATCTGATGAGGAAGAAGAAGATAAACCTGCCAAAGATTCTCCTTCATCATATGATCCAAAGAGTGAAGGATTCCGCCTAGTCTCCCTCAAATCCTTGATCATGGGTATTCTGGAGCACTTCAAGGTGCCTGTTAATAAACTGATCGACAACCAGGCTCCTCTACTTTGGCTCCAAACTCAGAAGCAGATGGGCTTTGACATCAAGCCTCCACCTCCTCCTTCTCCAACGCTCAAGGAATCTATTTCCATTGGCAAGCAGCAGCCGCTACTGGATGATCTGTTGTGGAGATTCTTGAGAATGATCTTAGGGGAGGCACATGAAGAAGTGATTTTGTGCCATCACTCCCTCTCCTGAAAAGTTGTCAAAAAGAAAAAGGACCAGAGTTATCAAGAAAGTTGTTCAAGCTCCTGCTACTGATAGACTTCAACCCTCGAAGAGATTGCTTAACTGACATCAACACCTTTGCAGGTGGCTGATGCAACACAATCCACCGCTTCTGAACCTGTTCAGAAAATTCAAAAGGAACCTACTAAAATTGTGGGTCAGAATGCTGAGGGGAGTGGTGCTCAGCTCACTGAGCCTATTTCTCTAGAAAGACAGGCTAGGGTGTTTGAGCATTCAGATGGGTCTTTAGAAAAGACTATTGAGTTTCCCCTTGCTGCAAGTACCAGAACCTGAACTCCAGAAAGTGGTTGTCATAGCCATATGCTTGATGAAGAAGAAGCCAGAAAAACAAAAGAGCAAGAAGAACTGGATCATGCTATTGCTATGGCAACACAGCAAGCACTGCTTAGAGATGAAGGTTAGAACAAGCTTCTAGAACCAAGATAAGAAGGGTTAGTGCACAGAAAAGAAAAGTGAAAAGAAGATTGCTTTCTCCTATCACAGAAGCACCTCCAATGGTTACAAGAAGCAGATCGATTCAGCAAGCTGATGCTGTAAGATTTCAGCAAGTTGCTGAAGAGGAGAGGAAAGAAGTTGGAAGAGCTTAGAAGAAAGAAGGGAAAGGCTCATGCTGAAGAAGCACCCCCATCCAAGAAAATGCATGTGGTATTCCAAAATCTGAATCCTTCATATGAGAAGATTTGAATATGTAGAAAACACGGTAAACACTAGAAGGGGGGTTGAATAGTGTTTATATAAATTCTATGAGTTGTTGGAAGCTTTTCGTAAAAACTTGTTTCTCTACTATTTTGTAAAATGTTTTCTGAAGTGTATTCAGAACGTTGTTGATAGAGCCTAAACTTTTAATGAAGCGATTAGAGTATTATAATTTCGAATTCAAATCCCCTTTGTTAGTAATAATTGAAATTAACGAGAGATAAGGGTTCTGAAGACTTAACCACAGATTTATACTGGTTCATTCACAAATACTGTGAGTTACGTCCAGTCCGATGCAACAACAGCAAAGGCTTTCCACTATCTGATCAGTAGTACAGTATTCTTTTATCAAGCCTCTTCAGGCTCTACACAAGTATTCTTTTCTATCAAGCCTCCTTAGGCTCTACATAAGTATTCTTTTCTATCAAGCCTCTTCAGGCTCTAAACAAGTATTCTTTTCTGTCAAGCCTCTTCAGCTCTACACAAGTATTCTTTTCTATCAAGCCTCTTCAGGCTCTACACAAGTATTCTTTTCTGTCAAGCCTCTTCAGGCTTGATAAGTGAAAATTATATGATAAATTAGAGCACTTTTTAGTTCACTTATCAAGGATAAAATGGTAATTTTGCCCCAGTTTAATCCCTTTTATTATATTAGATAAATTGTATTTATTAATCTGAGATTTGAATTTGATGCTATTTTGATAGAAATATTGCTGATTTTTGCAGGATATTGCAAGGATTTGATTTGAAGGAAGATAACATTAAATGAGGGAGATATCTGCAAGATTTGAGTTTGATTGAAGACATTTAATAAAGATTTGAAGATTATTTGAAGCAATTAATGAAGATATCCTGCCAATCAAACAAGGATTCTGCAGACAACCTTCCCAAATAAATCAAAGATGCTCAATAAATACAAGGATTTAATCAAGAAAAGGGAAACAAGGAAAGACAAATCAGCCAAACCAGTTTCAGGGAGAGATCAAATTAAAAAGAGAAAGTTTGAGCTGCAGGACGCAACCTGCGCTACAACGCAGGGTGAAGCGCACTCTCTGGAACCTCCACTGCAGCCTACGCTGTAGCACAGCTTGAAGCGCAGATCACGCAGATTTGTACCCTGTTGACATTTTTAGATAGATTTCTTCCCAATTTTCTTTGTCTTTCCTTAGCCTATAAATAGGAACCTCTTGCACCAGATCAGGTGTGCACGATTATTGTAACTCAGTGATAATTCAGTGATAATGCACCAGAGCTAATTTTAGAGTAGGAGAGGAGGAGCGCTTCACAAGGATTGAAGATGGTGACAACATCTTCGGTGGTTTGTATGGCTACCATGTGTAGTTAACTCTCCATTAAGATTGAATGTAATCGATTCCATTCCCAAGTGTATGTTGAACTCTATCTATTTATTTATGTAGTTCCGTAGCTATAATATTGGTAATTTTATTCTGTGCTTAATTTCAAACTTCCGCGCTTGCGCCAAAGTTATAGGCTAGTTTATAATTAACGTTACGACTAGGATTGAGTTTGGGGGAGCCTAGACATAGGAAACTCAACCTCTGAGTGAATAAGAATACTTGGTTAACTAGTGACTGAAACATAGGTGTTGCTAATGATGATGGATAGTGTGAGTATCCTAATGAAGCATCTAATGGATACATGGTCTAATGGATCGATAGCAAAGGATTAGTTGATTGTCAATCCAGGAATCGAAACATGGATGTATTCTAATGAGCGATGGGTAGTGACAGTACTCTCGCGAAGGTGCGTCCTAGGATTAGCCTCGTTTATCAACTAGTTCTTTTACAAACGGAATAAAGAAAGCAAAATAAGTCGAGGGTAAGTCTGTCGCTTTAGGAGAGCCCGCATGGATTACCTTTGAGTGTGTGAGGCTGCTGGTAACTCGGGGTCTTAGCAATATAGTTTGTCTACAGTGTTATAGTTCAAAGCCATAAATAATTGATAGTCTCGACATACATGAGGGGTGTGATGAGATGAAGTTCAATCCTAATCCAAGTAAAGTGTCTCTAACTCTTCCTTTCTAAATTCAATTGATTATTAATTTTCTATTTACATTTTTCGCACAACAATATTCCATAAACCCATTTTGTTATCTTGATAAATACATCACAACTATATGCGAATTGACCATTCCCTGTGGATACGATACTTTCTTACTATTATACTACTGGAGTTTTGGTTCGCTTGCCAGAAACCCACCAAGGCTCTACACAAGTATTCTTTTCTGTCAAGCCTCTTCAGGCTCTACACAAGTATTTTTTTGTCAAGCCTCTTCAGGCTCTACACAACAGTGTTTTTGAAAAACACAAGTCTAAGCTTGTAAACTACACAAGTTCAAAGCTCAAACTCTGGGAAATTACAAGGTAACTGAGGTAGACTCAGGATATGAAAGTTTTAGTACAGTGAATATGTGAATGATATTTCAGCAGCGATTCAGCGTTTCAGCAAGTTGGCTTGTTCATCTCTGTCTTGCACGAGCTCTACTCAGGTATTTATAGAGTTGGATTTGAAATCCGTTAGACTCATTTAATTCCCGTTGGAATGGCATTAAATGCTTTTTCTCCCGTTGAGACACATAGCCCTGAAGACTTGATTTACAGTACGTAGTAGGTGTGCAGAGGTGACTTGCTTTTCTGAGCAGTTGTACTTTGCAGCAGACAAGGCTTCCTCTTTAAGGTATCATTTTTGAAAATAACTTCAGAGGGCTTCTGCGTACACAACTGAGAGTAGAGAATGTGCAGAGTTATCTGAGCAGCTCCGAATTTTGACAAGGTCTTTAAGATGTCTCTTTGAATTAATGAGATTTGTGCGGAGACAAAGCCACGTCAAACAACTTCAGAGAGTTCCTTTCAGTGAGTTAGTTTCTTCAACATGTTGATCACTTTCAGAAAGGTTGCACACTTCAACAGGTTAATCCTTTAGTCGTACAATTCTTCGTGCTGAATCCATTCTTGCTGAAAACATATAAGCACTTTACGCATCAAATGTGTAACTGACTTAGTCAAATTTGTTATTCTTTAAAACTTAGGATATGAGAGTCTTAAATCATCACTAATTACTTAATAATATTTTTGAGACTGAACATTCTCCCCCTTTTAATGATGACAAATTTGATTATGTCTATCAAATATCTGAAGGGAAAAGTATGTTAAAATTGTAAGAGATACTCCCCCTTAACCAGATATTTATCAGAACAATGCTCCCCCTGAGATGAATCTGTTTTTCAAACAATTCAGAGATTTGTTAGTCATACTCCCCCTTTTGTCATTAGTCAAAAGGGTATAGCAGCAGTGAATACGTAACATATATAATCAGCAAGTAGGGAAAGAGCATATAATCAAAGTAATTAAGAGTAAACAACGAATAATAATCATGAACCCATGAAATGTATGAAAAGAGTATCAATCAGTATGCAAATTGTTTGAAGCGATCAGAAAATAAAGCGCTGAACATAAGCAACTTGCTGAGATAGGATGGCATGCACATCATAGACCTTTCCTCCGTTCTACTTTGGAGGGGGAAGATCGTTCAGTAGAATGCACAATTTGAAGCGCAGTTATTTTTGCTTAGCCCGATCTAGTTGTTTCATCACCCTGGCAATCTTCAGCTTGGTTCTTCTGACCTCTTCTTCTCTTTCTCGGAGCTCATTCTGAATAGTGCCTTTAACGAAGGTGATGGAGAACAGTCGTCCAATGAACTTGAAAGGTTCAAAACCAAATTGCAGGCCAAACTCCTCAGGATGAAATACTAGAAAAGTGGCTCAGGAAATTCCGTCCATGCTCGCAATTGCCAATTGCCGGGATCATCAAAAGATTCCCTTACTTAGTTAGGAAACCTTCCAGGAAAGAAGGTAGCCCATTCTTGATATTGGAAAGAGCAAGAAGTGGCACAGTCAATGAAATCAAACTGTTCCTGAGGAGAAGTCGTCCTTTTCACATTCATGTCAGTAAGACTCCCAGACCCAGTCTCTGTAAGTATGATCTAACCCCCTTTACTTGGACCTTTGCAGGTATGGCTTTCCATTCAGCAGGATTCATAGGTTCAACCTTGGCATCACTAGTGGTATAGAATTTGTCTGCTTTTCCCTTTTCAGTTTCACCGGGTGTGAGAGGTAGCCTAGGAATGATCCTATCTGGTTGCCACAAGATCCTTGTAGAGGGCTTCATTGAGAGCGGTTTTGGACCTTTTAGTACTTGCGACCCAAAGCCTGTGAATGTGCCTTTGAAATAGCTCAGTCTCAGTATTTAGTCTGCAAACAATCATCCATTCTTCCTCAGTCATTCTTATTTGATCATCAGAGAAAACGTCAACCGGTTTCCAGAATGAGGAGGGGGCTCTACTTCTTTTCTGATCTTTTCCAGCTGATCAGGAAGCAGGGATTTCCTTTGTTTCTTGCCTTAACTGCATCATGAGATTCTACATGCAAACCATCAAAGCCAGTCAGAGGAGGATGTCTTGAAGAATTCTAGTTCGTCAAACAGATAAGGAAATTTGGGAATTCAGCGCCTTTCAGCAAATGGAATTATAAGGCTTGTGAGGCTCTTCCTGACTCAGCCTAACTTCTATTTGAGAGAAGGGAAATGGACAAGGATCATATGATTTCAGTCGATAGAAATCCCTTGTTTTTGGTTTGAGCGAATATCTCTGGGCAAGTTGCCACCCTTCCAGATGCATCTGCCTTCAGGTTCTTCAGAATCTCCAGAGGATGATGAAGGAGATGGAGGGGGACTTGCTGAATTTACAACAGAATTCTTTTGAGGAGATGGTGCGCACTGGATTTTCTTGGAAGGAAGTTCTTCTTCAGCTGAAGCCTTCCTCTTTTGCTTTTTGAGCTCTTCCAGCTTCCTTTTCCTGGCCTTTTCAGCAACTTGTTGAAATCTTATGGCATTAGCTTGCTGAATTGATCTGCTTATGGTAGTCATTGGCGGTGCTTCTGCGATAGGAGAAAGCAATCTCCTTTGCAATCTTCTTCTCTGTGCACTGGCCCGTCGTCTTTTGGTCCTTGAGGCTTTTCTGTCCTTTCATCTTCAAGCATTGCTTGTTGTGTTGCAACAACTATAGCATAATCCAGTTCTTCTTGTTATTTTGCTTTTCTGGCATCTTCCTCATCGAGCAAATTGGCTAGAATAGCCACTTTTTGAAGTTCAGGGTCTAGATTGATAGCAGCAATGGGTATAACATCAATAGGCTTCTTCAATAGGCTTCTTAGATGACCCATCTGAAGAATCAACTACCCTAGTCTTTCTTTCTCCCTGAGAAATAGACTTAGAGAGCTGAGCACCGCTATCCTCTGCATTCTGACCCACAATTTCAGTAGGTTTTGTCTTAACTTTCTGAATAGGTTCAGAAGCTTTGGGCTGTGTTACTCTAGCCTCCTTCAAAGATGTCGAGGATGGTTGAGAAACCTCTTTAGAGGGTTGAAGTGTATCAGCGTCAGAAGCTTGAATATCTTTCTTGATAATTTTGGTCCTCTTCTTTATGACAATCTTTTCAGAAATGGGGGATGATGGCACACTCACTCCTTCTTAGGTCGCCCCCAAGATCATTCTCAAGGATATCCAGAACAGATCTTCCAGTGATAGCAACTTTGCTCATGGCAATAGATTCCTTGACAGTTGGAGAAGGGGTGGTGGAGTTTTGACTTTAAAGCCCATTTGTTTCAGGGTTTGGAGCCAAAGTAAGCAGGAGCCTTGTGGTCGAACAGTTTTTGTACAGGCACCTTGAAGTGCTCTAGAATACCCATGATTAGGGTATTATGAGGGACTGGAGGCGGAATCCTTTACTCTGTAAATCATGTAATGAAGAAGAATTTTTGGTAGGTTCAACTTTGTAACATCCCAAACATTTGGATTAAGTTAAGTGAATTTCATGTTGAATATGTGGTATGAACTTAGAGGATTAAGAAGAATAAGTTGGAAAAGGTAAGTCATGGTTTGGTAACTTATTAGAATTTGATTTTAGAGTTTTTGCTCACTGGTAATCGATTACAAAGAGATAGTAATCGATTACCAGAGAGTTTAATTCATGGTAATCGATTACCATAGCTTAGTAATCGATTACCAGAGAGTCTGGCCCTGGTAATCGATTACTAAACCCTTGTAATCGATTACCAGCAACCTGAGTTCTTAGTAATCGATTACCAAAGGTGGTAATCGATTACCAGGTTCCCAGAATAGGTTTTTAGGTGATTTTGCCTTTAGTAATCGATTACCAAATTTTGGTAATCGATTACAAGACGAAAATATATAAGCCTAGGACGCGAAATTCATCAGAATTTTGGGAGAAAAACATAGTTTTAGAGAGAGAAAGTGTGAGTCTAGAGAGAGGAAGTGCCGGAACGAAGTAGGAACGTCGGAATGGAGCTAGGAATCACAATTCTTCCATCTAATCACTTGAATGCTACATTTGGTGAGTAAATTCTCACTTGAATTGTTAGAATTAGGAATTGGTCTCCAAAACCCTTGAACCCACTTCTCTCTCTCCAATTCTCTGATTATACTTGATTGTTGATATTGATTGTGTTTGTGTTTGATAATTGAGTAATGGGGAAGGATTTTAATCGGTTAGAACGGATCGATTTTTGATAATCGTTAGTTTCGAAACTTTCAAAACTCTCGAAAGTTTCGAAACTCTCGAAAAGTCGAAACGCTTCGTTTTCTCTGATTAATCTTGTTCCGAAAGATAGAACTAAGGGTTGATAATTGATTTCGATTTAGGAATTGATGAATATGTGAACTTGGTGATAATTGAGTGTCGAATTTCGTTCGTTTCGAAAGGTTCGAACTATCGAAAGTGTCGAAATTGACGGAATTCACTATATTCATCAATCTCTAGTATCGAATTAGTTATTCAATCTACGTTTTGAAAGAATACTGGACTTCGGTCAAATACTGGACTTCGGTCAAATACTGTAGGGTGGGATTCGTCCCCTGGGGAGATATCCCCTGTAGTCTGAGCTCAGGTCTAATTCTAGACTGTGATTGTACATGGCCTATCGGGCAAGCATCTTAAGCATACTGTTAATTATATTAAATTGAGACTGATATTGTTTGGTATAGTGATTTATGGCCTGGAATGTCATGAGATATATGTTATTGCATTCATGCATTGAGATTTGCTCACTGAGATTGTATCTCACCACACGTTATGTGGACTTTGGTTAGATGTTCAGGTTCCTACTCCCCAGCTTAATGAGCCTCGGAAGTGAAATTGGAAAGCTGAAGACTTAGTCCTTTTGTTGTATATATTTGGTGGATGGTTTTTTGTATTTACCTCTTATTGGTGACTAGAACTTGTCTTGTATTTGGAACTTATGTTTTAAAATTGTAGTAACCTTTGGATTAGAATTGTAAAATGGACTCTATGATCTATTTCTGTTGGGTAGTTAAGCTTGATGTAGATAAAAGACTTTAATTTTCTTAATGTTTGATATAAATTATGTTGAGTCTCAAAAATATCATAAAGAGGTTTATGATGTTTTAAAGACTGAAATTTCTCTAAGTTTTAATGATCAACAAATTCAACTTAAGTTGTTTCTCATAGATACAATTGTCTAATTGTTTATCTATGATTTTCAGCAAGAAGCCTATTATAAAGACTAAGTGTTGGATCCGTCTGAAGAAGCTGATGCTGTCTGAAGATGATCAACCCGTCTGAAGCATCAAAGCCGTCTGAAAGCATTTGATGACGTGGCATCTCTTGTCTGAAGCTGTGACAATCCTTGTACCTCTGCTCGTTTTTCACGCACGTTCTCTGCTACAAACAGCTGGCACCTGTGCAATGCAATTCAAGCACGTTCTCTGTCACAACGTGTCCTCTGCTACGCAGCAATTGCAGCAGCAACAAAGAGCACCTTTTTGGCAGGAGCAAACCTTGTAAAAGTGTCAGAATTTGTCAGGGAATATCAGAATATGTCAGAGAATATTCTGTACTGCAGCAGCTGTCTCACAACGGCTAGCATGGATTTCACAAGCATGAGAGTCTTCAACGGGCCAATCATTTGGGTATAAATACCCCCTCATTTGAAGACCTGCAAAGAAAGAATTGAAAAAGAACAAAAACTCTGCAAGATTTTTGCTGCAACACTCTGATTTATTTCATACATTTTGTACAAACAAAGTTATTTATCCTGAGCATACCTCAGTTTTTCTTTGTACATTTGTATTTGTTTAAGTCTCAAAACTGTCATAGTTTGTGAGCTTAAGCACTTTCCATTCAACTGTAATTGTTGTTGAGCCTGGAGAGGCTTGTCTGAAAAAGAATACTTGTGTTGTTGAGCCTGGAGAGGCTTGTTGAAAAAATACTTGGTTGTAGAGCCTGAAGAGGCTTGATAGAAAAGAATACTTGTAATCTTGCAAGATTAAGAGAAAATCCAAGTGCTAGTTGGCATTGGGACTGGACGTAGCTCACAAGTGGTAGTGAGTGAACCAGGATAAATTCTGTGGCTAAGTTTCTCTTTCCCTTATCTTTGTCATTTCAGTTTTACGCTAATCAAGGGGACTGAATATTTAATCTAATATTTTAAAAAGGAAGAAACTTCTTTTAGAACCATTTTAAGGCCGTGAAACCAACTTCAGACAGCTATCTGAAAAACTTCAGACAGCCCTCTAGCAACCTGTCTGAAAGTCTGTTTTGTAAATCTGTTTTCGAAAAGCTTCTTAAAATATTTAGAAAAACTATTCAACCCCCCTTCTAGTGTTTCCCTGTGTTCCTACAGTTGGTACCAGAGCTCTCCTCAGGGTTGAAACACCTAACAAGTGTCTGAGGACTGAAAGATCCACATGGAAGCTTCAAACAGTAACAGGCAATACATCACAAAAGGAGCCTCTATCACAAGACCTCCAGCTTTCAATGGAGAAGATTATCACTACTGGAGAGATAGAATGAAGCTGTTCATTGAAAGCACAAACATTGATGTTTGGGATGTGGTCACTGATGGAGACTATGTGCCTATGCTAAATGATGTGCCTATACCTAAGACTAAATGGACTTTGGAGCACAAGGCTAGAGTCCAGATGAATGCTAAGGCCAAACTCTATCTGATATGTTCCTTGAACAAATCAGAATATGAGAAGGTTCATGGATGCACCTCTGCCAAGGAAATTTGGGATACTCTTGCAGCAGCCCATGAAGGAACCGAGACTGTAAGCAACTCCAAGATAAGTATGCTCATACATCAGTATGAGATGTTCAAGATGGAAGAATCTGAAACCATTGACCAAATGTTTCGGAAGGTTTCAGACCATAACAAATGGACTCAGGTCCTTAGGCAGAACATACAACTCTGGAGATAATAACAGAAAAATTCTAAGGAGCTTGCCTAAGTCCTGGAGACCCAAAGTTACTGCCATTCAAGAGGCAAGAGATTTGAACTCTCTTAGAGTGGAAGAACTGTTGGGATCTCTTAAGGTCCATGAGCTTGAGCTTGGAGAAGATGACAACAAGAGAAAATCTCTAGCCCTAAACTCCAAGACCAAACAGTCTAGGCATGGAAACATCAAGGCTATGCAAGCTGAGGCAGCTTCAGAGGGAGATGAAGACTCGAAGATAGCTCAGAAGATGATGATGATCTTGCTCTTCTAAGTAGGAAGATCAAGAGAATGCTTGCAGAACAGAGGAAGATTCAGAAAGAATCAACCCTCAACCTCAAAAGGAGGGTAAGTCAGGTAAAGACATACAAACTGACAAAATTATTTGTTTTGAGTGTAAGCAACCAGGGCACATGAAGGCTGAGTGTCCAAAAACTGAAGAAAAACAACTTCAAGAAGAAGAAGTTTTTCAAGAAAAAGAAAGGTCTCATGGCAACATGGGAGGACCTGGATGAATCAACTTCAGAAGAGGAGGAAGACACCTCAGAAGAGGCAAATCTGTGCCTCATGGCAAGCCTACCATCTTCAGACAGCTCTTAAGCTGAGGTATTCCCTCTTACTTTGCAAGAAATGTATGATGATCTGGTGGAAAGTTTCCAAGGAACTGTTCCTAGAGTATAAGAATTCTATCCAAGGCTCACAAAGAAATGTGTAACAAATATGAGTCTCTTAAAATAGAACATATTATGCTCAAGGAAAAGGTCCTTGAGACTGAAAACCATAGTTCACAAGCTGTGTCTGAAGAAAATAAAAAACTTCAGAAACAGATTGTAGAACTGACAAATGACTTAGCCAAGTTTGTCAAAGGAACTAAAAATTAAACATAATGCTTGGAAATCAAAGACATTCCTCTACAAAAGTGGACTAGGTTTTTTTATCACAACATGTCTGAACCTCCTACTGTCTTAAATTTTTCTAAGGCAAAAGAAGGTTACTGGGTGTTCTCACTGTGGTAAGCCTGGACACAATGTGATTCAGTGCAAGCACAAGAGAAAAGCAAGACCCAAAGCTAACAAAACAGGACCCAAAAGAACATGGGTACCTAAAAACTTGATCATTCCTGTTGCAGACGTGTTTAACAGGACAAAGGAGACCCCACAAATGGTATCTGGACAGTGGGTGCTCGCGACACATGACAGGAGAAAGGTCTTTGTGCC
Organism: Sesbania bispinosa; assembly: GCA_026901365.1. Taxonomy (NCBI): domain Eukaryota; kingdom Viridiplantae; phylum Streptophyta; class Magnoliopsida; order Fabales; family Fabaceae; genus Sesbania; species Sesbania bispinosa. The sequence goes on along the minus strand of QLOH01000760.1, from coordinate 435,356 downwards.
AAAACCTTAGACCTAAGGAAGGAGGAGTGGTCACCTTTGGTGGAAATCAGCAAGGGAAGATCACTGGCATAGGGACTATAGGTATAATTCCTTCATCCCTCATTAAAAATGTTCTTCTTGTGGAAGGACTACAACATAATTTACTGAGCATAAGTCAATTATGTGACAGTGGTTATGTAGTATCCTTTACCAAGGAAGGATGTATAGTCAAAGACTCCTCTGATCAAACACTTTTTACTGCTAAGAGACACAGCAATGTGTATAAAATTGATCTAGAGGATCTAGCAAGTCAAAATGTAAATGCTTCATTTCTGTGAAGATGAAAAACAGATTTGGCATCAAAGACTTGGGCATGCCAGCTTGAGATTAATCTCAAGATTAGCAAAATACAACCTTGTTAAAGGATTACCCAAGCTTTCATACAAATCTGATATTTTGTGTGATAGTTGTCTGAAAGGGAAACAAACAAGACACTCTTTCAAGAGTAAGGATGTTGTTTCAACCAGCAGACCACTTGAACTTTTACACATTGACTTGTTGGTCCTATTAGAACAGAAAGTCTTAGTGGAAAGAAATATGGTTTGGTCATTGTTGATGACTATTCTAGATTCTCATGGGTGATCTTCCTTAGAAACAAGGATGAGACTTTTAAGAATTTCACAATATTTGTAAGAAGGTACAGAATGAAAAATGATTCTGTATTTCTGTCATAAGAAGTGATCATGGTGGGGAGTTTGAGAATGCAAATTTCCAATTGTTCTGTGATGAGAATGGGATCTCACACAATTTCTCTGTGGCAAGAACACCTCAACAGAATGGGGTTGTTGAGAGAAAGAACAGAAGTTTGCAAGAGATGGCAAGGACCATGCTCAACTCAAGCAACTTACCAAGAACCTTCTGGCAGAAGCTGTTAGCACAGCTTGTTACCTTCAAAACAGAATATTGGTAAGACCAATTCTGAAAAAAGACTCCATATGAATTGTGGAAAGGAAGAAACCCAACATATCATATTTCCACACCTTTGGATGTGAGTGTTTTATACTTACACCAAAGATGATCTTGGAAAATTTGATGCAAAGTCTGATAATGGATTTTTCATTGGATATTCTGAAACATCTAAAGCATATAGAGTGTATAACTCTAGAACTTTAACTGTTGAAGAAACTATTCATGTAAAATTCAATGATAACAAAGAGACTGATAGGGAACTATCAGATCTAAAGGATGATTTTGCAGGTATGAAGCTGAATGATCACAGCACTTGAAGGATGAGCAAACTGTCTGAAGTTCCTGCTGTTTCTGAACCTCTTCAGACAAATGTTGAGTCTCAGACGGATGTGATACCTCCTCATAAACCTGATTGGAGATACAAGTCACATCATCCTAAAGAGCAAATCATTGGTAGTACTTCAGAAGGAGTTAGACAAGATCAAAATTCAGAAATTTGAATTCTCTGCTCTCCTGTCTGAAATTGAGCCAAAGAACATTGATGAAGCTCTGCATGATGAAGGATGGATCCTAGCCATGCAAGAGGAGCTAAATCAATTTGCTAGGAGTGATGTCTGGACCCTTGTCCTAAACCCCATGGGAAAACAATTATTGGAACCAAATGGGTGTTCAGAAACAAGCTGTCTGAAGAAGGAAAAGTTATCAGAAATAAGGCAAGGCTATGTAGCTCAAGGATATAACCAGCAGAAGGTATTGACTTCACTGAAACCTTTGCTCCAGTGGCCAGGTTAGAAGCAATTAGAATTCTTTTATCATATGTTGTAAATAATGGCATCAAACTATATCAAATGGATGTCAAAAGTGCCTTCCTCAATGGTTTCATTGAAGAAGAGGTTTTTGTTAGACAACCCCCTGGTTTTGAAGATGTATCTTTTCCTGAACATGTTTTTAAACTTAAGAAAGCTCTCTATGGTCTGAAACAAGCCCCAAGAGCTTGGTATGACAGACTGAGCAGTTTTCTTGCAACCAATGGTTTTGAAAGAGGAAAAGTTGACACAGCTCTTTTTAGAAAACAGTCTAACAAGGATCTTATACTTGTCCAAATATATGTTGATGACATTATTTTTGGTTCAACTAATTCTTCATTGTGCAAAGAGTTTTCTGAGTTAATGCAATCTGAATTTGAAATAAGCCTAATGGGTGAACTAAAGTTTTTCCTTGGACTTTAGATTAAGCAAGATTCTGATTGTATATGGATCCATCAAGAGAAATATACAAAGGAAATGCTTAAGAAGTTCAACCTAAGTGATTGCAAACCCATGACAACTCCAATCACCCTTCTGCATCTTTAAATAAAGATGAGAATGAAGAACCAGTGAATCAAACTTTGTATACAGGATGATTGGTTCATTATTGTATCTAACAGCAAGCAGGCCTGACATCATGTTCAGTGTGTGCATGTGTGCTAGATTTCAATCTGATCCAAGAATCACTCACTACAAAGCTGTAAAAAGAATTTTCAGATATCTTAAAGGTACTACTAATCTTGGTCTATGCTATAAGAAAAGTAAGGATTGCAGGTTAGTAGGATACTGTGATGCTGATTTTGCTGGAGACAGAGTTGAAAGAAAAAGCACCAGTGGTGGATGTCACTTCTTTGGAGAAAATAGATCAGCTGGTCAAGCAAAAGGCAAAGCACAATTGCATTATCAACAGCTGAAGCAGAATACATCTCAGCAGCCAGTTATTGCTCACAACTGTTATGGGGAAGTATCAACTTGAAGATTTTAATATTGCAATATTTGTTTATACCTGGTGTTGTGTGATAATACCAGTGCCATTAATTTATCTAAAATCCCATTCAACATTCTAGGGCTAAACATATAGAAATCAAACATCATTTCATTAGAAACTATGTTCAGAAAGGTGTTTTTGATATTCAGTTTATTGATACAGAGCATCAATGGGCTGATATATTCACAAACCTCTAACTGAAGAAAGATTTAAGTTCATCAGAGATACATTGAACATTCATGCATTTTGAGTGTGTATGAAAAATGATGTGTCTGAAACTTCAGCCTGTCTGAAACATGTGACCTGTCTGAAGTTTTGGTCGTCTGAAATTAACTGGATGTCTGAAATCTATCACTTGTATGAAATAAACAAATGACGTGGCAATAAAGGGACGGTTTAAATTTCATTTAATTTGTCTCTTCCAACTCCGCATGATTCCCTATGTCTGCGCAGCCAGTTCGTGCCATCATTAACTCAGAGGTCTATAAGTACAGAAGGCAGTGAGTCCTTGATACGTTACAGCTCTCTACTCTCTCAGAACCTTTGCTATTCTTCATCTTCAAGAAAGCATTTTTCTCTCAAGTTCTTTCCAACCTTCAAACAATGGCACCTAAGAAGTCTGGAGCTGATAACATTGTGAAGACCAAGGGTGTCTTTCTGGAAGATCTTGAAGCACTGGGGATGGACCTTTATGCAGAATTTTCAAGCAGTTGGGTGGCTTGAATATTTCAACAGAAATCGTTCACAGTGGCATGAGCAGAGTATTCTTGACTTCTGGGCCACAGCCAGAGGAATCCCTAACCCTCAAGGCATCTACACCCACCATCAGGCTACTGTGCTTGGTACGCCTATCTTTATTGATGAAGACATCATGGCCATCGTCTGTGGTGTCAAGACTGAAGGTGCTGTCTTCTCACCTGGCTGGGGAATCAAGAAATGGAGGTCAGAGAAGCACTTTACATAATTTTGTATGGAACTTCTTCCCCTGAAAGTCTAGATGCTAAGAACATGTCAGACAAGGCTAGGGTTCTGCATGCTATCTTAGGGAACTCTGTAATCCCTAAAAATGGCAGCAGAAACCATTGTGTCTGAACTGGAGAGATTCTGTCTCATCCACCTTCTGAAGAAGCAGAAGATCGACCTCCCAAATATCATCATGTACCACCTTCAGAAGAGGTTGAGAGACTCTGCTGGGAGTTTTCCTCACAACACCATCATCACCAAGGTGTTGTTGCACTTCAAGTTCCAGTTCACCAGCTCTATGATCACCACTCAATCCCTATTGTTGGTGAATCAAATCTGAAGAGCATGAAGATTAAGCTGACTCCAAGGTCTCCCTCTCCCACCGTGAAAGAAAGCTTACTGATGAGAAAGCTCAGAGGAGGAATACTACAATGCAGATTCTGGAAAATGAACTCAAGGGTGATATCAGAAGACATGAGTTCAAGCCTTCAAAGGAATCTCCTCAACCTAAGCTGAAGAAGCTTCCTGTGAGAAGCTCAGCTAAGATAGCTTCTGCATCTGTGCAGAATCAAACATCTGAACTTGTTTAGAAACCTTCTCAAAGGTTGTCTGAATTGTGGGTCAGGTGTCTGAACCTGCACAATCTTCAAAGCCTACTTCTATAATGGAAGGACAGGCTGAAGAAGTTGTGGATACTGATGCAGTTGCTGCTCAACCACTAGCTGCATGCCCTTCTGACCCTGAATTGATTCAGGTTGCTGCTTTGGCTACTGCCATTGAGCAAGAGGAGTTAGAACAGAAGGAAGAGCAAGAGAGGACTGACAGAGATCTTGCAATAGCTTCACAACTTGCTTATGCTGAGGATGACAAGCAAGCAGCCATTGTTGAGGCTACAAAGAAAAGAAAGAGGTCAAGTGCACCTCAAAGAAAAAGGAAGAAGGGTAAACTACTTCAGTCAGTGCCTGAAGTTAGGGTTACCAGAAGTATTGCTTCTCAACTAGAAGAAGCAGATATTGCTGGAAGATATCAGAAATTTGTAAAGGCTGATCATTACTTCAAGAGAAGAAGGGCTCTTTCATCTGAGCAAAGAGAAAGGGAAGATAGGGAAGCCAAGGAAGGGAAGAAAGAGAAAGAGCTGCTAAGGCTCAAGAAGTTGTTGCTCCCAAACCTTACAAGAGGATCAAGGTGAGATTTGATAATGTAACTCCCTCACCTCCTTCATCACCAGAAAAGCAACCTCAACCCTTATCAAAACCCACCTCACCAGAAAAACAACCATCTCCACCTCCTTCTCAACCATTACAAACCTTACAGATAAATACATCTCCATCTGAACCTTTCATACCATCTAAACCCTCATCACCTACACCCATCATACCATCAGACAAACTGTTGTCTGAACCCCCTGCAATTCAAGAAAACCAAGTTCTTGAACCCATACCTTCACCATCCAAACCCCCCTCACCTCAGTACATACAACTACCTCAACCTTCACCTCAATCTTCCACACCATCATCTCCATCCTCACCATCCTCATCCCCACCTCTTACACCTTTACCACCCTCACCACCTCCATCTGTTCATCAAGTCAACCTTTCATCTGAGATAGCAGCCATTTGCAAGAAACTGACAAGAACCTCCTTTGGCTCTTGCCCTTTGCCAAAATTCCAGCATCTGTCTGAAGAGTTGCAAACACTTTAGAACAGCCCCTGCTGTCTCACTACATCATGGTCTCACTAAGAGGACTGTGACTGATGAAAGAGCTTTATACTCCAATGATGCTGATGGAATGGAGAAGATAAGGAAGGGTGTTGTCCCTCCTGGTCATACATGGGATCTTATCAACCCATTTTCTGAAGACTCATGGAAGCTGAGCAATGAGAAATGGCTCATGGTAAGGAAGCTAAACACTGAAGCTGAGTTATTCCAAAGAGACTTGGCTAGAGGAATTGGAATGATGGGCTATAGGCCCCCTAGAACAAGTTCAATCAGGCCTTCAACCAAAATCTTGGTGAAACCCGATAGGATTGTTCCTAGATATCCCCTCAAGGAAGGACAAGATGAGAAATACAAGGGTCCTAAGATCTACTCTGTATCAGCACCCCTGTCTGAAGCCATGACTACTTCAGAATGGGAAGGTCTACCTGAGTTCATCATCTCAGAAGGAGGAAGCTTGAATCACTTGCTTGAAAATTGGATGTGGGATTCTTATTGGCAGATCAGAGAAGATGTTGGGTCTTCTTCTGGGTGTAGTGGTCCTGGTGTTGAGTCTGTAATGGGTGTTGGACATTCCACAAATGTTCAGTACCATTTCTTAAGAGATCACTTTCCCCCACAGGCAGATTCATTCAACAAAGCTTGGGTGCTTCTGAAGTATGTTGGGACCTTTTTCTGTCCAGTCTACAATCCTTCAGAATATGGCTTGCAGCCTGGTTTTGGAGTTTTGAGATTTGTATGTCCCTACCTTCAGCTCATCTTTGTTGAGTCTGAACCTGACCTGTATGAAGAGAACCAGAAGCTGAAATCCAAGGTCAAGGCCCTTGAGAAGAGGTGTGAAGAATCTGAGAGGAGATGTGAAGTCTCAGAGAAGAAATCACAAAAGGTTATTCAGAATCAAGAAGAAATTCTCCATGAACAACAGCTGATAAGAAGTGGTCAACAAGAGTTGAAGTCATCTATTGAAGCTGCCATAGACAAGGCCAAGGAAGAACTGATCTCCTTTCTGTCTCAAGCTTTGTTGAAGAAGAAGGACTGATTATCTGCCTATGTCTTTTGTTCATGTTAATTTCTACAAAGTGTCTGATTGTTATTTTCACATCCTTACATTTTTAATCCAATCAGTTTTTGGTTATCTCATGTGTTGCTCTGATAATTGTTTTATCTTCTTTCTTGTATTACCCTGTCTGCATGATTGCACTGTTGCTGTTATTGCTCTGTGGCTCCCTTTTGATTGATGACAAAAGGGGGAGTATTAAATTCTAACAAAAATCTGGAGTGATTACAGGATTCAGGGGGAGTACTGGAAAAGATCAAAGATGTCTAATCTTGTGAAAGAAAAGCAACATTTTATCCTAACCTGTATCAGTAAAAGGATACAATTGTCTTAGGGGGAGCTAATCTTTATATGTCAATTTTTGCACAATTTAAGTTAAATTTGTCATCATTAAAAAGGGGGAGAATGTTGAGTCTCAAAAATATCATAAAGAGGCTTATGATGTTTTAAAGACTGAAATTTCTCTAAGTTTTAATGATCAACAAATTCAACTTAAGTTGTTTCTCATAGATACAATTGTCTAATTGTTTATCTATGATTTTCAGCAAGAAGCCTATTATATAAGACTAAGTGTTGGATCCGTCTGAAGAAGCTGATGTTGTCTGAAGATGATCAACCCGTCTGAAGCATCAAAGCCGTCTGAAAGCATTTGATGACGTGGCATCTCTTGTCTGAAGCTGTGACAATCCTTGTACCTCTGCTCGTTTTTCACGCACGTTCTCTGCTACAAACAGCTGGCACCTGTGCAATGCAATTCAAGCACGTTCTCTGTCACAACGTGTCCTCTGCTACGCAGCAATTGCAGCAGTAACAAAGAGCACCTTTTTGGCAGGAGCAAACCTTGTAAAAGTGTCAGAATTTGTCAGGCAATATCAGAATATGTCAGAGAATATTCTGTATTGCAGCAGCTGTCTCACAACGGCTAGCATGGATTCACAAGCATGAGAGTCTTCAATGGGCCAATCATTTGGGTATAAATACCCCCTCATTTGAAGACCTGCAAAAAAAAGAGAAGAATTGAAAAAGAACAAAAACTCTGCAAGATTTTAGCTGCAACACTCTAATTTATTTCATACATTTTTGTACAAACAAAGTTATTTATCTTGAGCATACCTCAGTTTTTCTTTGTACATTTGTATTTGTTTAAGTCTCAAAACTGTCATAGTTTGTGAGCTTAAGCACTTTCCATTCAACTGTAATTGTTGTTGAGCCTGGAGAGGCTTGTCTGAAAAGAATACTTGTGTTGTTGAACCTGGAGAGGCTTGTTTGTAAAAGAATACTTGGTTGTAGAGCCTGAAGAGGCTTGATAGAAAAGAATACTTGTAATCTTGCAAGATTAAGAGAAAATCCAAGTGCTAGTTGGCATTGGGACTGGACGTAGCTCACAAGTGGTAGTGAGTGAACCAGAATAAATTCTGTGGCTAAGTTTCTCTTTCCTTTATCTTTGTCATTTCAGTTTTACGCTAATCAAGGGGACTGAATATTTAATCTAATATTTTAAAAAGGAAGAAACTTCTTTTAGAACCATTTTAAGGCCGTCTGAAACCAACTTCAGACAGCTATCTGAAAAACTTCAGACAGCCCTCTAGCAACCTGTCTGAAAGTCTGTTTTGTAAATCTGTTTTCGAAAAGCTTCTTAAAATATTTAGAAACACTATTCAACCCCCTTCTAGTGTTTCCCTGTGTTCCTACATGGCGTCCCTTTCAGGACCCGCTAGACTTCTTTGCAAAACCCAGTGCACCAGTCCCAACCAGTTTCACACCGTACCAACGTGTCGCTACCATATTAGGTCATAAAGTACACAACCTTAGACATCACCAATGCTCAATGATGCATGTCATGCATTCAATGCTTTCCCAGCACACACAGTCCTTACAGTCAAAGTCCATTGAATCCTTCCACGTAACCACTCCCCACGGCACGACACCGAATCAATGACTCTCCTTCGCAAGGAGAACCATTCAATGCTTTCTCAGCACATACAGACCTTACCGGCAAATCCCATTGAACCCTTCCACGTAACCACTCCCCGCGACACGACACCGATTCAATGTCTTTCCTTCGTAAGGAAAACCAAACCCCATCTCGGGTCAATTCACATTCTCTCACTAGGCTTCTCAAGTCTTATGCAAGTAGAGTGTGTTGTTATAAGCTTTTAGGGTAAGTTGTATTCATTCGTCCTTAAGACTAATGATTATTTTCACTTAGGTTCCATAACTTACTAAGACTTATGGTTGTGTCTTATGAATAGTACTTCTCCTAGGTATTACCTCCTTAGTTGAGTCTATCTTTCCTTAATAAAGGTTTAATATGTTTAACAACCCTTAATTAACCAATTAGGGTTAGGTTTAATCCCTAATTATACCTTAATTATGGTTAATCTTCCTTAATTAGGCTATGATTAATGCTAATCTTTCCTAATTAAGTATTGATCCTCACTTAAGTCCTTAATTAACTCTTAATCATCCCTTAATCTCTTTCCTAATCATGGTTTAGACTTTTAATTAAACTTGATTAAGGTTAACCATAATTAATTAGCCCTTAATCGTCATTAAGTCTTAATCATATTATTAACACATCATTAATGATTAATGATTAAGATTAATTATGAGAATGTACAATTAAGACTTAATTATAATTAGACTTGATTAGGTCAAATCTTGACTAAGATTAGGGTTAATCCTCATTAGGGTTGATTAAGGTTGATCTTAATTAACTTTTCCATAGTTGACCAACTTAAATGATCTAACTTAATGGACTCACTAACTTAATTTGAGTCTTGATCTTTATGAGTAGGATTAGAGTTGAGGCCCAACACTAATCCAAGCTCAATGTCCATTAATTATTTTTGTTTGGCCATATGGAGTGTTTTGTGAGTTTTTGGAAGGTATTTGGGCCCAAACTAGAGGCTCAATGGTTAGGAAACTCATAAGGGTCAATTTTATTAAGTTTCCACCAAGTAACATGAGTTTTATGGTGACTTTAACATAGGTGTAAATTTTTACCCGAATTTGATTTATCATTTTACAATGGAAGTTATCATCTTTTACTTTTACTTTGCTACTTCAAGTTTTTAACTTTTAACATACTGGGCCCATAAACATGCCAACATCATTTCCATCAAATTTTCAAGATCAAACTCATCCACATCAAGAACACCATCAAGAACATCAAGAACACTAAATTCATTAAGAACACCATCATCCACATCAAGAACACCATCATCCACATCAAGAACACCATCAAGAACATCATGAACATTCAAGGATATTCAAGAACACTATCAATTTCACCAAAATTCATTAAATTCCCAAAAATTGTGAAATTCAAGTATAATGTACTACAATCACCACAAACCAATATTTTCATGTTAATTCATCCAAACATACCAATCTTCATAGAAAAGTTTATACTTTTAAACATAGTCAAAAAGTTTCATTTTCATGATCCAATCAAGCAAACAAATTTTCTAACTTCAAATATCAACTTGCATGTACCTAAAATCATCATATCACACATTCCAACCATCAAACAATTTTTCAAAACATGCACACACCCCCAATTAGACTTGGCCGAACCATAAAGCAAGAAAAATAGGTTCCAACATCAAAATAATAGCTTGCATGTACTCATAATTATCATATCAACACATTTCAACCATCAAACAATTTTTGGCAACATGCAACCACATCCAAGTAAGCTTGGCCGAACCATTTCTCAAGGGAAATAGGTTCCAACATTCATTTTCATGGTAAGAAAAAGGGAGAGAGAAAAAGGGTCAAGGGTCACCCTTTACTCTAGCCACCAATCCTACTAGAGTTCAAGGTTCTCCCCCCTTACCTAATGAAATCCAAGCTCTTCAACAATGGAGGATGATCTTGAGAAACTCCACCAACTCAAATGATTTTTCCCTCTTTGTGCTCCTTGTGATCTTCCAAGCAAACTTTTCCAAAGGATGAAGGCTAAAATTTTTGAGTTAAAGGCTCAAAAATGGAACCTTTAACAAAGTGTGAAAACAAAAGAAAATGGAGAGGAGAGGAAGAGAAACTCACGGCTGTTTGGAAAAGAAATGAAGAGAGAAAAGTGGTCTTTGCATGTAGTAAGGAAGAAATAGCCAAGTGTAAGGTGGTGCATGATGAAATAATGTCATTTCTCACCTTTTGACTTAGGAAGTGTGTAAAACAAGTCATGTGCTTTCTCCCTCACATGCACACGGTTTTGAGGTGGTTAAATGACGGGTTTTGTTGAAATGTTTCAGAATTTTCTGATTTGAATCAAGGTCATTTTGGTCATTTTCCAAAATTAGTATTGGTAAAAAGGTAATTTCACACCAAAAATTCTAGAAAAATTCCTATAATTGTTCTAACCTATTTTAAGCCCAAAATTGTGATTAGAACTAATTTCTCACTTAAACTCTCTTATTTCCAAATTTTCCCAGTTTTCACACACAAACAGTCAACTTTCAACAAGAGTAAGCAGACAGAAAAATTATGGTGTTACACACAAAAATTCTATAAAGTTATAAATATGATTTTTAATCCACTATTAAGGTCCAAAGTATATTTTCCATATTATTCCACGAATTTTCATATGCTGGCTAGGATTGCACTGCTAACCAGGGGCGTTTTGGTCCTTTTGCCTAAAAGTGCCAGAAAAATTCTAAACTAATTTCTAAAATTCATTATTAATTATAACAAGACCAGTTTGATTAAAAATATAGATCCCCTTAAGTTTTAGATACTTTTCATAATTAGATTTATATTTTCTTTAACTATACAATTACTAATGGTATTCAGGTCATTCTCCCAAACTCCTCTTTAGGAAAATTATTTAAAATTATGGTTGGATAGTTCCAAAAATCTAAATTTGATTGTTTATCAATAGTTCCTAAATACCTCATAATTTTTATTTCTAAACTTTCTCTATCTTATTTATATATACTGGTAGGAAAATTGTGGGTGTTACATCTCTCCCCTCCTACAAGAAATTTCGTCCTCAAAATTTGGAGTTCCTATTGTTGGATAGGACAAAATCTATTTTCTTAAGCTTTAAGAGTTACTCCTCTATTTGGATCATATAAGACCTCAACGGTTCCCTAAAGGTTGGATAATCATTTTAAACTACTTGTGGATGTAGGGATGATATCCTGAATTAAGATTAACCTAGCCTTCAAAGTCTTACCTCTTCTTTAAAAACCAATAGCAAATCAGAAGCCTTGACCTAACACATTACCTTAAAAACTCTGGTACAATCTAATATTCCATCTAATATACGATTGGATCAAGAACACCTATTGTTAATGAGCAAACACTATCAATATTTCAATCATTACTCATACTACCTTCTATCTTAATGGAGTACTAAGTAAATACATTATGGGGTGTGCTACTATGCTACTCCATTTCCTTCCTAGGATGCTTAGGATTCGATGGTCTCTCTAAGTATCATCGATGTTTTACCTTGAATTTCTAGCATATTAAGTAAGCAATTGTACACTCCCTTTTGATCTATAATCAACATAGAGTTATAATATTTAATGAAACGCACAATTCGAATCCATAAGAAAAACCATCAAAATTCCCTAACATAAGACTTAACTTCAGAATCACCAAGTATGCTTCCCCGCAATAACTATTTTTGTTAACATCCTCTCTTATTCACAATGGCTACCATGCGTAGCTAAACTCTCCGATAAGATTGAATGTAGTTGATGCAATCCCCAATTGTATGTGAATTCTCTTTACTATTTATGAATCCTTGCTTTTATGATATCGGTATTTTATACTTTGCTTAATGCGTAGCTTCCGGCTGTGTGCCAGAGTTATAGGTTGATTTTATAAGATGCATTGGTAAATGGTTTTGTGAAATCAATAGCGAGTTTGGGGGAGCCTAGGAATAGGGAACTTGAACTCTGATTGGTAAAAGTACTCATAGTAGTCGCTATAGGAATATAGGGCGAATTGGTAGTGTTAACGAACAGAAATTCATATCTTTAAAGTCGGGGTAATTTGTCGCCTGGGAGAACCTGCATGAATTATTTTTGAGTATCTCGTGATATGGGGAACCGACATGGGATAACATAGTTTGGGTAAGGTATCATAATTATATATTCATAAATATTATTGGGGTTCACATACGAAAGGGGTCGATGAAACGAAGTTCAATCCTAGTCAAAGTAACTGTCTCTATTTATCTCATTTAAGTTCAATTTTATTTACTTTCGCAATTCTCAACAATCAACAAACATACTCTCTACTTGATAGTTGTTGTAACACCCTAAATTCTCAAGCAGGAATTTAGTCCGTTGGAAACCAAATTCCTAACTCGGAATTTAGAATGCTATACTTTAAATATCGACCTGTTCTATTAAATTATCGCAATTCCAACAAAATAGGATAATTTAAATCAAACCATAAAGAAATTAAAGTCTTTTAACTACATTAAGTAAACTACCCAACGGTGAAAAGTCATACAGTCCATTATACAATTCTAATCCAAAGAGTTACTACACGTTCAGATTATAATTCCGAAATACAAACGAGTCTAACCACTACAAAATGACATAGACAAAAGTAGGCCATCCACTAAATATATACAATGAACACTAAATCTTCAGCTTTCCAAAATCATCTCCGAGGCTCATTAAACTGGGAAGAAGGAACCTGAACATCTAATCAAAATCCACATAACTTGTGGTGAGATACAATCTCAGTGAGCAAATCTCATGCATGTATGCAAAACATATATCTCATGGCAATTCAAGCTTTAAATTACTATAACAGTCTCCATTTAACTTATGCAATGATATGCTTAAAATGCTTGCCCAAGAGGCCATGTACAATCACAGTCTAGAGTTAGACCTGAGCTCAGACTACAGGGGATATCTCCCCAGGGGACGAATCTCACCCTACATTCTTTCACAAAGAGACCGAAGTCCAGTCATAACCAAAGGCTATGTTCCTTCACAAAGAGACCGAAGTCCAGTCATAACCAAAGGCTATGTTCTTTCACAAAGAGACCGAAGTCCATAATCTTTCAAATATTAGATTGAGCAACTAATTCGAGGCCCGGAATTGATGAATATCGCGAATCTCGTTAATTTCGACACTTTCGATAGTTCGAACATTCCGAAACGAGCGAGATTCGACGCTTAATCGATGTCAAGCCCATATACTCATCAATTCCAACATCGAATCCAATTATCAATCCTAAGTTTTCATTTCGGAACAAGTTTAATCGGAGGAAACGAAACGTTTCGACGTTTCGATAGTTTCGAAAGTTTCGAGAGTTTCGAAAGTTTCGAAACTAACGATTATCAAGAATCGATCCGTTCTAACCGATTAAAATCGTTCCCAGTTATCAACCAACATGTACAAACACAAACAATCAAGATAAAATTCAAGATATATTCAGAGAAAGGGGAGAAAGGAGTGGGTTCAAGGGATTGAGACCAATTCCTAAAATCTAAAATTCAAGTGAGAAATTACTCACCTAACGTAGCAATTCAAGTAGTTAGATGGAAGGATTGAGATTCCTAGCTCCGTTCCGGCGTTCCTACCTCGTTCTGGCACTTTCTCTCTCTAGACTCACACTTTCTCTCTCTAAAACTGAGTTTTCCCCCAAAATTCTGATGAATTTCGCGTCCTGGGTATTTATATTTTCGCTCAGTAATCGATTACCAAACCCTGGTAATCGATTACTGAAGGCAAATTTAGCCTAAGAACCCATTCTGGAACCTGGTAATCGATTACCATCTTTTGTAATCGATTACTGAGTTTCCAGGCTGCTGGTAATCAATTACAAGGGTTATGTAATCGATTACAAGGGGCCAGACCTTCTGGTAATCGATTACTTAGCTCATGTAATCGATTACCATATTCCAAACTCTCTGGTAATCGATTACCAGCTCTCTGTAATCGATTACCATATTCCAAACTCTCTGGTAATCGATTACCAGCTCTCTGTAATCGATTACCAGTGGCCCAAACTCAAGGGTTTAGTTCAAAATGAGTTACTTGACTTAACCTTACCCATCCCTACCCCTTACACTTAGTTCCTAAGATTCAAACCACATAAAAACCTATAAATCTCACAATTAACTTATCAAAAGTTGGGATGTTACAGTTGTGACCACTAATCTTTATAAATTGAACCGTTCCCTGTGGATACGATACTCTTACTTACTATTATACTGTTGAGGTTTTGGTACACTTGCCAGAATTTCAACAAGTATTTTTGGCGCGATGTATCAATTTTTAAAGACTTGGGATGTCTATTCTATCAAGTTGTATATATTTTATCTTTTATTTTTTTAGGATTTTTATTTTCCATTTTTAGGATTTTTAGGAAAGTTTTATTTTTAATTTTATAATTTTATAATTCTCTTCCACACTTACCCTTTTTCGAGTTTTCTTGATTTATGCTCTTGCGAGGTCAGGTGTCCCCAAATCAATTTCAATTTGATCCAGAAATAGAAAGGACATCCAGAAGGAACAGAAGCAGAAACAGGAGAAAAAGACGAAGGAGAAGTCAGGAAGAACCCAAAAATATGGAAGAAGAACAACCAAGGAGAAGAGTCTTAGGAGACTATGTCATGCACCAAGGGCCTCGTCATTACTCAAGCATTATCTTACCAGTTACAGCGAAGTCCTTGGAGATGAAGGTTGCACACTTAAACCTTATTAGTGCCCATCAATTTGCAGGATTGGATCATGAAGATCTATATACTCATCTTTCTACCTTCTATGAATTGATTGGTACTATGGGATTTGAGGAAGGAGATTTGGAATCTGTCTACTTACGATTGTTTCCTTTTTCTCTAATAGGTAAAGCAAATGAGTGGTTGAAATCGAATCCTATTCAGGGTATGAACAATTGGGACGTGGTAGAAGATAAATTTCTGAAAATGATTTTTTCCACCATCCCGATATATTCAAGCCAAGTCAGACATCTCCACATTCAGGCAAGGAGCAGATGAACCATTATGTGATGCCTGGGAGAGATTCAAGTCTTTTCTGCGAAAGTGCCCAAACCATGGTTTTGAAGACATTGCTCAATTAAACATATGTTGCAATGGACTCAAGCCCGATTCAAAGTCATTCATAGATGCTGCAGCAGGAGGGACAATTTTGGCAGTGGACGCAGAGCGTGCTATCACCATCATTAATAATTTTGCACAGAATGATCAGCAAGCTCAATATGGGAGAGAACCAGTCCAAGTTCAGAAGAAAGGAGTGCTAGAATTAAACAGCAATGATGCACTTCTAGCAGAAAACAAGCTTATCAAGCGATAGCTAGAAGCACTCACCAACCAATTGGAAGCACTTCCTCAACAACTGAAAGCAGTACAGTCTCAACCAAGCCAAGCCCAACCATTGATCTATGATTTTTACGGAGGCGACCACCCCAATGGTCATTGCTCCTCTCAGGACATTCAAGCAGAACAGGTTAGCTACATGGGAAATCAAGGAAGGCAGGGTAATTTCTCCAACAGCAATCAATATTCTCAAGGATGGAGAAATAACCAAAACAACAACTCTGGCTGGAGACAAGAGGGAGGAAACAGGCAGATGCCATATCAGCAGCAGCAGTAGCAGCAAAGCTATCCTTCAACAAATGACAGACTCTCAAAACTGGAAGAAAAAATTGATGCCTTTATGCAGAATTTTGATGGATTCAAGAAAAATACAGAAGCATCAATCAAATCCTTGGAGAATAAAGTTGGCCAACTAGCAACTGAAATGGCAGAACATAACAAGGGCCACTTTACAGCAAACACTCAAACCAATCCAAAGGAGCACTGTAATGCAGTTACTACTGATGGTAACACAACGGAAGAAAGTGACTTAGAGGACAACATCATATTTGAAGAAAAAGTGCTCATAGAAGAGATTGTGCAAGGGAGTGTTCAAGAAGAAGAGAAGCCAGAAGCAGCTATGAAAGAAACAAAAGAAGTAGAGAAGGTCAAGAGCACAGGTAAGTCACTTGACCCAGGTAAGTTTACTATACCAGTTTCTATTGGTAATCAACCTGTTACCAAAGCTTTATTAGATCTTGGGGCAAGCATCAATTTGATGCCGCTATCATTCTTTAACAAAATGGGAATTTTGAAGGTCAAGCCTGCCAAGGTGAAGTTACAGCTTGCAAATAAATCCACTCAACATCCATATGGGATGATTGAAGATTTGCCAATAAGGGTGGATAAGTTTGAATATGTTGCAGACTTCTTCATTGCTGAGATGGAAAAGGAGGATATTGATGTCCCCTTGATTCCAGGAAGACCATTTATGAAAGCTGCAAAGGTAATAGTGGATATTGATCGGGGAAAATACCAAATTAGCTCTAAAGATGAGAGCATAGTTTTCCACTTAGACAGAGGAATTCCCCGAATAATTAAAACTCCAGAAAAATTGAAGATAGAGCCTACTGATGGGATCTACAATTTTCAACCTGAACCCAAGCTGCACCAAGAAAGAAAGAAGGAAGCTACTCAAGGTATCCTTGAGCACAAGAAGAAAAAGGTTTCCAAATTTCAGAGGAAACCAAGAATGAGAGTGAAGCATCAAGAATCCATCATGGAGTTCATGTTCAAAAAGAGAAAAAGATCAACATCAGATGCAGAAGAAGATCATAGTGAGGAAATTGATGATAACACAAGAAGTTGGCTTGGAGGATGGGCAATAAAAGGAAGGACAGGAGATGAGTCAACCATCATCCTCCACCATAAGAAGAACAGGCGTCGAGCTAGAAGACGTTAAACAAGCATTTCCTGGGAGGCAACCTAGTGTTTTTGTTTTTGTTTTTGTTTTGATTTTAGTGTCTTAGATAGAGTCAATGCCTGTGTAGTGTGGAAAATTGTTAGGAAAAGGATCAATTAAAATAAGGTAAGGATTAGAAACACATAGTATTATGAAGCAGCAGAAAATAGAATTGAAAATTCAATTCTGTTTTCTGCGCTTCACTTGTGCTTAGCGCAAGAGAAGCGCAGAATTACAATTTTGATTCTGTTTTTCATGCTTTACCTACGCTGAGCGTAGGTGAAGCGCAGCGACACGCTTCAGATTCTTGTGAGACACGCGCTCCACCCTCGCTGAGCGCATATGGAGCGCGTGTTCCCGCTCCAGTTTAAATTTGAATTTCTGGAGCGAGGGAAGGTCATTTTCACCTTCCCCTCACTTCCTAAGTGTTTTTCTCTGAGATTCTTACCTTTCCCTTGCATTTTCACCTTTCAACCCTCTTCCTTTCAACTTTTAGCACTATTCCAGGTATGTTTTTACTGTTTTATTAGTTTTTCACCGATTAAAATCTTTAGTTCTCTATTTTATTGAGCAATACCTTAGGATAGAAGACTTAGGCTCTTAGGACCCCATATATTAGAATTAATTGTCAATAGAATCTTAGTTTAGTATGTTGATTATGATTGTATGCATGGTGGTATGTCTTGGAATGCTTGGTGGTAGTTTTTAAAGTGCTCAGTAAAATTTAGCAAATTATTCTAAATGGTAGTATGAATGCTTAATTTGTCTTAAAATTTTTGCATGACCATTGTATGAATAATTGTGCCCTATTGCATGTTTATAGAGCATAATTTTTTAGAATAATTTTGTTTACCATTTTAATGCCCTGTTTAGAAATTAATTAGGACTTGCTTTAATTGATCACTTTAGCATGTTCTTAATAAATTATTAAATTGGCATTGAGTAACATAAAAATCAAGACTTTTATGCAAAAGTGCTTGTTAAATGATTGCTCTGATTTTTTAATTAAATTGGCCACTTATTTCGTTAATTATGAGTTAATCTATTATTTGCTTGCATGAAATAATCTTGGTTTGATTTTGCAGATGGCTCATACCAAAGTAGTTGGTGCTGCTGGCACTTCCAGGAGAGGAAAAGGAAGTAAGGGTGGTGCCAAGAGGACCAGAGAGGCATCACCAGAGTTCGATCCCTCCAGATTTAAGAACTCCCAATCATTTGAGGCTTACAGTTCACTGATGAACTGTAACTTTATCTATGAGAGGCCAGTAGCTTTGCAGCCTGGCGAGTTCGAGGAGTTCCGAGCTGAGATTGTTAGGAGAGGATGTGTAACGTCCTAATTTCTAAATTCAGAAAGAATGCCTGTTGGGAGCACTATTTCCAAACTCGTGAAATTAATTCGTCAATTTCGCGTATCAAAATAAAATATAGTCGCTTGAGTAACCCAACAATTACTAAAGCTCCAACATTACATACATAAGTTAAAGAAAGTCAATACAAGGTTGCCATCAAGGTTATAATCCAAAGTATTAAAATAACATGATAATTCATAAGAACATCCCAACAAATAACAATAGTGGTCCTAAGCAAAGTTAAATACATCAATGTAACTAAAGACTATACTACTATCCTTCACGAGTCCTCTACTGCTCGACATAATCCTGAAGAGTATCCTGCACCACTGAAATATTGTTCCCATTGAATGGGGTGAGACCAACGTCCCAGTGAGCGTAACAAGTGTGTGCGGTGTGGGGAAACAATCAAGAATCATAACAATTACACATATCTATCTAAAGCATCATAAATAAATGAATTAAACATAATATATCATCATTAAAGTAATGTTTATTATGCAATGCATGATTGTGAGGTGTTGTACCCGACACCCGGGGTCTTTTCTCTGTAACGTGACTGTGATGAGCGCTCGACCATGTAACCAAGGACCGTCGTCCAGGGCTACCTATGATTAAGTCTTAAGTAACATTTAAATTTCATTCTGTGATTGGGGACTCCATCTCCCTCTTGGCCATGAGTTCGATGTGGTTACCCCGTCTTTCTTAATTAAATTGCCCGAAGGCTTGTGACAATCAATGACCCTGTGATATCCCAAAGGCTCTGTGATTTCTTAAATTCATAATTTCATGGCTGTGATGGCCAAAGGCCCATGATTTCAGAATAACATACTCAAGATACATTATACATAATCATCCAAGTCATCTATCCTATGGTTTTGGCAATTCAATACAAACAATCATCAATGCATTCGTATTTCCTAAATTCATCTCATACATACATCATTATTCCATGAAAGAAAGGGAAATAAGAATAGGGGTCATGTTATGGCATCAATCAAGACAAACAAGAGAGAGTCACACCCACCTGAGCGTCGAGAAAACGAAGAACGAATGAAGAGTAATTGGCGTTGAGGGAGGAAAGATTGATGAAATACTTGACCTCGGAGCGTAGAAATCGTTCTTGACTTTCACTGGCACATTCTCTCACTAGAACTTCTCTTTCTATCTCTGAAAAGATGAAAAAACGAAAGAGAAACTGAATGGAAACTGTCTGCAGTCGTGTTTTAAAAATGCTGAAATCGTCATTCTGGCTCAAGTGAGAATTTTTGGCTTAAGCGAGATTGACATTTTGGCTCAAGCGAGAATTTTTGGCTTGAGCGAGAATTGCAGAACTAACTTTTGCAGTTTTTGCTGCATAATTCGCTTAAGCGAGATTCACTCACTTGAGCAAGAATCCTGATGTCTAAAACCTTATTTTTGCCCCTTAAACTTTTCTGTGCCTATTCTTTACTTCATTCTATTCATGTTAATAATTTTCTATGAATTAAGGTCTTAAATAGCGGGATGTTACAATTCTACCCCCTTAAAACAATTTTGTCCCCAAAATTGACTAAAGATAGTTGAATAAAGAAGAGAATGGGGAAAATTGAACTTCCTTACCTTAAATGAATAACTCTGGAAACTGAGAGCGAAGATCTTCCTCTTTTTCCCAAGTTGCGTCCTTTGGCGACTGACCCTCCCAAAACACCTTCACTAACGGAATGGCCTTATTCCTCAGGGTTTTGACGCTTCGGTCAATAATCTGTGCAGGTCTCGTGGGAATAGTCAGATCCTCCCTTAATTGTACTGATTCTGAACTTATGATGTGAGAAGGGTCATGAAGGTATTTTCTGAGCTGTGAGACATGGAATACATCATGGATGTTGGCCAAATGGGGTTTAAAGGCTATTCTGTATGCAAGGGGACCAATCCTTTGCAATATTTGAAAAGGACCGACAAAGTGGGGATTCAACTTCTTAGCCTTAATGGCTCTTCCAATGCCAGTGATGGGAGTAACTTTCAGAAAAACATGGTCACCTTCCTCGAACTCTAGGTCCCTCCTTCTCCTATCAGCATAACTCTTCTGCCGGCTTTGGGCAGTTACCAACTTCTCCCTAATTCTCTTAATCTTTGTTGTGGTTTCCTGCACCAACTCCGGTCCTATCAAGCTTTTCTCTCCAACCTCAAACCAACACAAAGGTGAGTTACACTTCCTACCATACAAATCCTTATAGGGTGCCATACCTATACTGCTATGAAAACTGTTGTTGTAGGCAAATTCTATGAGTGGTAAATACTTATCCCAACTACCCTTCTCTTCTAAAACACAGGATCTAAGCATGTCCTCTAAGGTTCGGATAGTTCTCTCAGACTTCCCATCAATCTGAGGGTGGTAAGCAGTGCTAAATTTCAGTTTAGTACCGAAGGCTTGGTGTAAAGCATTCCAAAACCTAGAGGTAAACCTGGGATCTCCATCTGATACTATGCTGGAAGGTACACCATGGAGCTTCACAATCTCCTTGATGTATAAGTATGCTAATTTGGTCAAAGGGTAAGTTGCTCTGATTGGTAAGAAATGGGCTGACTTGGTCAGCCAGTCCCCTATCACCCATACAACATCAAAGCCTGCTGGGACCCTAGGTAGTCCCATCACAAAGTCCATGGATATGGCTTCCCATTTCCACTCGGGAATTTCTAAGGGTTGGAGTGTACCTGAGGGTTTCTGGTGTTCTATCATAACCTGTTGACATACAAGGCACCTAGAAACGAACTCAGCTATCTCTCTCTTCATTTCGTCCCACCAAAACATGCTCCTCAAGTCTTGGTACATCTTGGTAATGCCACGATGCACCGTGAACTTGCTTTTGTGAGTCTCCTCTAGAATTTCCTCTTTAAGACTACCCCCCTTAGGGATACAGACTCTCCCTTGGAAGAGAATCATCCCATCTCCTGATTCGAAAAACCCTGGTTGTCCCTTCCGAGACTGGAGCTCTAAGTCTGAGACCTGAGCCTCTCTAATCCTAGCCCTCAAGTCATTGACCACCTCTATCCTGTAGAGTCTCATACTATCTCCCTCATAATTTCCTTCAAGTTTCAAATCCCTAAACCTTTCTACCAATTCTAACTCATGCACCATGGATGACGCATGCAGGGATTTTCTACTTAAGGCATCGGCCACTACGTTGGCCTTGCCTGGGTGATACTTAAGCTCAAAATAATAGTCCTTTAAAAATTACATCCACCTTCTCTGCCTCATGTTAAGTTCTTTCTGATCAAAGAGGTACTTAAGACTCTTATGGTCACTAAAGACCTCAAACTGCACTCCATACAGGTAGTGCCTCCACACCTTAAGAGCAAACACTACTGCAGCTAACTTTAAGTCATGGGTTGGGTAGTTTTCCTCATGGAGTCTAAGTTGTCTAGAGGCATAAGCCACTACCCTCTTGTCCTGCATCAAAACACAGCCTAAACCCTTCCCTAAAGCGTCACTGTACACTTCAAAGGATCCGGTCAAATCTGGCAATACTAATACCGGGGTGGTGGTTAGCTTCTCTTTAAGTTCCTTGAAACTTTTCTCACACTTCTCATCCCAAACAAAAGCATGCCCCTTACGGGTCAATCGGGTGAGAGGTAAGGCCAACTGAGAAAAACCCCTAATGAACTTGCGATAATACCCAGCTAATCCTAAGAAACTCCTAACCTCAGTGACTGACTTGGGCCTCTCCCAACCAATCATCGCCTCTATCTTACTAGGGTCCACTAACACACCTTCACTAGATATAACATGCCCTAGGAAGTGAACTTTATCCAACCAAAATTCACATTTCTCAGGGTTAGCAAACAGTTTCTTCTCTCTCAATACTCCCAAAACCACCCTAAGATGTTGCTCATGTTCTTCTAAGGTCTTAGAATAGATAAGAATATCTTCGATGAATACGACCACAAACTGATAAGTGAAAAATATATGATAAATTAGAGTACTTTTAGTGCACTTATCAAGGGTAAAATGGTATTTTATGCCCCAAATTAATCCCTTTTTAGTAATAATTAGATAAATTGTATTTATTAGTCTTGAATTTGAATTTAATGCTATTTTAATATAAATTTGGCTGATTTTTGCATATTATGGCAAAGATTTGATATGGAGAGAAGATAACATTAAATCGGGGAGATATTTGCAAGATTTGAAGTTTAATTGAGGACAATTAATGAAGATTTGAAGTTTAATGGAGACCAATTAATGAAGATATCAACTGCCAATTAAAAAAGGATTTTGTAGACAACCTTCCCATTTAAATTCAAGATGCTCAATAAATGCAAGATTTCATCAAGAAAAAGGGAAACAAGGAAAGACAATTAACCAAAACCAATCTCGGGAAGAAATCAACTTAAAAAGAGAAAGATTGAAGTTGTGCAACCCGTGTTGCTCGCTTCACCTGCACTGTAGCGCAGATGAAGCGCAACAAATAAAAATTAGCTTCTGACATCTGCGCTTCACTCACACTGTAGCGCAGGTGAAGCGCAGAACTTGTACTGTTTGCTCTGTTTCCCGTTTTTAGATAGATTTCTTCCCAATTTCCTTTGTATTTCCTTACCCTATAAATAGGACCTTCTAGCGCAAAAGACAAAATTGGCTAGCCAGAGCCAAAGGAAGGCAATGTGCTCCTCCTCAGAGACATCAGGAGATGTTTTGTTATGGTTATTGGCAATAAAAGCTTGGAAGGTCATTTTTTTGTATTAATGGGGTTATACTCAGCATTAGAAGGTTTGGTGTTTGGAAGATAAGTCTCCCCAAAGGGTTCGAGACTAGTTATTATCGAAACATCCAACAAGGTAGGGGTAATCATGCCACAAGGTAGGAGGAATGTGCATGTACCTTGGTCCCATAAGTTCATTGCAGCAAGGAGGAGGTCAATGTCGTATTGCAAGTGCTCCCTAGAAAGCTGGATCAAATCAAAGATGCCCAAGCTTTTCCAGAAATCCCCTTTTGCAGCTTGAACTTTCTCCAACCAGCTGAGATAAGCCTTCTTGAGAAGCATGGGGGAAGCTCTGAATATAAACTTCTTAGGGTCAACAACATCAGCTCTCACAGGGTTGTTGAAGGCTAGAATCTTCTCCGGAGGATATAAAGCTTGAAAAGCTTTGAAGTCAGGAGTTCTAGGAGGGAATTCATAAGGGCCAAGGAAAGCATACGAAATCCATCAATGTTGGTGAGGATGATGACACTGGAACCCCATACTTTCAGATTTTCCTCAGTGGCCTCAGGTTCTGGTACGAAGGTACCGTCGTCTCTGACAATGGTCTTGCCATCCTCAGCTGCGAGGGGAGTAGAGCAAGCCACTTGATATTTCTCACTTGGGAAGACCAAGGTGGTCGAGGAGGACGCCATTGAAGTAGTGAAAGCGGAACAAAGTTAGAAACAGGGGAGAAATTCAAGAAAGCAAGGATTTTTGAGCTGGGAGCTAGAAAGCCGTGAGGAAGAAGGTAAAGAGCTGAGAGAGAAGAATGGTAAATATTAAACCTCTGTCACAAAGTAAAGGAGGGAAAACCAAAAGGTCATTGGCAGTTACAAGCCCAACTGACATTAGTGGAAGCTCAAGAGTTCTCAGTTCATGTGATCGTGGGAGAGAGAAAAAGAAACGTCAAATGTTTCCGGGATAGCAGGGGATTGCCACGTGTAAAAAATGCACAAGCTTCTGAATGGCTCGAAGCTATGCATTTTGGGGGGCATTTGTTATGTATTAAAGAAAAATTCAAGTTCGAAGTGGCTAAAAGAAAGCCAAATAAAAGAATTCAAAATAGCTAAGCAAAAAGCCAGATAAAAGAAAATTTTATTAATTGAGAATTTAAGTACAATAAGTCTATTCCTAAGTGGAGTTTCGCTATTCAAACTGCATGTCTATGCCCTAATTTATTTTGGCAGGTATTTGCCTCAAGCTGAAGAGGGCAATGATCTTCGAGCTTGGTGTCAGTGTCATGTCTTCGGAAGGAAGAGGCCATAAAAGGTTGAAAGCTGAGAAGAAGAGGCTCGAAGCATAGGATCTTCCAAATAATCCAGTGACTTCGATCCCTCATCTTCATCATCCTCTTCTTTGACCTTTTCCTCCTCTGTACCTTCCTCTCCTCCTTCTTCCTCTATCTTCCAGGATCAGAAGACTGGGCGCAGAGCAAGCATGTGATTTCCTGCCCCATAGTTGAGTTCAGAACTAGGGAGGTGGGAGTAGTACCAGACCTTGCATGGAACTAAGGCCTGGCAATTTGGTTGTGCTGCTCGACCTGAAGTCTTGGTCCTCATTGAAGTGGCCATTAATGTTGGACACTCTGACGACCTGAAATCCAAAGGAAATGGAAGCCTCAGGTCGTGCAGAGCAGCCAATATCAAGGGCCTCTCCATGGAACAAAGGAAGATGATGGTGCACTTCCCCTAATGTCGTTCTTTATAAAGAAGAAGAATGTTGAAGGCATTAAGGATGCCATCCCTATGAGCCAATTAGAAGCAGTCCTGCGCGCATTGACCAAGGTGGACGGTAGTCAAATAAGTCAAAGAGGTCGGTGGGTAAAATGCTTTGGAAAAATAGGTCAAGCTCAAAAGAAGCGTTGGTTACAGAGGAAGTCTCAGACTTATTGCCAAAAGGGTTCGAGATGGACCTTAGCTCAAAGAGAGTAATAGCCTAAAGAGCTCGAAACTCTTCCTGTTTTAGGTCGAAAAGAGGGGCTATTCTTCAATCAAGTTCGAAAGGTCAGTTATTCTCCTCATTTTAATTATCAGAGACTTGTGGCCATGTCACCTTCAACAGTTACCAAAGGAGTCCACCAACGTTCATGCAGAGAACGTGGGGTTATGGAAGTTGCAAAGGGAGTTACGTGAAGCTCTCTAGAGGAAGAAACGGTTACCAGAGGGAAGGCTATAAATAGGGGAACATTTGAAAGAGCAAGGGTTCGCAACTTGAACACACAAAAGCACCCTGAAAAAGCCGTAGCATCCACCGCAGCGATCAAGGCAAACCAGCAATCTTAGGGAGAAAGTAGGGCCTCTGCAGACCAACTTTCCATTTCCATTTTCTTTTTCTTCTTCTCCGATCCTTCTTTATTTTCTTGTTTATTTCTCTTAGGCACAGATGTGTATGTATGATTTCTGTGTTTTATAGACTAGGAACCCATGGCACTGTAACTGATTCCTTCAGTTGCTTGTGTTTGTAAGTTTTCTCTTTTCTTTTAATGCAAGTTAAGGCCCTTTCAGGGGCCATTGTTGCACTACCATCTTTACTATTTTGTGGTAACGTCACGTTTTAAGTTTGAACTATTTCTAAGATTTCACACTAAGGTAGAACCCACACTAAATAACAAAGGATTCGTATCTCGTCCTAGACTGCTCAGAGATACATTTGTTTGTGCAAAATTCAAGGACAAACAATCTAATTCCCTCGTTTAACGCCCCTACCTTCGGTCTAATCTTTATACCTATAATCCTCTCCGTCTTAAGGTGTGATTTCTTCTAAGTTAGTTCTACAATTGTCTTTGACTTAACACCTTGTTTCCTTCTAAATTCTCTTAAACTCATAGCTCTTACTACATTCCTTACTTATCAAAATTCACACTCAAGCCCCCAAGTTCTCATACTACTCCTAACCTCCCTTTCCTTAGCCGAATTCACAGCCTAAGGCTTCCACAGTATTTATAGATTATAATTTCCGAGATGTTATAATAATGATTATTATTAATATAATAATATTGTTTCATATTCATAACCGTTTATAATATTATTATAATATAATAACATATATAATATGAAAAAAATAATTATGATGACCTATTTATGTAGAGTACACTAAAAATATAATATAGCTTGAAGTATGTAATCACCTTTCTCGGTGTAATTACATTTGATTAAATTCTATTAATTAATAATTTAACCATTTTTATTTGTTATTAATTATTATTTTAATTCCACTTCAATATGTATTATTATGTATATGTATTGTATCTTTTCATTCTTGCTCACTTTTAAGAGTTTAAATTTTTAAAAAATAAATTAATAATATTTTAACATAAATAAGAAAATCACAAATTCCTTTATTATATATATATATATAAAATTATCTATTTACAAAAAAACACTTAATTACTTTGCCTCATCAGCATAAACAATTAGTATTTTTTTTCTATATTTCAATTTGTAATAAACTATTTCAAAACTTATTTACATTTAATATATTTACACATTATATAATCATATTTAAAATCTAATCTAATCATATACATGTGTGTATATATATATTTAAATTTTATTAATAAAATTATTTATATTCATTTATTATAAACAAACCCGTGTGTTGTACGTGTTATATTTTTAATGTAATATTTTTTTAGGTTTTTTTATAAGACACACTTAATTGAATTGTATATATTAATAAAAGTAATTGAAGTTGATTAATTTTATTGGAGTTTTAAAATTAATTTCTTTTTACCCTTATTTCACCGCAAAAACTAAAAAAAAGTGTCTTTCTGAAAGACAAAGTAAGTATTATAGATAGATTGATATGCTTTTATGTTTTATTACATATTTTGTTCATAATTATTATATTACTACCGGAATAAATCATGATGTAAAGTAAAACACTAGTTTTCAAACAATAAGAGAATCAATATTTACGGATTCTAACTCCTAGTTGTCAAAATGGGTCGACCCGACCAGGCCCGCCTGCCCGCCCGAACTCACAATATGGGAGGGCTTGGACACTCAAATGGGAGGCCTGAATTTTTGTAAGGTTTTTTAGCCCGAAAATGAAAAGGCCCGCTCTTAAGCGGGTTCGGGCCGGGCTGCCCGATCGGGCTAACGGGCAGCCCTTTTTTTAATGCCTTGCTGTCCGGACTATACAAACTAACGAAGTTTGAGGGGGGAAAAAGAATGAGAATTTGCCATTCTCCCAATCTTTACAATTTTTTCTTGCTGCGTACACAATGTAGCTATCATTAAAATGTGTTTTTCTCACTGTTTCTATTTTTTTCCAACCACAACTTGCAACTTAAAAAACAAACTAAAGGATCACATTGTGGAATAAATGAATACTCTTCAATAATTGACAAACTGGAAAAGCTAAAGTTTACTATATTTTTAAAAGAAAGAAACAATTTATACGGAAGAGTATTATATTTATTGATTAAACATATTTTTCGTTCATGGGATTGGTATAATACAATTCATGTCAGATTATGGAAAAGAGATCAATACTAAGCATTGCTAGCAGATTTATGGCCAGCATTACAGTTTGGTAAGCATCTCTGAATGATGTTACTTGAACGTGGTTTGTAAGTAGAGAAAAATTATGGATCCTGCTCAAGTGATTCAGTATAGCTCTCTAAGATTGAGACTAGGGGTGTCAAAATGATTTTATTATCTATATAAATATAATCTTTAAATAAAAGTAATTTTATTTAAATGATTTTTATAACTAAATTGTAATTTTTTTTAGTTTTGTAAAAGTATAATTGTTTATAATTTTTAATGAGCAACATTTTTTAATAAGTTAGTTTTTTTTAACCGGGCCGGCCCGCACAAGCCCGCTACCGGCATAGGGCCGGGCTAGGGCACTAAGTTCACATGACCAAATTTTTGCCGGGTATTTTAGCCATGTCCGCACAAGCTCGCTACCAGATGCGGGCCGGGCCGGGCCGGCTGGATAGCCCATTTTGACACCTATTCTTATTGCACCCTAGCCCTTCTTTTTCTCTCCTCTTTGTCCGTTTTGGTGATTCCCTCTTCAATTGCATCACAATTTGTTGGGCTTTACACCGTGATTCTCGTTTCGAGAGTCTTTGAGTCCTGCTCATACTTCACCGTGCATCCTACTTCACTCCTTGGACCAGGTTACTGTTATTGACCAAAGTAGTCCCATTTGCTTTGAACAAGGTTCACACCTTCCCTTTCTCATTCATTACTATACTCTTTCCTTCCATTACCATTATTAACTATGGTTGTGTGATGTTCTTGTTACTATTGCATTGTATTTTGCAACAGCTTCTATCTATCACATTTTGGGGTATCCCTGAATGAGAATTAGTGTTCAATGAGTTTCAACAGTTTCTTTCTATAATCAAGGTGAATTTATGGCCTATTTTTGGATTATAAGGGAATCAGTCTCAGAGAAGAAAAAAGAGGGATCTTTTGTCTTTGTTATGTGTTTCCCTTTTTTTCTTTTTCCTTTTTTTTTGTGTGGGGGAGGAGTTTAAATGGATCACTGATTGATTGTTGATGGGGCTTTAAATTATTCAAAATGAGAAAGAGGTTTTCTCGATATATTATACACAAATTGAATCTTATTGATTTATTGCATTTAGGTTGAACTCATTTCAATCACAATGCAAAATTTTTGCCAATTGGATACGTTATTAGTTAGCTGTTGTGGTTTGTGGGTACATCCATTATCATGTTATCTGAATTTTATTTTCTGGGGATATTGATTGTTGCGCCCGTACTTTATGTGGACATCCGTGTGGAATGCATATAGCTCTGACTTAAGTTTATTTCTCAAGTTTTAACTCAATTAGCACTGATTTTTATTTAAATTAGAGGGCTTTTAGTTAGGGTTGGCATCATTATGTCCTGGTATATAGATAAATACTTGCAGTCTGCACTGATGTAAGTTTATTATTACGTGTTGTTTATGTCTATATTTATGCTTAAATATATTTCAGATTTGTAATTTACAATGGTTTTTGTTTGCTATGAAAAATTGAAAATTGACTGGTCTTTGTTGGAATTGTGTGACTGTGACTAGGAAGTAGGTTTAGTTCTCTTCTGTTAGATGCATGCATTTTAAGTTAACACATACTATTTTGCTAAGTTAGGATGGCTTTTTGTTCTGTACACATGCATTTTGATAGCATTTTACTTTTGATGTTGAATGGGTGGATTCTTTTTTGTTGTAGACACTGATACATAGATTTACCTTGATTTTACCCTAACATGAACTGAGTACTGAGTTTTCACCATTTATTTGAACTCAAAAGCTGGTAACTCTAGTTAATCAGTGTTCAATGTCAATGACAAGTTGGCAACTATGATGCATAAGCATCACTAAAGGAGTAAAGGTTTTAGAACTGAACATTTATTTTTGGTACTATTTAGAACTTGATATTCTAATTTAGAGATTTCAGGTTCAATTTAGTTGTCATGTCAATTCAGGGACATTTCTCTGTTCTTTATTTAAATTTGCTTTAATTCCCCTAAATTTTAGTAATGGAATTGATTCATGTGAAAAGGAATTACTTGTATTTCTTAGAGAATCATGAATTTACTTGTATTTCTTAGAGATATTTTATTTTTAAATGCAATATTCTTAAAAGTTTAAGCATTAAACTAATTTGAAAACTCATGTAAAATGTAAATTACCTAAAAAGTACTAAGATTTGTGACAATGTGTCCCATTGTTCTACTCGGAAAGCTACAGCTAGATTAGAATGAGCAACAAGCACACACACTTATAACCTTGGACCCCCTTTTTCTGCTTCTTCTATATGTAAACATCATCTGTTCCTCGCTATTTATTTATATGTTTTATGTATACATATATATACACAACTCAAATCTGTCTTTCTATCTATCTATATCTACCATATGACTCTTTCTTCTCTCCTCTGTCTCTTTCTTTTTTTTAACAATTTTATTTGGTAAAGTTCAAGAATTACGTCTTCTATATACTCTCACAACATCATCATCATCCCTTCCTTTACCTTCACCTCTGTGATAATTCACAGATTCATCATTCTTATCAGCAATTAGGACAGTGGCAGTACATGCCTAGCTTGATATGGGAAGCTTCTTCTGCAGCTGAAATTTGCTTATTCTAGAGGGTTTGTTTTAGCTGACAGCAACCATGAAATGGAAGGCCTGAAACCACCCATGGGGAATTAAGCATTCCTGGTCTGAAACCTATTTTTCTTCTTCCTCTTCCACTTCTTCCATTTTTTTTCTTTTCTTTTCCTTGTCTTTTGAAGAATGTTCAACCATGCATGTCAGTATATGCAGCTAGTGCAGTGTTATTGTCTTTTGAATTTTGTTTTATTGCATATGAGTATTCAGATTTATTGCTGTACCTATGTTATTAGGCTACAGCTTACTTTGCAGATGAGTGAATAGATGACTAGTTCTGAATAATGGTCTTGTTGAGTTGAATTGAAGTGCTACTGATTTGCACCTTGAGTTAGGTTTGAGAATGTAGATGTATCGTTTGCTACTGATTTGTACTTAATAACTTTTCTAGACTAATTCATTTATTGTAATTTCTTCTTTTTCTTACTGTTAATCTTTCTTGTGTATTCAGTTATTCTAAAAATTGGTTATACTTCATGGAAAAACTAGCTTTAAAACTGGTTTCAAAACTAGTTCAGAAACAGGTTTAAAAACAGGTTTTAAAACCGGATTTTGAATCAAAACCGGTTTGGGATCCATGAACCAATTTAAATCTGGTTTTTATCCATGAACCGGTTCGGTTTAAGCTAAACCATTTTGGTCATTAGAAAAGTGCAATGATTGAATGGATATTTTTTTGCCTCAAAACCGATCCAGATGCGAACAAGTAACGTCCAAAATTAATTCAAAATTCACTAACAGATGCGAGCTCAAAACGAGACGACGTCATTTGCTTTGTTCAGGCCTGTTACAATATAACCTGTTCGCTTAAAAAAGCACAAGCTTCCAAATCCAAAAGCATCATCTCCGGTGAACAATGTAAGGTTTTTCTGAACATTCCAGTTATTGTGCTTCAATTCTATGGTTTTGATAGAGAGGAATTTGAATTTACCATGGCATTTATAGGGGAGTTGTGAAATTGGAGCTTCGTTGTCGTTCACCAGTAGTTGATGGCATTGCTGTTGATCCTGAACCTGATTGGAGCTTTGATGCTCTTGTCTCAGAGCTCAATGCTCTGGAGACGAAGCTCGCCACCACCACCACTACTTCTTTTACTAAACCTTCACCTTTCGTTAAAACAACAACATCCCGGTACTTCGATTCTCTCTTTTTATTTTTCAGGCTATGCAGATAATGTTGCTGTTAATTGAATAATTTCAATTTTTGAGGCTTGTCCAGTGGGAACAAAATTGAGAGAGGTAGAACTTTCATATTGCGTGCCCATGAGTTTGAGATGGAGGACTCAGAGTCAGAGAACGAGGATGACGATGACAAAGCTTTAGTAGTAACTGGCAAACGGTTCACTTGTGATGAACTTTATCTGAGGTGCCTATTTCTTGAATCCTAGCTTTATTTCACATAATTTTAAATCATGAAAATGTCAACCTTAAGCCTTTTTTTTAATTGATGTTATCTTCGTATTGTTTTATTTTTTAATTTAGTAGGAATTATTTCTGTTAGGTGTTTTGATTTGATTGTAATATTTGCACTTTCGTTGGTGTTTCAGTGACAGTGATGATTCTGACGTTGTCTCTGCTTTTGAGGCGCAACCCTACTTGATGGATGAAGTGGGAGAGGTAGAAGGTGCCTTGTTTGAGATGACACATGAACAACAGTTTAGGGTTAAGGTGAGTAATTGTGTTGAACTGTTGATACTAATGCACTTGTTACCTGTTTGACTTGTCAGTTACAAAATTGAATAACTTGTCTTTCTCGATCACTGTTTATCGTATAATAAATTACAAAACAAATTTCATGGTTTGTTTTATACTGTATAGCAGATCTTGTTTCTGATCTTCTTGGATTGACAGGATGAAATCAGAAATAAGATTTCGGCATTGGAGACAGCTCTGGTAAATGAAAGTCAGAACTCTACTTCTTCCCTTCTTCGAGTTGAGAAATATAAAGAAACAAGGCAGGAATTGGATAAAAAGTTTGACACTCAATATCAGCGCCGCATGTAAGATTGCATTGCCCCCACCCCCATTTCTTTAATTTCCAAGTCAATATGATTCTTTCCTTCTCCTAAATATCTGTCTTGTTGGGCTTCAATGTAAGCGCCTACTATGAATTGCAGGCTACCCTATATTGTGCTCACATTCTTAACGTGCTTCATGAGTGCTTTAAACAATGGATTATTAGCTTAACAATGATTTTGTTATTGTAGAGATCCGTAAAGTATTAACATTATCTTTTACCATTTGTTTGGGTGGGGTTGGGGCATAATAGGTTTCACAATTCTCTTAAAAAAATACTGATAAAAGGATATATGATTAATTTGTTTATGGGAGGAAGGAAAACCATCAAGATGCACTTAACTAAAGCTGGGAAATCTGATTTTATTTTACGAATTCATTTTTATGAATATTGAGCTTGAATGTGCTTTGGTATGGATGCTGTTTCTTGATTTAATAACTAAGATTTGACATGTGTAGCATGTTTTTTACTAGTCCTATACCCCCCCTCCCATTTTTTTCTCTTCTATTCTTTTGTTAGATAATTGATTTGTTTGAACTAGTTGAAAATGAAGTGATGTGTCAATGAACCAACTATCCGAAAAGTTTAAGCTATTGGGTAAGACACATGAATGATTTTTATTCTAACACACCCCCTCACGCAAGAGCTCATTGGGCTTGAAACATGGACAATGCACAGGTCCACCTATCTTGTGCTTAAATTAAACTTTTTTTTATCGGAATAATGGGGCAACAAGGATCAAACTCTTGACCACTTGGTCACAGAGGCTCTGATACCATGTCAATGAACTAACTATCCCAAAAGCTTAATGATAGATACTGAAATTACTATATAGAAATGCTAGATAAAACTTAGAAACCAGCTCTGATTCCACTGAAATAGCAGAAAAGGATAAAGTCTAGAAGCTGAAAAAGAAGGAAAAAAATCAGAGACTGTGTGTACTCTGCCCTGTGACAATAGTCACCGCACAATTCCCAAATGATTGCCTAATCCCCACACTCTCCTTCAATTCCCTCATATACACGTCCTCCCCCCCCCACTGATTGCAGTATCTTTTGCTCCTCTCACCTACTGCCAAGTGTCCAGGTAGTTAGGAATTGGCATAACAGATTCCATTCCCTGCTCTTCATTCGTTTCAACTGCAATTCCCATTCTATCCCTTTTCTTTTTCTTATTTTGCTTTCTACTGAAGATCTTTATAGTAGGCTGTAGGCCCATTATGAGACCCATCACTTAAGCTATTGAGTGAAGACACATGAATGATTTTTATTCTAACATGATGTTTGACACCTCCCAATTTTTTGTAGTGCAGAAGCACTTGATAATCATTTGACAGCTGTTCAACGGGACCGTGAACTTAGATCACAAATTGAAGAAAGGAAAATAAGAAATGATGCAGCGTATGAAGAGGCCAAGAGAAAGATTGCTTTGCAAGAGGAAAAGCAGCAGCAAGAAAAGGCCAAAGCTGAAGCAGAGGTACCATATCTTATCTTTTAGTTGATTGTGTTATTTGGAAAAATTATACATATATGATTTCAAATTTCATTTCAAGTTGTAGCTGCCAATGCTTGATGAGGTTACTTATTATTTTTCAACTACAAATCAACATATTTTATGTCAAGTATTGGTTTACTTTTTCTTTCTTATGTTTATTTATTTATTTACTTCTACAGCAATGTTTGGAGAGTCCTAAAAAATACCACAAATAGATTTATTGTTGCATTGTTCTGAATTATGCTCCCTTGACCTGCTACTAGCCTTCGACTTAGTAATTTACTGATATTCACATGACTGCTACTATATGGGTCTTGTTATTTGAAGCATATCTTTTCATTACCAGTCTTCTTAGTTGAAGCTTTAGCCCAAATGTCCATTCATTCATTATTTTTCAACTTTGTGGGTACAGGCCAAACTTAGAGCTGAGGAAGCAAAACGAGCTGCATTGGAAGCTGAGAGAAAAGAAGCAGTGGAAGCCAAAAGAAAGGCAGCAATGGAAGCTGAAAAAAGAGCAGCGGCAGAAGCTGAAAGAAGAGCAGAAAAGGAAGCCATGGTTACTTCTGGAGTAACCAAACCAGAAGCTGCTGGGCGTCCAACAGGTACTGCATCAAGCCTGTCAAATGCTGAAACCAAGCAATCTGGTATGGGTTTTTTTCCACTTTATTTCACATTTCGAATATATCTTTCCAGTGTCAGTTTTTTTTTAGTTTACCCGTTTCTCCATATCTGATATTCCAGAGTGTTTTTCCTTCTTTTCTGACTACCATTTAGTTGGAAAATAGTTGTCTCTCTGTATCTCGGTAATGGTGAAATTAGGTTTCTTCTTCCTTGCCTCATTGATATGTATTTGGTGAAGCTGTTTGCCTAAGAAACAAATTTGGTGTCTTTTAAGAGATTTAAATATTTTATTTTTAGTCACCACATTTTTAAGCACAAAAGCTCCCTATCATACACCTTATTTTTCTCTTTTGTTTTCTTTTTTAAATCTCCATGGTCCTTTTTTTACCCCTTAATTTGAATGATTTTGTTAGAAAGCATTATCGAACCACTTTGTATAGTTGTGAGGCTTTGGTTCAATTGGTGTTAATTGATATTATGTGCATGTCGGTGTATTCCCTTGCATACAGGGGCCAAAAATAAGTATTAAATATATAGTCATTTAAAATAGTTATATTTCGTAAAAGAATGTGTAAGTTTTAAGAATATCTAAAACTATTTATTTATGTTTTCAAACATCTTAAGTTACTTTTTTTCTGGTTATCTAATTGTTTATCTCATTATTTTTGTTTTTGCATGTCTTAAAAAAGATATATTTAAAAGTTAAATTTTTGTAGCAACTAAAGCTGCATCAATGATAATGAAAATTAACATTTTGAGTAGAAAAGGTTGAGAGATCATGTAAAATTAATGTTCCTTGTGTCACAAAGTTTATAATAAAGTCACTCTTGCTCTCTTGCTTATATTAAATATACATAAAACTATATTGAGTCTTTACTTTTAGAACCCCAAATTTTTATATAATATGAATTTAAAATGATGACATTTCTCAAATATTGAATGGTCAAGTATAACTTATAATTTTGGTTATGTTAAACAAGAATAAACTTTAAATAAAAGGAGTGAAGGCTAAAGCTAAAATTATACATGATCTCATTTTTAATATGTTAGAACCACAGGAAACACTAGAAGGGGGGTTGAATAGTGTTTTA
Organism: Sesbania bispinosa; assembly: GCA_026901365.1. NCBI lineage: Eukaryota > Viridiplantae > Streptophyta > Magnoliopsida > Fabales > Fabaceae > Sesbania > Sesbania bispinosa. Next base: position 399,695 of record QLOH01000760.1, on the reverse strand, counting down.
AAACTTTATTGAGTAATTTTGGAAATCTTTGATTTAATATATTATTTAGAAAGAACAACGTTTAAAGACCAATCTTAAGATCAGAGTTTAAATGAAATACGCGGAAAATAAGAATGATAAGATTGATGACCTTTCAAAACGGTCTTAAGATTGTTTTAAATGAAAGTTTCTCAAAGTATCTTCTGAAGATTATTACAAGGAATATCTTTTAGAATGGTTTCTAAAATACTTCATCAGACTGAAGATCGTCTGAAGTTTAATTCTGGTTCTGAACTGAGTTCTTTAGAGACTCACTTCAGACACCTATTTTAGAACTTCTTCAAGATACATTCTCTGTAATGTCTCAAACGATATGAAAGAGATTTGAGTTTTAATTATCTTTGTAAACTCGTTTAATTGAAATTGTTATGTTATGGTGATTATGAAAATACTTTTCAATCCCCAAAGTAAATGCAGAACCGAAAATAAAAGAGATAAAGGGAAAGGAAACTTAGACACAAAATTTATCCTGGTTCACCCACACCACCGTGAGTTACATCCAGTCCCAGTGGCAAACCACCACTGGCTTTTCCACTATCTGAAACCACAGATACAAGTATTCTTCACAGCCTCTTCAGACCAACCGAGTATTCCTCACGGCCTCTCTAGACCGACCGAGTATTCTTAGGCACACATGGTCTATCGAGTATTCCTCACGGCCTCTCCAGACCAACCGAGTATTTCTTTGTTTTCAACTACCTCTCCAGGCAACCTATGCAGTAGTCTTTTCTACCGAGCCTCTCCAAGCTCTAGACCAAGTGTACTTTGTTTCACCAGGCCTCTCCAGGCTCTCAGACACTTATTCAAGTGTAGAGTATTACTACTCAATCTAAGTTAGATGTTCGCTAGAACCTCTCAACTCAGATTCTTCTTGTACATAGAGATTACTGAGTACATACTCAGGATACAGTCATTACTAACTAAATACAAGAATAGACAGTGATACAAGTGTTTGAATTAAATACAATCCCTGTCTTTTCTATGAGGAATACATCCTCTGAGAGTAGGCTAACTAAGAGATGAAATTAAGTTCCAGCCTTATCCTCTAACCATTGGTTTCCATGGGTTACATTCTCACCCATATCATTGGAATACCAAGGTATCTTCAAAGCTTCAAATTGTACCCAGTTTGATAGTCATTTGCTCGGCATGGTTGTCTTCAGACCAACAACCAACTTAATTGATCAAACAGATCAACTGAACAACATGACTAACTGACCAGCTAGTCAGTAGCCTGATTGATTCGAGAACCAACTCTCTGATCATACTTTGTTGACATATTGATGATCCACTTTAGCTCAAGTCAACTCTTGTTAGTTGTTAACCATTTGGCACTCAGCCTAGTTAACTCTATTTGGTTGGGCAGTTAATCTAACTCCCACCACTGGTTGGGCAATCATGCCAACTTGGTTGTGTTAACAATAACAACAACTGGTTGGACCGACCAACTTGATTGATCCTCTCGATCAACATCTTCAAATTCTTTCTTAAGGCTATTTATATGTTCTTATTGAATATAGCCGTTGAAGATGATTCATAATACCGTTGAACTGATGATGATGTGGTTCATATAGCCGTTGTGTAATAGCTTCTCAAACGGTTGCTTCTCCTTAAGCGAATAGGTGTACAGACAATCCCGTTCTGACACTTGTTATGTGCTTCTTTGTGAGAGATGTTTCTTGATATTAATCTGCGTATTCTCTCTCTTGAATTTCTTCTGCTTTCTCAAGCTTTCTTCTGCTTTCTTTTGAATTGTATAAATGAGGAAATATCCGTTGAAATACTATCGTTTAGAGATAGCATTGAATCCTCCTTAATCCATTGTGAGACACGCTTCTGAGGGCTCTGACATGTCTGACATAGCACAACGCAGGTGCTGCTATAAAGCTGCCACCGTTGTTGCTGCGAATGCTGCGTTGCAGAAATTTCCTCAGTGGTGTATGAAATTCAAAAGCACCAGGAAAGTTCTATGTGTTCATTTCCATAAATATGCTTGAGAAGGAAACGTGTAGCAGAGAATGACTTTTCTCAGCAATCTTCAGAGAGCAAAAGGTCTTCATAGTCTTCAGCGAGTTAGTGCCGCGTCGGATTTCAGAAGGCCTCAATATTTCAGATGAATTGAGACTTCAGACAGATTGAAACTTCAGACAGCTTCACCACTTCAGACGAGTTGATGCTTCAGACAGCTTCAATACTTCAGACGGGTTGCGTCCTTCAGATGACTTCAATACTTCGGACTGGTTGAAACTTCAGAAGGCTTCTTCCTTATGATAAGAGGATTGTAGTTTCATTCTTCTTTGTATCTTCTTCTTCTTCTTGTATCTTCTTCTTCTGAGATAAAGATGTTGAATTGTATGTATTTTATTCAGCCATCTTTCTTGCTTTCTTTTGTTTAGTCTTCTAACCCATTCTGGACAGCAGCAGATGTAGATGCAGTAGGTCTGCGCACGCAAGTCCTTTTGTTGTAGGTGCAGCAGGCGTTGCAGAAAGTCTTTGCAGTATTTCCTTATTTGTGCAAGACTTTGATCGAGGTAGAAAAGCATGTCTAGCTTTATCTACTGAGATGAGTGTACTCCATTTGGTGGAGTGTGCTTTACGCTTTGCAACGTCTCTAAGAGATCATTTCTTGATTCTGACATCTTCATCTTTCAGTCTCAAGACTGCTTTAGATCATCTTCAAATCTTCAAGTCTTCGTAGTCTTCAATTCTTCAGATAGTCTTCAAGTATTCATATAGTCTTCAGGTCTTCAATTTGGTTATAGATTCCTCTTCTTAGGATTCTGCATTTTGTTGATCTTCTGAATGTGATTCTGATTATCTTCGTCTTCAGATAATTATTCTGACCTGAAACACAATCAACAAACCAATACCTTTCTCAGTAGAATCTGTTTACATAATCTTATACAATTCTTATATAAACTCATTTGTCCTTAATCATTAATGTAATCTTATTTGTTAATTATTAATATAATCTTATTTGTTAATTATTAATATAATCTTATTTGTTAATCATTAAAACTTAAGGATGCTAAGTCTTATAATCATGTTTAAATACATAAACTGATTTATAGACTTCACAATCTCTCCCTTTTTAATGATGACAAATAAATTATATATTACTGACAAATGTGTATAAAAAGAAACGAGAGATAATAAAATTTATTACTCCCCCTATCTATATTACTCCCCCTGAGACAGACATTGATTTTTTTAGATATCTTCTGAAACAATTAAGTGTTTAATTAATCAGTTCCAATTGTTAAATCTTTATTAACCAACTGTTACAAGTTTATTGTTAATATTTTAAACTTTTACTTGTTAAGATTTCAGATATCTATTGTTATTAGAAAATTAAAATCGTTTCTATGTCAATTGTTGGTTAAGTCTTTTTGATATCTTTTCTATATCAATTGTTAAATTATTATTATTAAATATTTTAGATACCGATTGTTATTCTGATTGTTATTATAACTTTTAGTTTGTTATCCTCTGAGCTTCCTTACTGAATTTTATATTTCCTTCCTATTTATTTCTTCTTCCTATATTCTTCCTATCTTCCTATATATTCCCCTTTTAGTTACATTCTTTTTAGCATTTTGTTAGTTTATATTTCTCCCCCTTTTGTCATTGATTAAAAAGGTTTGGTGATTACTCCCTCTTTTGTTAATTAACTTTCCTCTGTATCTTGCATTAAACATAATAAGGTTTCAGACTACTAGTTTTATAGATTGTTATAAACCGAAAAAGTACTATTCAAAAAGAAGATTTTATTAGATTAAAATGTTACAATTGCTCAGATACAGGTTTGAAGAGAAACAAAACACAAAAGAAAAAAACAGAAAATTCAAAAGAAGTTTTGAAAGAGAGAGGGATTTTTGAAAACTGCTCCTCTGGCTACTTCCAAGTCCCAACAGCTTCCTCTGTAGCCCTTGCCAATCTTCTTTAGCTCCAAACTTCTTTTAACACTCGGAACAGAAGAAGTGCATCACACCATATATCGAACACCACCCTTGATATTGGGTGTTCTGGTGTTCACCAGTGTCTCTTTAATTGACTGGTGATGCAGCATGATCTCCGTGTCTGGAACGTTGTAGGGAAAGTTCTGAAGGGGAGCTTCGGCCCTTCTTCTCATTCCATACATCATCCAAAGGAGATCAATCTTCTTCAGAACTTCATTGACACCAATGAGAGTTTGTTCCTGTGCCGCTTCTTTCATTCTTTATTGTTCTTCTTGTTCTATGGTTTTCTTACTTAGTTCTCAAGACTCTCCTTGTGATAAGTGAGGTTGCCTTAAGAGCTGATAAAGGTGCATAGAACCTTGAGTAATAAAGAGAAGCAGGAGGTTTGAGTCTTTTCGCTGGGAACAAGCTAAGATTGCTTTTATAGGCTATTTTCATTGGAAGTGATGTGATGTCCATTGTGGACAGAACATGTAAAGTCCTGGCTGTCATAGGAGGAATTTATAAAAGCTTATTTGAGAAAACTCTTTAGAAGAGCGAACGATACAGATTTTCGAAATACTTTTTCGAAGAGAAGAAATAAAAAAAAGCTTTTAGAGAAGAGAAAAGAAAAAAAAACTTTTTGAAAAGAAAAACAAAGAAGTTAAACCGAGAAAAGAAAGAAGATAGAGAGTTTTGTAAAAGCAAGTATCTGAGAAACTATTAAGGTTTGATTATCTTAGGTTTTTACTTATTAAAGAATTAAAGGTTTGTTATCAGTTTTTAAGGATTTTACTAAAAGACAATTTTCACAGATATTTAAGTTTTAGGATGAAGTGATGTTACCGAAGATCTGGTTATTGTTCACTGGTTGAACCGGTGTTATCTGACATTGCTTCTTGCCTTGAAGACTTTTTTTCCATTTGAGGTCATGATTTCTGCACGTCCTACTTTTGTCTTTTGTCTTTTCCGCTTCCGAGAATCTTTGAACAATCATCTTAACTTTCAGAGAGTTCATTTTGAATTGTCTGAATAGGTTCAGACAATGAAGATATTATCATTCTACACATCATTTTAAATGATGTTATCTTCACTTTTTCTTCTGTTGATTTTCTTGAGGTTATCTTTAAAAACCTGTTTTTCTGAAACATTCACAAACTAAAAATACCTTTTAGTAGCATCTGATATTTAAGTTAATCATTAAACCAATTGTCTTAAATTCCTAATTATATTTTACCAATTTTTAAAAAATTATCTTAGATTTTAGTTGAGTTATTTAAAGGAGCAAATGTTAAGTTATAAGATTCATGTACAGGGTAAATAATCACACAATTTTAATACAATTGTTAATTAATTAAGGATGGGGTGATTGATAGACTTAAATATGCACAAAAAAGAAACACATATAAACAACTCACACACATAGAAAATAATCAAAGTGTTAAAAGTCAAACAAACAACAAAGAAAAAAAAATAGAAAGCAAGATGTACTTAAAACACAAAGACATAAATACAGAAACTCAAGAAACAGAACATAAGTGTATCATTGGTCATCAACGGGGTTTTTCTCATTTGCATCGACTTTCTCCTTCTGTGTTTTCAGCATCTGCAGTTCTTTTTGATAGAATCTGAGTGTTTCTTCCAGTCGTCCGATGCGTTCATTCAACTTCCTTATGTTGCATCTTCTGAAAATTTCTCTCAAATCTCCATGATTAGTTAGAGAATCAGATGACTCCATATGGTTCTGAGTTGATGACGGAGAATTGTGTTCTTCTTTTATCTCTGCTGATATCCCCTTAGAATGTTCATATTCCTTTATAGTGAACAAGGGTGATGGCTCCTGGTCAAAGAATCTTTCAATAGGAAATCCTTTATATTGAAGGATTTTCATAATCAGTGTAGTATGAGGAAAGACTTTGACTTATTCTAATTTTCTTCTCATCATATGATGGAGGATGATTCTTGGAAGATTTAGTCTCTCTCTTTTGAGAAGATGAATCAGCACAAATCTTTCCATGTCTGAGATGATGAATGTATCATTCCTGTTGGGGAGAATACAACATTTAATAATTGTCAGCAGAATTCTGGGAATTTCCAGTAAGTTTGAGCATACAGGTGTTTCAAAAGTTCTGCGACAAAATAACATTTGATCATGCATCTCTTTCTCTCTATCATTGATTTCCCAATCTGAAGAGAATAGTTTTTCGGTTGCTTCAAAATCAATAATCTCCTTCAGAACTTTAAAGTCCACCTTGATAGGTATACCCATTACAAAGGTGTTTAGACCGCATGTCTCTTCCATGAATACTTCTGAATTGTTCCATAATTCCAGAACACTTAGTTCGTGCCAGGGAGAAGATGCCTTTTCAAGATAAGGAGTTCATCCTGCAGCTTCGAAAAACTTAGAGATTTTGAGTTCTCCTTTGTCAAAGTCACTTAGTCTTATTCCTCTTGTGGGAATGATCCTTTCATCAAACTTGCATGGACTTTGAACACCTGAGATAACTAATCTTGATGCCATTGAAGTGAATTTCGAGGAATTAGAAGGGAATGTATTATGAGATTCTTCTGGTGATCTTCCAATCCTTAAATAGGCAATCAATCGTCGCTTCAATTTATGAGGAGAGCGGTTACAAGCCCTGAGCAGTTATGGAGAGGTGTGCATCGTGCCAGTTATGAGAAACCGGTTGATGATTCAATGATTCATATTGCGCCGTTTCACATTTAATAATTGAACACATATGACTCTTCATTTACTTAGATAAATGTACATATAAATTCATGCAGATAATTCTACTAAACATGTGCAACGGTTCAAACCATTTATACAAGCAAAAATATGCAACAGAACAATTTATAAACATCAGGCAATATACATATATAATACTTAGCATGCAATCATATATTTTCACACACACACACACATATATATACGTTTAAGAAATGATGATTTCAAACAGACTGATCATGCAATCACATATTATGAACAATTTCAATAAAACAAATCATGCAACAGATAAGTAACTATACTTAAATTTAAAACTTAAGTTTAGATAGGAAAGGTGTTACCCGTTTGTGATCTAGAGATAGATACACTTTCCTTTTCCAGTTACGTCTTGTGCTTTAGTTTTATGAATAATGAGTTTTGGAAAATGATTTTCCTATTCTCATTATCATTCTTCAGATTTGCTTCAGCTTGGTGAGATTTCCATCTTCTGAGGATCTACTCCTTCTGCATTTGTTAGATGCTCAACCCGAAAGTGAGCTCTGATACCAATTGTTAGAACCACAGGAAACACTAGAAGGGGTGTTGAATAGTGTTTTAAAACTTTATTGAGTAATTTTGGAAATTTTTGATTTAATATATCATTTAGAAAAAACAACGTTTAAAGACCAATCTTAAGATCAGAGTTTAAATGAAATATGCGGAAAATAAGAATGATAAGATTGATGACCTTTCAAAACGGTCTTAAGATTGTTTTAAATGAAAGTTTCTCAAAGTATCTTCTGAAGATTATTACAAGGAGTATCTTTTAGAATGGTTTCTAAAATACTTCATCAGACTGAAGATCGTCTGAAATTTAATTCTGGTTCTGAACTGAGTTCTTTAGAGACTCACTTCAGACACCTATTTTAGAACTTCTTCAAGATACATTCTCTGTAATGTCTCAAACGATATGAAAGAGATTTGAGTTTTAATTATCTTTGAAAACTCGTTTAATTGAAGTTGTTATGTTATGGTGATTATGAAAATACTTGTCAATCCCCAAAGTAAATGCAGAACCGAAAATAAAAGAGATAAAGGGAAAGGAAACTTAGACACAAAATTTATCCTGGTTCACCCACACCACCGTGAGTTACATCCAGTCCCAGTGGCAAACCACCACTGGCTTTTCCACTATCTGAAACCACAGATACAAGTATTCTTCACAGCCTCTTCAGACCAACCGAGTATTCCTCACGGCCTCTCTAGACCGACCGAGTATTCTTAGGCACACATGGTCTATCGAGTATTCCTCACGGCCTCTCCAGACCAACCGAGTATTTCTTTGTTTTCAACTACCTCTCCAGGCAACCTATGCAGTAGTCTTTTCTACCGAGCCTCTCCAAGCTCTAGACCAAGTGTACTTTGTTTCACCAGGCCTCTCCAGGCTCTCAGACACTTATTCAAGTGTAGAGTATTACTACTCAATCTAAGTTAGATGTTCGCTAGAACCTCTCAACTCAGATTCTTCTTGTACATAGAGATTACTGAGTGCATACTCAGGATACAGTCATTATAAACTAAATACAAGAATAGATAGTGATACAAGTGTTTGAATTAAATACAATCCCTGTCTTTTCTATGAGGAATACATCCTCTGAGAGTAGGCTAACTAAGAGATGAAATTAAGCTCCAGCCTTATCCTCTAACCATTGGTTTCCATGGGTTACATTCTCACCCGTATCATTGGAATACCAAGGTATCTTCAAAGCCTCAAACCGTACCCAGTTTGATAGTCATTTGCTCAGCATGGTTGTCTTCAGACCAACAACCAACTTAATTGATCAAACAGATCAACTGAACAACATGACTAACTGACCAGCTAGTCAGTAGCCTGATTGATTCGAGAACCAACTCTCTGATCAAACTTTGTTGACATATTGATGATCCACTTTAGCTCAAGTCAACTCTTGTTAGTTGTTAACCATTTGGCACTCAGCCTAGTTAACTCTATTTGGTTGGGCAGTTAATCTAACTCCCACCACTGGTTGGGCAATCATGCCAACTTGGTTGTGTTAACAATAATAACAATTGGTTGGACCGACCAACTTGATTGATCCTCTCGATCAACATCTTCAAATTCTTTCTTAAGGCTATTTATATGTTCTTCTTGAATATAGTCGTTGAAGATGATTCATAATACCGTTGAACTAATGATGATGTGGCTCATATAGCCGTTGTGTAATAGCTTCTCAAACGGTTGCTTCTCCTTAAGCGAATAGGTGTACAGACGATCCCGTTCTGACACTTGTTATGTGCTTCTTTGTGAGAGATGTTTCTTGATATTAATCTGCGTATTCTCTCTCTTGAATTTCTTCTGCTTTCTCCAGCTTTCTTCTGCTTTTTGGATTGTATAAATGAGGAAATATCCGTTGAAATACTATCGTTTAGAGATAGCATTGAATCCTCCTTAATCCATTGTGAGACACGCTTCTGAGGGCTCTGACATGTCTGACATAGCACAACGCAGGTGCTGCTATAAAGCTGCCACCGTTGTTGCTGCGAATGCTGCGTTGCAGAAATTTCCTCAGTGGTGTATGAAATTCAAAAGCACCAGGAAAGTTCTATGTGTTCATTTCCATAAATATGCTTGAGAAGGAAACGTGTAGCAGAGAATGACTTTTCTCAGCAATCTTCAGAGAGCAAAAGGTCTTCATAGTCTTCAGCGAGTTAGTGCCGCGTCGGATTTCAGAAGGCCTCAATATTTCAGATGAATTGAGACTTCAGACAGATTGAAACTTCAGACAGCTTCACCACTTCAGACGAGTTGATGCTTCAGACAGCTTCAATACTTCAGACGGGTTGCGTCCTTCAGATGACTTCAATACTTCGGACTGGTTGAAACTTCAGAAGGCTTCTTCCTTATGATAAGAGGATTGTAGTTTCATTCTTCTTTGTATCTTCTTCTTCTTCTTGTATCTTCTTCTTCTGAGATAAAGATGTTGAATTGTATGTATTTTATTCAGCCATCTTTCTTGCTTTCTTTTGTTTAGTCTTCTAACCCATTCTGGACAGCAGCAGATGTAGATGCAGTAGGTCTGCGCACGCAAGTCCTTTTGTTGCAGGTGCAGCAGGCGTTGCAGAAAGTCTTTGCAGTATTTCCTTATTTGTGCAAGACTTTGATCGAGGTAGAAAAGCATGTCTAGCTTTATCTACTGAGATGAGTGTACTCCATTTGGTGGAGTGTGCTTTACGCTTTGCAACGTCTCTAAGAGATCATTTCTTGATTCTGACATCTTCATCTTTCAGTCTCAAGACTGCTTTAGATCATCTTCAAATTTTCAAGTCTTCGTAGTCTTCAATTCTTCAGATAGTCTTCAAGTCTTCATATAGTCTTCAGGTCTTCAACTTGGTTATAGATTCCTTTTCTTAGGATTCTGCATTTTGTTCTTCTGATCCTGATCTTCTGAATGTGATTCTGATTATCTTCTTCTTCAGATAATTATTCTGACCTGAAACACAATCAACAAACCAATACCTTTCTCAGTAAAATCTGTTTACATAATCTTATACAATTCTTATATAAACTCATTTGTCCTTAATCATTAATATAATCTTATTTGTTAATTATTAATATAATCTTATTTGTTAATCTTTAAAACTTAAGGATGCTAAGTCTTATAATAATGTTTAAATACTTAAACTGATTTATAGACTTCACATAATATTCTATGTACATATGTATGCAATCTAATCCTCTATGTACTCTTTTCTTTTGTAAATCTAGAAGAGTATAAGTTGTTCACCTTTTTCTATAACAAAAGTGTAGGGGCTAAAAAAATTAATGAAACTAAATATGAAGTAAACAATATTTTTCATACACTGTTGATTAAGTCTTGGATAGACCTATATATTGTCATTTAGTTTTGAAGTGTTTTATCATCTGAGATTTCAACTGGCTTTCACAATCTTTAGATACTTTATATCGAGCTGCAACAAGTGCTTTAAATCTAGAGCACGGGAGGCTACAGAAACTGAAAGAGCTATGTGAGAGGAACCGAGTGATAAGATCAAGCTCTAATAAGGTATTGTTCAAAATAGATTTGGAGATGTTTATCTTAAGGCTTTTTGCCTCTTAATTTATTATCCTGCATGCAATAAGCAATACCAATTATTTGTTGATTTTTTCTTATTGGTTATCATATTTTTTAATTGAATTCTGTTCTAGATAATGTAATGTATATTTTTCATGGGTTTTGTAAGCAGCTTCATATCTGAGGCATGACATTTCTGCAGTACTGTTTTTTATCACAAGAAATTTGTTGGTGTTCTAGATCTCACTTAGAAAAGTAACTTTCCCGGTAGCATGCTCTGATTTTGACAATGACTTGCTTCTTTGTGTCAACATCTGTTCAGGATTATACGCGCCATGAGAATCATATTTCCCGTCTTATAAGGCAAATAAGGGGCACAAGAGACAGCGTTAGGTGAAGTGAATATTTTATTTTCACTTATGCATAATGCTGTTTGTCAATTTATCATTTTTGCCTGCACTTTTTAATTTTTTAATGGTTGAATTTTTTTAAGGGACAAAATTTTATGTCCTATCTGTTTCTGTTGCTAAAATGTTTCAACCTGCCAAAAAACACAAAAATATCTGTATGGAATGGAAGGATTAAAAGCAATCCCAATCCTTAAGCAGGATATTACTATTAGCATTGCCCATCTATTTACTCTTTTGGGCATTCTGTAGGTCAAAAGCAAGTGATCTCATTAAACTTTTGAATGATCCTCTATGTCCTCAGTCAATCAGCATTGAGATATTTGCTAAAAAGGTAATTTCATGTTACTTCCGATTCCCTTGTTATATAGTTTCTTTCTGTTTTATTTGACTATATGGAAACATTAGACTAATCTTGAAACTGGGTTTAGTTATTTATAGTAGATATTATTTTTGCATCAGTTAGCAGTATATGGAAGGTAGCAAATAAAAGGATAGCGTATATGTTTAGAGATATAATATAAAAACTAATCATGTGTCTTCACTTAACCGCATAAGATTTTGAGATAGTTAGTTTATAACATGGTATCTAGGCCTTTATAACCAAACTTGCTTCCCCTATTAGTCTAAAAAAAGGCTAAGTTTTAGCATAAGATAGATGGATTTTTGCATTGTCCTCACTTAAAATTTAAAGGACTCTTGCATGAGGGGGCATGTTAGAGATATATTATAAAACCATTAATTTGTCTTCACCTAACAACTTAACTTTGGAATAGTTGGTTCATAACAATATACAACAATTAAAATATTACATCTCTAAATCATGAATAGCCTATATATTTAAATCATTAAAAAACATAAAAATATTTCTATTTTTTTCATGCTGATGCATTTTCTTTGTGATATCATTTTCAGTATTAATCAAATTTGAGAATGACTGGAACATTTTTAAGTAAATAAATATTTGCAAATGAGAAATTTGTTGCTTTACAGTAGAAAAGATTGTTATTAATCAAAATGGTGTATTTGGTAATATTTGTGATCAAATAACATGTGGAAGAAATCCATGTAATTGGCTTCAACTATTCAAAATGAGAACAAAAACTGCTGAGAAAGGGTTGAATGAAGTTGTAGTTGTTAGTAACTGAAGTTGTGATGTGACAACTGACAACATACTTTACAGGTTGTTTCATACTGCGAAAACCCTGGTAATTCTCCCTTCGCAAATGCCTACGTCATTGTTCTTGTTACATCTCAGGTACATGTTTAATCTCTAACCTGAAGGATTAGTTTGGAGGATGGTGTAGAATTAAGCTTTCAATGGATATAGGTATTTGTTTTCATTTTTCAATAATTATTTATTTGCTTTTGGCTTCAACTGTTTATCATTTGCAAGGCAGGTCCCACATGGAATGGATATTTTGCTAGCTGAGCTTCACAGGGCCTGCCCATACACCGTCCCAAAGCACATGGTTTACAGAAAGGTAACTTGATAGAACTTGAAAATTCTGAGTCATTTATTCTTGTGTAGTGTCTTAGCCTCATGTTGAAAAGATTGTGGCATAGTTGTGTTGTTGAGGAAGCCGTGAATATGAAGGAAAAAATTTCTATTGCTACAAAAAATTGGTTTATTAGTCCTTTCTATATCACATTTTGCCTAAATAAGAGGGTTGGGCCCATTTTATCTATACAAGATAAGCAATATGGTAGTGCTTTAACTGCTATAATGTAAACATTTGTTATCTAAACTTTTCTGATGCACCAATGAAACTTTATAGAGAATGATTAATTGCTACAGAAAACATAATTTTGCAATGTTGGATGATTGATATTATATATAAAGGGTAATATTTCTTTTAATACTTACTAGTGTTAATTCTTCACTGCATCAAATATTTCAACTCAAATTTTATAATATTAATCATGGTTGGAGGGTAATTATTTATTTTGATAATATGCTCACGATGTGTTCTTCAAATATAATTTTAAAAACATGGGTACTTGTGCTGTTGAATCTGGATTCTTAATTTTGCCCCAACAGTCGACCTTTCAATCAAAAGAGGCATACTTCAGAAGTATTGGTTATCGAGAAAATGATGAAAAAATGGAGAGTACAGAAGATTTTCTGAAGCGGTTAGAATCCTATGTGAAGGTGTATGGTGCACTAGTTCAGGTCTGTCATGATATCTCAAATTTTTGACAGATTTGCATGGATCATATTTTGCATCTAACTGATCTCATCTAAGCAGCTGACCCCTACTTGTTTTGACAGACTGAAATTCCAAACGTTCCAAATTTGCATGGCTTGCAAGAAGGTTGGGCATGGCTTGCAAGGTTCTTGAATGCTCTCCCAGCCAATCAATATACAGCTGTTTCGCTCAATGCATTCTTGCAAGTAAGTAATGTATATGATGTTAAGGTGTTTTGTTATATAAATCTTCTAAGGTTAATTAATTAATTCTACTTTGTTAGGTGGCTGGATTTGCTCTCTTTAAAAGATACAAATCTCAATTCTTAAAGATGCTGAACGTCATCTTGGAGAACTTTTTAGTTGATCTGAAATCAAAGAATGTACCGGAAATGAATAATACTATTGTGATGATAGAGACTTATATAAAAGATAGGACATTCCTTCAAGAGCCAGAAGGAAGGAGCCTGCAGTCTGATTTGGCATCGAGCATATTTGCTTAATCAAGGTTGAAACTTTTCGTTTCTATTTTTTTTTCTTTGGGTAGAAGTTTAGGCAGAGAGGGGATTGTTTTTTTAATTCTTAAGGTCAGGCATTGTCACAAGGCTGAGCGAAGGGCTTATTTATACTAGTACTTGAATATACCAGTTGAGGCAACTTTCATGTTGTATTTTAATCTGATAATAAGTTAATAATATAATAAATGCCACATGTGGGACGCCTACTCAATAAAAATTAGGTACCAGTATCTGGAAAAGAAATAATCACTCATCATATTACATGAGAAATTGAGAAATTTCACTTATAAATTCACTCTCTTAAGTTCTCTTTCAGAATTAACCACATAATTGTTTTTTAGAAAAATCCTTTACTTGCTCATTATTTGTCAAATTCAAATTTAAACATGTGTCTATCCTTGTCTCTTTTATTTTTAATTATCTTTAAATATTAGTATATTAAATTTAAATTCAAACTAGTTATTTTCTAAGAGGAAGGTTCAACTTATACCCGTTAATGTAGTTAGGAATTTTTTTTAAGGGGGCTGGAATAAAATATTAAAAAAAGGTTAAATATGATTTTAGTCTTTCAAAATATAATGAAATTTAGTTTTGATCTCTCATTTATTTTTTCATTGGTTTTGATCCTTCATTTTTTAAAATTATATGCTTTTAGTCTTTCTTAATAATTGTACTCTGTTAAGTCACTTTTCGCTACGATTTTTTCCAAGTACAAATTTATAGGAATTTCTTACGATTTTTTCTCAGAAAATTAATGTGTAGTAAATTTAAAAAAAACTACAAAAATTTTTTACATAAAAATGTTGCTATAAAATTTCTTTGTTTTCTTATAAAAAATATATATTAAATTTTCCGCATATTTTAGAATCTAAACGAAATTTTCTTTGAATTTTAAAATATGCATGAAATTTCGAAAAAAAATACATAGAAAAATCCACAAGAAATATTAATATGTCATCACTTAGCGAAATATAACTAATGACGAGGACTAAAATCGTGTGATTTTGTAAAATGGAGGGTCAAACCAATAAAGAAATAAATGAGGGACCAAAATCAAATTTAATTTGTTATATTTTAAGGGACTAAAAACATATTTAATTTTATTAAAGATTATGATAAAAATATTAAATAATTTCAGTTATAAGAAGTTCAACTGTCTTTTCGTTAAATCTTTTTATTTAATTCAGATAATTGCAAATCAAATTTTTGGTTTTTCTTTTCACGTAATTCTAAAAAAACATATTCAAATCAAACAAAATATTTTTTAATATTATATTACGTTACCTAATGATATTTTCTCCCTTCTTTCCTATTCTTTGAAATGCTCGTATGTTTCCCCTTTTGATTTTTACTTTTTATAGACTAATATTTCTAATAAAATCTTATCTATAATTTTGAATATTGTCTTATCTTCTCTAAATAAGAAAAAAATAACCAATATAAAAAATGAAATAATAAAAAGTTAAAACTCTTTTTTGATAAAATAAAGATAGATAAATACCAAGAGTCGTTAAGAAGTACTTAATACTATAGAATCTACGAAATTTTTTAGGGGGCCGAAGTAATAGTTTATGAAATATATTATATAAAACCTATAATAAAAAATTTGAAAATTTTTGGCTGCCAACCCCCTTTGGCTACGCCCCTGCCGCTAATAACTACAAATCAAATGTATTTTTTAGTAATCCAACCGTTGAATTATATTTATTCATTATCATGACAAACTTTATAAAATTTGAACACCAATAAATTGATAATCAAATGGTTGGGTTTTACATATATTTCAAAAGTATATATATTTTCAACCTTAATCTTGAAACATCTCAATAACATATCAAATAATTTTGGATTAATATACAATTTTATATGTATAATCTATATGATAGCAACTTTCAATTCAACGATAGATTGCTTAATACAACAATTTATTAAAAAATTATTCAGCGGTGTAATAATTGGTGTAATCTACATTGGTGTAATTTGATCTGTCCTCATTTTGTAATATCAATATACCAAATTCAAATTAAACTATTTTCTATTAAATTTAAATTGAATCTCTAATTTTTAATCTTTTAATGTATTATTGAAAAAATAAATAGGTTTATAAGTTTATCTTTTTGCATGATTTTTTTTAAAAAGTATAAACAAAAGAAAATTTGAATTTATATTATAAATAACTCTAATTTATAGACATCAAAATATTTATTTACAAAATACAATTTAAATATATTAAAATTTAATAAAAAACTTTCTTTAGTGCACTTGGGCTTGGCCATGCTCCAACTCGGAATGCCTACAACTATTCAGGATATAGATTTTGTAATGTAAGCTTGTTTACAAAGTTGATAAATAAATATATATTTATCTTTGATTTAATTGAAAGTAAATGGTGATCTTAATTTATTAAAATAACAATATCCATTTAGAATGATTTTTCCCAGCCGTCCCCATATACAAGATCAAATCAAACTATACAGATTTATACTTTACAGAAAAGAAAGCTTGGAAAAGAAAACAAAACTAAAACAAGAAGTGTTCTTTAAAACAATCCAGACAACTTTTATAGAAGCAGATTACTTAAAAGCAAGAGGCCTTAACGCCACACAAACTTTATATATATACAGCAGGTTAAGGCCCATTCTACAAATTGTCTTCTTTATGTATGATTCGCCTCAAAATTGTCAACAAAGTTTCTATGAACAAGAAGAAACCCATGATCCTTGAAAAGATCCAGACCAACTCTGCACAACTTTTTACAGCCCTGCCTATGAATCACGTTACTTATTGCATCAACAGAACATTCAATTTCTGATGTTCTAAGAGCATGTTTGGTTTAGCGTTAAAACGTGGTAAACTCATGTTTCCAACGCTAGAAATAGTTGCATTGCGGAATCCAAACTTGAGTTTAGCCAGTTTCAACGCTAAACCAAACACACACTAATGTTATCAAAATTTGATGACTAACCTTATTCTTGCAATGAACAAGTTTTCCATTGAAAGCAGGTTTGCAGGCCAACTAGTAAAGCTTTATCCTAGTATGGATTGTGCTCCGGCAAATAGGACATAATTGGAGGTCTTCTCCACATGCACAACAAGTCTGCCATGTGAGGAAATACAAGAGAGATGGGAAAAAATTACTATATAATATATATTATTCAGCCTTAGATTAAAGAATAAAGACTAATAATTAGCAGCATATAATTTAATTTATTTGGTTACCTGATGCCCACAACCAAAGGCCATATCCTTCACATTGGTAAGACAAATTGGGCAAAACTGCAGTCAACCATGTCATATGTAAACCACTATTGAAAGTGACATGAATCATCTAGAATGATTATCATTATGATAATATTAATATGAAAGGGATGAAAGATAAACTATCAGTAGAGCATGGTCTTAATACCTTATTGTCATATAAGGAGCTTGTAGATGGTTCTGTGTGAACACCACTATCATAGCCCGTTCGTCTAGGAGTGCTCGGCTGAGAACTGTTTGACCGATAAGATTTTGAGCTGACGCTGGAAGAAGTCCTATTATAAAGAGGTGGGGGTAGAGGAACCCTATCTGGTGAATGACCCCTCCGTGCACTATTTGTACAATATGAAAACATTGAGATTTCGAAATTCAGTTATTACATTTACACCACAAAAACCCTACATAACAACAGGCTATAAGTAGCATATTTAAATGTATTGATATTATGTTATTACCCCAATATACCAAGCTCTATGGTTGCCTTATATTGAGAAGGGATCTCCATCAAAGCTGAAAGGGCAAACTCTGTCTCTCTTCTGGTTGAATTTGCATTCCTTGTCATTATTTCAGTAAAATTCACAAACTGCATCCAGCCACAAATAAAAACTTCACATTTCAGCATAATAGGAAGATTTATATGTGGAAAGTACAAAAGGGTGACGAAAATCAGCAAACCTGAAAATTGTCAAATGCCCGAGAAGGGATGTTATCATCAAATTCCTTCATCATATCCCACGGTCCATCTCCAACTCCCACCAAAACTATTGAAAGTGGATACTCACTGCAATTTTAAAAGAATATAAGAATGCAGAGTGGTACTCCACATGAGAGAAAACTAAATATTTACCTGGCTTTTACAATTGCATCTATTGTCTTCTGTTCCTGTGGACTTAAGTGGCCATGCCTTGTGTCAACGCTTCTGGTCACCTGTGGCAACATGCTGAACATCAGTTTTTGAAGCCACAGAGCTGGGCAGAAACAATGAATATCTACAACAGGCTAGTACTATCATTCATCAAAGCATTGACAGAATTGTGGGCATTTAGTTTTCTTCTACAAACTGGTAAGATGTTAATGTGTGACATTAAGAGCTACAGTAGATATTAGCATTTCCAAGGCAAACCAAATGAAACTATGCTTGCATGTCAAAAGTCAAAACTACAGCATCGCAGTTTCTTCATTTATATATTAAACTTAAGAATTAAGATGATTGATACAAAGTATTTAAAGAGTGTACCTTTCAACAGAGTGAAATATGAATTAAAGAATTACCTGTCCATCTGCAATTATTAGCAAGACATGATATTGGCCACCACTTTGCTCAACAATAGTCATGGCCATTTCAATAACAGGGGCAAATGAAGTGGGTCCTGTCATATGAATGCAACAAGTTATGAAGAGGCTACTTTAAAAATTCTAAGATGATTGGTAAACTGGTAAAGGCAACACCTGCAAGTTTGAGGTGAGGAACAATTTCTCTGTATCGTGTCAAAACTTCCTCAAACCCGTTGCAGTACCTCTCTTCTGAATAGAAGCTAAATACATCTTGATCATGTGTAGATGCTGACAGAAAATGGACAAATAAATATTCATGTTTGAGATCTGGAAACTAAAACAACTTAATTGGAAAAGGCATTTAGTTTCCCATCTGGCCTTACCATCTCCAAATCCAAAACAAGGAATCAAGTTATCTTCATCGAAAGTAGATAAAGTTTTCCCAATGATAGAGATTGCTTGTTCATAAGGATTTTGACCATTTCCAATGTGATGCAAACTTTTTCGATTGAATGACATCTTTCCTGATTTTCAAAGTAAAGCATATATTTAGAATTACCACTCACTAGAAAAGGTTCAAGCATTAGAATGCGTGTAAGAGATAACACCTGTCCACTCATTGCTCTTTGTGAAATCAATGCCAACAATGAGATTAGAAGATTCCAAGCCAGCATTTGCAAGAGCAGCAGTAACCTGTGTTCAATTACTTCACTATTAGACAAAAATCATGCTTGTTTTCTCTCTGGAGTTGTAAAAGAGTTAATTTTAGTTGAAATGTTTGATAAATTATTACCATAAAATCAAAACATGTTGTTTTACCACAGACATCAATCAACTATACAAGTAGCAATCCTGAACTATCTATAATTATGTATAAGGTTTCTTGTGCAATTAGTTGCAAAGTTATATTTTAAATAGATATATTGAAATGTAAGAAAGAAAAAAGTATGAAGAATTTAAGCAGTTGGATTCATCCATATATCTAAACCAACCTTACTGCACATTTGGATTAATTTACTCACAACAGCAGCATAAAAATACAGACATAGTCTTCTTTTCTTTTTAATGTACAGATAGTTTTCTTTGACAGCCAAGGCATAGATATTGATAATATCTATCTGCTAGGGAATACTAGGAAATGAAATGTGGGATTCTCTACTGTTGCATACATGCATGAGGAGGAAGTAAGAAAGTGATGGGGCAGCAGTCTCATTTATGACCTACATAACTGCCTCTCTTTAAGCCTCTTCTTTAAGCTGAACTTGTTTATGTAATTTTTATGGCTCAAATCTAAAACCCATGCCAGATGGTAGGATTGCTCAACTATACACATTGCAGAAAGAAATATAATTATTCTATTGCCCTTTTACCATGGAAAAACAAAATCTTCCTTATAACAAACCAAGGTACTTCTCATGTTTATTATCACACTAAATCCTGATTATTAAAAATTCTTTATTACAAATAATTAAGAGCTTTCAGGCAGAATAATTCAAAACATCTCCTTTTACCCAATTAGATGGATTAAGGACCAGTTTGGATTAACTTCTCTAGAAGAACTTATAGGAGAAGAAAATAAAATGAATCCAACTTCTTTTATAAGTTGAAATCAGTCTTTGCAACTAAACTTTTTCAGAAATCAGTAAACTTATGAAAAAGTTGAGTTGCAAAGACTAATTTCAACTTTTGAAATAAATTGGATTCATTTTACCTTCTTAGTTCATTTTATTTTATTCTCCTATGAGTTTTCTTCGAGAAAATTTTATCCAAACTGACCCTAAATTGATTCCCTACTTTTCTTTTATCACAGTTTCCTTTTATTTTTCCTTTGATGCTGAGACTTGAACTTCATATATATAGCATTCACACTGTCAGTATGCTTGTTTAAGTCAATGACAAAAACAGTGCCTTTGGCCCCTTTGTACTTGTAACCCCCAACAAAAAAGAATTCAATGATAATGACAACAAAATCAAATAATTGCTCAAACATAACAAAATCACAAGACACTGTTACATGCAATGATCTAATTACCTCATCCAGTGAACGGTAATTATCAGCTATCCTGGAATACCTCTTATCCAACTTCCTCCTTGGCTGTGAATAGTCATAAAATGGAGCTGAAGCTGATGGACGGTTGTGTTGAGGGGTTTGATGATAAGGACTTTGCTGAGGGTATGGTGATTGTGGTGGGTATCCCCCATAGTTATCCCATGAAGAAGAAGAAGAAGAGCCACCAGATTCATATGAGGGAACATATTGCCTCCTACTAGAACTCCGTTTTGAGCTATTCCCTCCCATCAAATTCTCCTTCAGAATAAAGCCTAAGAAGCACAAAATGGCAACCAAAACTGCCCAAGTCTCTACCTGCAATTCCAAAGCAAATGAAAAAACACACACATAATGGTTATATAACTTGGCCAAGGAATCAAACTAGAATAAGCATAAAGGACACAAAAAGCTCACAACTTTGATTACCCCACTCAATTGGGTAACCGCAAAATTTTCTGGGAAACTAAAAACAGCTCGAGGGATATTCAACCCAAAATTGAAGAACGAAATTTCCAGGTTAGTAAACCAAGAATGAAAGTGAGGTTTATTTATATACCTCGGGCAACATTGTTTCAACAGGAATTTCAAGTGAATTGGGAGAAAGAAAGGGGGGGAGAGAGAGTAAGAAGAGTGTTGTTAGAAGAAACCCAGCAAGGTCAAGGTCAACTGGTGAAACTTTTTAACTCCTTTATTTCTTGCAGTTCAAACAATGCTTCTATTTTTTAAGATTATTCTGTGTAATAATCTATTTACTATTAGTAGAATCCTTAATTGCAACCACAATCTACACCAAATTAAATAGTTTATGATAGAATATTTAGGGTGAATGGGGATTTCATTGATAAATGTTAGTAACAAGGAACCAATGATTGTAATTATTAATGCTTTTTCAACCATATCACAAAGTTGACACGAAATCTTCTTTTATTTATTTATTCAATAAAATAATGAAGAATGGAGTATAATTTTTCCAACTGATCCTTCCTAGTAAATACAGTGTAATATTGTAAACACAACGCTGTTTAAGGGTGCCACGCCCACAACCAGAAACTCTCTAGAATATGAACAAGTTTGACAAAGTATTTTTGTTTGAGTAATGTTATTTATACAGTACATTTTTATTTCCATCCATATCACTCACTCCTCTCTTTTCTATTTTTATCTTTTTCTTTATTATATATTAGGGAAAATTGCACTCACCTCCCCTGAGGTTTGCCTAAATAACAAAGACTTCCCCTCTAGTTTTTGAAATGCACTCACCTCCCTTGTCTAAAATAGAATGACAAAAAAACCCGTACTTGTAGATATTCGTAGATATATGAGCGATGAGTACTCGCATATTTATTAAATGAGTGGAGACGGATATTATACTACTCGTCTCGCGGGTACCCGCATACTCATTAAAATATATTTTCTATTAAATATATTAAAATATTAAGATATTTTATTATTTCATGATGAGATAAAATTTAATTTTATTATTTTATAATAATATTTTCAATACATTAACATGTAATAATATTATATAATGTTAATTCATGTTTACCAAAAAAATATAATGTTAATTTATATTATATAAAATTGATATAATATTATACCATAATATATTATATGTCATTTTTTCTTTATTTTTTTTATAAATTCTGAATTCTTAGATATTAATGGATACTCGTGAATAAATGTTACCCGCTTGGGTAGTTATTAATTTTAGTAGGTATGGATACAGGTAGTGTATAATTCATTTTGGTCCGTTAATATCCCTAGATAATCCTCACGGTGTCAATGAGAAGGGAGGTTTCTGCATTTCAAAAACTAGAGGGGAGGTTTTTATTATTTAGACAAACCTTAGGGGAGGTAAGTGCAATTTTCCCTATATATTGTGTTGTATAAATATTGTGACTCAAGATCTATTGACATTAAGTGTCAAAATTTAAGAGTTACACCTCTTAATAATTTTTTATAAATGAGAATTTGACCAATTCAATAGTTGAATCACATTATATTACATTCATGATCACATATAATTTTTAACTACTTATTTTGGTTCATCACTTTCTACTTATCATAATTTTTAATAAATTATTTTGGTTCATCACTTGTTCATCACTTTCTACTTATCATAATTTTTTAAAGGCTAAATTATGTTTTTGGTCCCCCAAAATATCGTGATTTTCCCATTTGGTCCCCCAAAAATATTTTTTCCCAAGTGGTTCCCCAAAAATTATAACGCATTCCCATTTGGTCCCTTCGTTAGTGCATCGTTTATTATCTTTGTTAAATGTTTGCGTGACAGCTTAGGTAGACAAATTAAACCTACATGACATGCATATGTGTCATCTTATATGTCCTACATGACTTACATCACCACCCTTCATGAAAAAAACAATTATAGAGTTCATCAATGTGACTTACAAAAAGGTGCTGATTAATCACCTGTAGGCTTATTTTCCAAAAAATTTTATTTTCAGCATTTCCAGTGTTTCCTTTGTAAAATTCCAGAAAATAGGAAACAGAATATGAAAATGGGAAATGGAAACAGGAAATGAAAATACAAACCAAACAGGCCCTAAGATGACACATATGCATCTCATGTAAACTTATTTTGTCCACCTAAGTTGCAACGTAAGTATTTAACAGAGATAATAAGCGGTGCATTAACAAAGGGACTAAATGGGAATGCGTTATAATTTTTGGGGACCACTTGGGAAAAAATATTTTTAGGGGACCAAATGGGAAAATCGCGATATTTTGGGGGACGAAAAACATATTTTAGCTTTTTTTTACAAGTAATTTAAAGCCTTATTTTAAAAAATTAAAGAAACCCATGGAAACACTTAAAAAATTTTAAAAAGAAAATGATCGATGTTATGGAAAAAGTTGAACTAATATGATTGATTTTGCATTTTTCCGTCAATTTCTTCCTAGGAAATGGTTCATACCAAATAACTCCATTCTTTTAAAAGAAAGTGAGCTGTTAATAAAAAAATCTTAAACAAATCATCTTAATGCTCTTAATGCTGTACTTAAGAAGGTAGAGATAAATTCCATAAGCTTATGTATAGACTCAATGATGACTCATATATCCAACTTTTTTCTAGTTTCATTTTCTTTGTCTTCTTCGTCAAGGTTAGGTTTGAGTTTGGTGAAGACGTGGTTGGATGCAGTAATGGTATAGCGCGCATAAAGTATTGAATTTACTTATTAACTTCAAAGAATAACACTAAAACACACTCTTGGAGAAAAATTGGAAGACTTAGCTATGAGTCTCAAGCACTATTAATGCCCCTCTTATAGAGAGGATACGTGTAGTTAAGGAGTTCAGCGGCTCTCCAGCACAGGAGGTGTCCATTATGTGAAAGATATGACACCGGCATATGTGGGATCTACACATGTGTGGGATCCACATATGATATGTGTCTATTTCTCACATAATGGACACTTTCAATGAATGGAGAAGATTTTTATATCATAATCAAGATTAAAAAAAGAAATGACACCGGGAAGATATAACAAATAGAGCATTTATCAATAAAAAATGTAAAAGGGAATTTTTACTTTCAAGTGAGAATAAATTTAACTAGCTACAACCTATATTTATAAATTAATGATGAATAGTTTTCCGTAGGATATGTTTTGGGTTAAGAAGTGTTTCGAGTTTTCACTTTTCAATTCATGATAAGCCTTTAATAAGATGACAGGCTTATCCTTATCACTTTCTAAAACCCTAAGGATAGTTAAGAGTCTTCCTAGTTCCTGGTAATATCAAATAGGTGGGGTTTTTTTTCCCAAGATATATATAGGTCGAAAAGAAAGTGGATTATTTTTGGGTACATAAAAAAAAAGTGGATATAAGATAAGAGTTGTTTATTAAGTTGTTTATTTTTGGGTACATCAAAATCATAATTTTATGAAATTAATTTTAAATCAGTTTCGTTCAATGTGTTTCATAAAACGTGTATCATTTATCTCAACCATTAATTTTCAGAATCAAATTTATTCAACTGTGAACCAAACAAACACTTAATCCATCACACTACCAATATCGGGACTACTCCGAAAAGAGATATTACACTCGATAAAAAAGAAAGAAAGAGATATTACATAGCTTATTAGTTATTAGTACCGTTGTATGAGATCCGTCTTTATTCAATGGAACTCACGACTTTTGACAAAAAAAAAAGAGATATTACATACCTATATTTTTTTGAAATTGATTTTTACACATACATTTTTTAATCCTACTGTTTGTTCTGAGATTTTGTCCAAACAAATGTATCTTAGAGCAGTCTAGGACGAGATACGTGTCCTTAATTGTGTGGGTTCTACCTAGTGTGAAATCTAAGACATAAGTAGGGAAGAAGACGGAGCAAGTAGAAAGAGGCCCCTGAACGGGCCTTAAATCTATATTCGAGGTAATTGAAGTACAATAATGAGACGTAAACGAACAATTACAACGGCATAAAACTTAAACTAAAAAGCATAAAGATGAAGAACAAAAGAAGAAAAAAGGGTGGTCTACATGGTCATCCCTACTTTCTCTTCGCGTGCTGGGTGCCTGTGATCTCTGAGATGGATGCTATGGCTTTTAGGGTGCTATGAGTGTTCAGGTTGCGGACCTTTGTAATTTCTTTCCTTCTCATATTTATAGCCGCCTCTGGTAACCGTCTGTGGGTGTTTTAACTGCCCATCAACTCTCCACGTAACTCCCATGAACCCACGTTCTCAACATGCTCTTTTGGGGATTTGCCTCTGATAACTGTTTTTGGTGACGTGGAAACGCCTAAGTTACTCTGCACAGAGGAGAAAGGAAAACCCTTCGAACTGACAGGAAAGGCCCTTCTTCGAGCTGTAATAAGGAAGTCTCTTCGAGCCACAACAAAGGCTTCTCTTCTTCGAATCATGACTTGCTTCGAATTCATGTTAAACTCCTTTTCGATCCTCTCTCTGTGTCAAATGACTTCGATCCTCTTGCGACTTACCCATGCCCTTCAAAGCAGGATACACCTGTCGGCCAACTTGTGTGACACCCTTCTACCCCAATCTCTAACACAATCAATAAATCGAAGTAAAAGGAAAAGTCGTAGCCCTCATCGGGTAAAAGGTTCACATTGCTCAACCATAAACGTCATTTAACTCAAAATCAACTCATTGTAAATAAAAGGTCAAATCAACGGTTTCAAAAATAATTAAAATATCCAAATATTAACATCATAAAAGAATTTCCCTTGGCCATGCAAGGCGCTTAAAACAATTTTTCTTAAATCTTTATTCAACAACATAAATAAAGTCAACTCCTATCACTAAGCCCTGATGTCACATGTATCAGAGTAGAACCCCTCCGTTTTAATACTCGGCACCTTGAGTGCCATCTTCGTCACCTATAAAATAGCCACAGAGAGTACGGTGAGATAAAGAATACATACTCATACATGCATGCAGAAGGCTACCCTAACCTCACCCAACACATAGCATAACATCATTATTAATCACATCATATAATCAATCATCAATTAATTCATCATATAATAATCATCAATATTCTCATCATATTATATACTTCGCACTCCTCAATCATCAAGAAAACACTCGTCACACTTTACACATAATTTTCATGAATATAATTTCACACTCTACACAATTATACATGCAAGGTATGCTCACTCTATGATTATGCACACAGAACACCTCCTAAGGATCATGATTCGGAACTCCGCACAATGGGCGCACCTCATCAATCCTCTTAGTTGTTACCAATGATGGCCCTACCATTAACGCCCACTCTGGCCGATAGGTTGCACAGTTATATGCCTCACTCTAGGCCCGTGCAAAGACATTCGCCCCCTATCATCATCACCCCCACTCCAGGGCTAGATGACTCGCATTGTAAACACTCCCTCTCTAGAGTAAATGCATCGAATGTCCCCCATCATGGTCGTCACCCCCACTCTAGGGCATATGCTAGCCACGTCTGGCTTATGCATCACACATATTTCATACCTCAATGTCATGCTCAATGCGATCATCATCAAACATCATATCTCTCACACCAACATCTATGCACAATGCATTTACATCAATTCATATTCATCTCATACAATCTCTATAATTCTCATCACACTACATCATATAACAACTAGTCGAAACAGATAATATCATGTAGAGCATTCACATCCCAATACTCATGCCACAATCAATACACTTTAAACTTTCAACTTAATATCATCAATTCCAAAAAATAACACTTATATTAAATACATATCAATCTCAATTTTATGTGTTAAGGAAAACCATCCTCACTCTGAAAAGAACTCATCAAAATTACATCAAAAACAGAAATCTGCGAGCTGCGGTTCACTTGCGCTGCAGCACAAGTTGCAGCGCAGATTCCAGAGAGCCACGCTTCACTTGCGCTGCAGCGCAAGTGGAGCACAAGTGTCGCAGAACGCGACTATACTGCGTTTTTTCCCCTTTTGACCCCCTTCTTCAATCCCTACTCAATCCTCACTGTTTATACTTCAATCCAACACGTTTTTATCAAACAAATTCAATTAAATAATCAATCTTTTACACGATTTATCACATTTAATCAATTATGGCTTCCTCATCATTAAACCCTTATTTATCCCTTTTTCGTTATTCTCGCTATCCTCATTCATTTCATCAAGATTAATCAAGATTAACACGTTTAAACATCCAAGCACACAAATTTTCATCATCCAACACATAAAGCACATAACCAAATTTGAATTTAAAAGCCTTAGATGGGTCTTATGGTTGCCCACCACTACCCAAGCACCCCAACATACACATACAAGCAGCACCCTCTCCCCCCGTACCTTGAAGGTGAAGATCGAACAGCAAACGGTTGGCTTCCTCTTTGATGATCACTCTGCAGCAGCTTCCCCTTACGAAGTCGTTTCTCCCCTCCTTAAGGTTTCGCTCTCTGACGATTTGAAAAATAAGGATTAGGGTGAATTTGTAACCCCCTTCTTACTTAAATACTTACTGGGTTGGGCCTACCCTCAACCCACTAATTCTATTTATTATTATTATTATTATTTATTAAATAACCTTATTCATAAAATATACTAATTTTACTAATATTATTATTTATTTATTAAATTTTATTTTATAAAATTTAGGATGTTACAACTTGACTTTCTTGACCATCGTCCACCTTGGACAAAGTGACTAAGACTTTCTCTCATTGGCTCGTTTGAGTGTCGTTCTTAATTCCTTCGTGACTTTCATCCTTATAAAAGGATGAAACTTCACTTTGATTCATCATTCTTTCTCCCAACAATGGAGAGATCTCTGATATTGGCTGCCTTGTTGATCGAGGTCATACTCAATCAAATAATATGAATTAAGTGTAGTGAGGGTTAGATAACCCAAAGTCGTCTCTCAAGGAATTCAATAACAATTCAGAATTTCAGAATTCAGACCCAAAATTTTAGAACCAGAACTTCAGATCGAACTTAAGACAAGTGACTTAAGACGGTCTTAAGACAGAACTTCAGACGGTCTTAAGACAGGGACTGTCTTATCAGCACAAAATTGCATAAACGTAACATAAACAGGGGGGTTTTGGTTGTTTGTTCGGAAACAGATTTTGTAAACAAGAAAGTAAGATGTAAAACGATGTAAGAAAATAGATTGATGCTCTTGTTCATTCACGATTGGATTCTTCATCAATTAAAAATACATCGATCTCAATTTCCAGAACAGATTCGAATTAACTGAACAAGCGTCAATCAATTCAACAATTATCTCATGCAAGAACTAAGCGAACTTGCGAAACCAGACTAAGCGTACTGGTGTGAGAGTTCCAATCCTTTACCTTTTGAATTAAGCAAACAAGTGGTTGTCTAGAATTAAGCAAACTAAACCAGAATTCTTAGTGAAGAACAAAATTGAATCATCAACAAGCGTTCAAATACAATTCAAGATTCAAAACCAGAATTCTAAAGGAGAAGATGAAATTGAATCTACTGCAGAAATTGAAATACGAATTGGAATAGAAATAAACCTCAGAATCCAATTGGAAATCACTCAAGAATCAATCCTCAAGAGTTTAGCAATCCATAAGAGGAAGAACAACAAAATGAAAATGCAGAAAAAGAAGAAGAAGAAAACCTCGAAAAAAACGAGAGAAGAGAGAACAAGCGTCCCTTTAACTTCCGTCTCCGTAAAAATGAGTAAAAGCTCCCTAACAGAATTGTAGCTGCATCTATTTATACAATTCTCCTAAACCACAAGATTAATCTAATGGCAGAGGTAAAATGGGCCCAGACTTAACAGGTTTCAGGCCCAAAATACCAAAACTATATGAGAAACTACTTAAGAAACTTGTTGTTCCCGCTCAGCTTCAGATAGCTTCTGAACGTCAACTTTGAATTGAAAACTGCACCTCTTCTCTTAGTGGAATATAGTCATATGACCTATCAAATTAAAGCCCAGGAAGTTAGCTTTCCAATGCCACTGGAATCACTCAAATCGGACACCTACAACTCCAGATATCATCAAAACAAGACAGGTAGGTCAATAGGCTTAAAATTCCGAATTTAAACAACATTTCTAGTTAAAGCCCAATTAAGTCCAATTTGGTAAATCCCAATTAAAACAATGAATTTGATTACAATTATACTCTAAGAAAGCTGCAATTGAAGGTGCAAAATATGTGTGAAATTATGCTCATCACTTGTACGACCTGATCCTTCCATTACTTTTGGATTTCAGGTCGACAAGGTGTCCAACATTAATGGTCACTTCACCATGGACCTTGACTATACCATGGACCTTGCTTATATTTAGACCGGAGGGAGTATGTTCTTTTTTTTAGTTTCTTCTTTGCTATCCCTCGTTCATTTCCTGTGCGTTATTGTTTTGTGAGAAAATGAGAGTAATTGTAGCTTCTTCCTTTATCATACAATCTACTTGATATTATTAATTATGATCA
This sequence comes from Sesbania bispinosa, assembly GCA_026901365.1. Classification (NCBI taxonomy): domain Eukaryota; kingdom Viridiplantae; phylum Streptophyta; class Magnoliopsida; order Fabales; family Fabaceae; genus Sesbania; species Sesbania bispinosa. The sequence goes on along the minus strand of QLOH01000760.1, from coordinate 370,265 downwards.
CTCCACTTCAGCACATCCATCTTTTCATTTCTTTTGTTTTCGTGAACTTTATCACGTTTAATTAATTCTTGTTCTAAAGAGATTTTTTAGATATTTCAAGAGCTTATTAAATTACTAGTCTCTTAAATGTTTCTTCATGTGTAATAAAATAGCATCTTGAAAACCTCACAACTCTTGCTCCTTGAAGCAGCATAAAAGATATCAGTGACATTATACTCTCATTCTCCAAACACCAACAAAGGATTCCTCTCAAGAAGCTGTTGAACAAAACCCAAGTCCCCAGCTGATGCAGCAGTGTACATTAGCCACCCACCATAATCAGCACGAATGAGAGAGTTCTTCCCTCTCTTGGATTCACATTCAAGAAGAAGCTTTTGTGCCACCTCAGAACGAAACTTTGAAACACCATTGAACTGTTCTTCATCATCCCAAACAAGTTCAAGGTGACAGATTCGACGTAGTGATGTGAGCTTGAAGAGGTGGTTGTTGTCAATTCTAAGCAACTCACGAACCAAGTCGTAGTGGCCATTAGCAGCAGCACAGTCTATAGGAGATGCATACCACTATGTGAGAGTATCAAAGGGGAAATACTCACATGTGAGAAATGTAGAAAATAACTAAAAAAATACACATGAAGAAATATTTAAGAGACTAGTAATTTAATAAGCTCTTGAACTACCTAAAAAATCTCTTTAGAACAAGAATTAATTAAACAAATAAAATAAAAGAAATGAAAAGATGGATGTGCTGAAGTGGAGTGATCATAATTAATAATATCAAGTAGATTGTATGATAAAGGAAGAAGCTACAATTACTCTCATTGTCTCACAAAGCAATAACGTACAGGAAATGAATGAGGGATAGCAAAGAAGAAACTAAAAAAAAGAACATACTCCCTCCGGTCTCAAATATAAGCAACAAAAAATCCTCTTTTGTTGGTCTAAAATATAAGCAAATTTCAACTAACTTTGCCTTATTTAATGATCTCAGACTAAAATATCTTTTACTTAAATTCAAATTGTTCTATCCAATGACCCTATTTAATGAACCATGTAGAGACAGTGTTTCCACTTGGAACAAGTATCAATAAAATTGGAGTCTCCTATGAATGACAATTTAGAGAATACAATTCATTTTTAGATGACATCAAGAAAATTTAATGAAGTTAACTAAATTTCTTAATTAGCGTGAGTTAGTTTTTTTTTTACTTATATTTGAGACCGGAGTAGTAGTTTATAAAGTGATCAAGAATCTTGCACTTTAGTCCCTATTGAATTGTTAAAAATCTTACACTTTAGTCCCTATTGAGTGACACCTCGGTAAGAATTTAACATACGTTAGTGGTTTAGACGTAAGTGAAAGACAGAGGTCAATGTGAAGGACTAACAAAGAGTTTTTATAATCTCAGGGACCAAAATAAAAGACGCTAACAAAATTAAAGACCAAAATACTAATTTACTCATTATTATTTTTTAAAATACCCCTTCAATTTAAACCCTTCATCTCCCTCCCAAATGCTTCTGGTTGTGGAATTGCTTTGTCTGTTTTTGCTTTGTTTGATTGATCGTATTGTTGTTTGTGTCGCAGCGGCACAAATTAATTTTAAAGGATTCCCATGTTTTTTAGCTTAATTAATGATTTAATATTCTATGAAATAAGAAGGGGCGAAATGTGTAAAGCCACAATGAAATCCATCAATGTGATTTCTATTTAGGATATTGGAGAAAATGAATAGCGCCATGGTTGAACTCGTGGCATATTTATTTCTACTGGTTGGGAACTTGTAAAATATTGGAAAGATCAATAAAGAAAGGTTTGTAAAGCTCTTTCTGTTTATAAATAGAATAGGGTGTAGCTTGAATTTTTTCATTGGGGGTAAGGAAAAAAAAATACTCCCTTTAATTTTTTTTACAGGATTTTTTGAAAATTTTATTTGGTTTTTTAATTTTTCTAAGATTCTATAAAATTTTAAAAGCTTCTATTATTTTTTCCTTCCTTAATTACCCTTCATAATTATTTATTAAACATTTATAATTTTTAAATTAGTTAATGTAAGAGAATTAAATAGAATTTGACTTATAATAAGAGTATGATAAAAAAAGACTTACAATAACAGTAAATTTTGAAATTGCATGAACTTTTTAAAAACTTAAACATTTTTTTATCTTTATAACCTAATCCTAAATGTAAAATTTAAAACAAATCAAAGATTTTTTTTATCAATCCGTAAAAAAAATTATTTTTTTACTATACAATTCTAAATATCACATTTAAATAAAATCATTTTTTTTAATTTTATAATTAATATTTAGAAAATATAAAAAGAAAAGAAAAAAGGAAAAATTAAAAAATTTAAAAAATATGTAGTGAAAGACTTATAAAGAAGTAATGTGATAAAATTTGCAAAATTTTTGCATGGCCAAATTAATAATTAATAAAATATTTTACATCAGATCTATATCACTATAAAAAGAATGAAAAAATTTGGGGGGCGTGGCTCTGCCAGCCTCTATTGGCTCCTATTCATAAACCACTATTCTGGTTTATGAAAATTTCTGAAATTTGTAAAGTTCAGAAGAAAAACTAAAACGTGCAGGGTTTGTCCATGATAGTTAGAGCTGGAAAAATGGGCTAGCCCGACTGGATCGGCCCAAAAGCCCACAAAAATGTAGGGCTCGGGTACTTATTTTATAAGCCCGAATAACTTCAGGGCTTTTTAGCCCAACCCGATAAAGCTCATTGCCCGCAAAACTCGCAAAAAGGTCGGGTAACCCGAAAAAACCCACAAAATAAAACGGGCTACCCGCAAAAAGCCTGCAAAATTATAGGGCTCGGACACCTATTTTTTAAACCGGAATTACTCCCGGACTTTTTAGCCTAGCCCAATAAAATCCTCTACCTATATCACGTCAAGCCGGGCTGGGTGCTCCGAATTGAAAGCTTTAATGATAGTGGCCTCACAAGTTTTTTTTGTCAAAATGGCCTCACAAGTTGCAAATTTCAAAAATAGCAACTTGCAAATTTCAGAGTCCATCAAGTCTGCAAGATCTTCCATCATCACATGCTTTATACCATTGTTTTTAATTATGAAGGGATTTTTCGAAAATTTTTAAAAAAAATGGAATGTGTAGGATTTTAAAACTGATTTTCTAATGTGTGTCTTGGGGCATACTTTAACGATCATTAGAATCCATCATCCAACGGCTCTTTTAGTACATTTATTATGTGAGAGAGTAAATAATAATTAGATAGCATTAACTTTAATTTTTAAAACTAATTTGATGTCATTTTTAACTCTGTCCTCTCATTTTTAATAATACTTTTTCGTACACCACGGGATAATAAATATTTACATAAAAGTTCTTTGATATTAATAAAATATTAATTTAGCATATAGATTTCAAGAGCTAAATATAATTCATCTAGGCTTAAATATATTTTTGGTCCCTATACTTTAGTAAATGAGTGATTTTGGTCCCCCTAGTTTTAATTGCTCAATTTTGGTCCCTATACTTTTGTAAATAGGTAATTTCGGTCCCTTTAGTTTTAATTGCTCAATTTTGGTCCCCCTTCTTTAAAAATTGAACAAATTTAATCCTATCGTTAGCCTCCCATTAAATATTTAGCAGATTTTGTTGACATCAATTTAATTTTGTGACATATAAACTATCACATTACAAAGATTATTATTTAATTTTATCTCTTAAATTTTTTAAATGAAAAATCATAAAATAAAATCAGATTCTGCATAATTTAATACAATGAGAAAACAAAATAAAAAAATTCCACTACTACACTCCAATTACCTAAAAAATAATAAAGCAAATACAGGTCTGCTCTAAGCTATCAACTAAACGAAACTGAAATCTCATATGAGCATGAAATGAAATTTAAAATAAAATCGAAATCGAATTGAAATATGTAAGCTCTGATTTTTCGTTTGAAAAAATTAAGAGATAAAATTAAATAATAATCTTTGTAATGTGATAGTTTACACGTCACAAAAATAAATTTATGTCAGCAAAATCTGCTAAATATTTAATGGGAGGCTAACGGTAGGATTATATTTTGTTCAATTTTTAAAGAATAGGGACCAAAATTGAGCAATTAAAACTAAAGGGACCAAAATCACTCATTTACAAAAGTATAGAGACCAAAATTGAGCAATTAAAATTAGGGTGACCAAAATCACCCATTTACAAAAGTATAGGGACAAAAAATGTATTTAAGCCATTTATCGAAGGATGACAAATTTATATAAATGGTATTAATATTTGAATTTAAAATATAGGGGTAAAGTAATGCTTATAAGACATAAGAACAAAAATTGTGCACGGAACACATTTTTTTAACATTGTAAAAGCACTTTAATATCTAGATCTTAAAGGTAATTAAATCCATTAAATATATGTGATAAGATAACAATTTAAGAGTAAAAATATTTTGTATTCACCTATTATTGAGCTTTTTATATTTAGATATGTATACCCGTTAAACATTCTTATTTTATTAATAAAATAGACCACTACAGTAATTTATTTTAAGATATTGACTTCACTTTGTATGATTATTGTCTCAATCTTTTTATAATTCTGATATTTGTTGTTAGTTTGATTGTAGACTATGGTTAGTTATAACCTCAAATTACTTTATTTAATTCCTCTAACTATATTTGGCATTTTTATAATTTTTTTAATCATTGTATTATTTGATTGAAATTGTTTCTTAGATAACCTTAAATTTCCTTTCCTTAATTCCTCCTTTTAAAATACAATTTTTTTAATGTGTAACAATCATTTAGAATCCATTATCCAATGTCATATTTAGTATATTTATTATGTGAGAAAGTAAATAATAATTAAATAGCTTTAATTATGATTTTTAAAACTAATTTAATGTCATTTTTAACTCAATCATTTCATTTAACCGTTTCATTCTTAATCAAAACAATAATGAAATAGATTTTAATCAAAAAAGCAACCTTATGTCTCCTTGACAAGAGAGACACAGCTTCTGTTAGAAGGAACGGAAGCAATCACTGAAGTTTTAAATTCTATTCATTTTCCAATGATTTATGTTCTGTTGAAGATTGTTGCTAGTGAGGCTTTCTTTTCTATGAAAAAGGGATTAAGAAAACAGAGAAAGAAAGACCATAATAAAATAATGTTTTCTATTATTAAACAATGTTTAAAAAACAACGATGAGATGATTATCTTAAAAATTTATATATTTTGTCTTTAGATAGTTAAGACTACCCCATTGTTAAATTAAGAGGCGCCCTGCTTTCATTGAATATTCATATTTATAAATAAAATAATAGCTGCTTTGCTAATGTGAAGCGGCACCAGAAGAAGCAAAGCAAACCAATCGTAGAAGACAGTAGAAACTGGAACTCAATGAGGACTCGAGGAGACAAAGTAAGCAGTTGCTGCCACGACACAGTAGAGTTACCTTACCTTCTCTTTGCTGACACATGTTATTATATGCTAAAGTAAATAATGTTAAAAAATATTGAGAAATGTTGTTCAACCTTATAACATACAACATAGAATGATAAAAAGGAAAAAAATAGAGAGAAAGAGATAAATATAAGATATGATAGAAAGAAAAAATATGTTATATAATTTGTTCTATAGTTTTCATTGTATGAATTTAACCTCTCAAAAATATTTAAATGATTTAAAAAAAACTAAGATCTAATTTGGAGGGTTATAATTAATTTTTATTTTTTTTAAAATTGACATCATGTTTTTATAACTCAAAATTAAAAAAAAAAAACATTTTTTATAGTTTTGATCAAAACTATGAAAAAATGGTAAATTGTTGTTAAAATCAAAGATCATAGCAAATATTCACTCCTTTTTTTTTTCTTTGCACTTCCTAGATACTTTATGAAATGGTAAACTGTTGTTTATAAATATGATAAGGGAAAACAAATTAATTAACACAAGCTTACTAGATAATTTGCAAGTAGATTTGTTGGTCTGCGCAAATAATTTTTAAAACCCACTGCCAATGAACACTCCCTGCCAGCAATTACACATTCCTTTAGCTACACATGTATATTGTAACTTAGTGCTGAAATAGAAAAGGCAGATAATGATATGAAATTTAAGATGGTTTGATTTGTAGCGAATTATAGGCTTGTCCATGGGCAAAACAATAAGCAAATTCACAATGACAAAACAGAGTTCATGCACTACTCGTTAAGATTAATTCTACCAACCATGGACTGTTAACATTAAATCTCAAACACAGGGCCGACCCAATATAACCCAATATGTAGTGAGGTCTTAAGCAAACTTTTATTTTGGGGCATTTTTAAATGCATGAAGTGAAAGAAGGGAACCTTAAAAGTTATAATTCATTTAGCAAGGATTGAACCATCAACCATTGAGGAGGAAAATCAATTTATAAATCAATGAACTAGGCCTAATTATAATAATATTTTTTATTTTTTGTATAAAGGTTGTTACTAACAATCGGGGGGCCTAAAGCAAGGGCTTGAGCAGCCTTACCCTTGGGCCGGCCCTGCTCAAACATAGAACCACAAAGCAAAAATGAATACATAACATCTTTTCAAGCATGAGAGTTCTTACAATTGGGAACAATGCAAAGAACTAGAGAAAAAAGAATTTTTTCAAAAAGAAAAAAAAGAACAGTGGTAGTAAATAGAAATGAAAAGCAAAGAAATTGAACAAATCATGAGATGTCAACCTGATGGGATATCTCATGAGCTTCATCAATGGTTGATGCTTGAGCTTCTTGCATTATAGCCAGCTCCAAAAATCACAATGAAAATAGTGGAAAAAACAATAATGGAAAGGGAAAAGGTGAAAAGGACCAACAAGTCATGGATTTGAGGAGCCATGAAAGATAAAATAGCGTTGTGAGATAAGCACAACAACAATTCTATGTATGCATTATAAATTAAACACACATTACCCATCAACAACCCACTCAAAACACATGAAAACTTGTTTGACTCATTGATTTATCAACTTGTTCTACAGACTTCAAATCTCCTACTCTGAATAAGCTCATTTAGATCTACAAGCTTCTTTCCAACATCAATCCTCCAAGCTTCTCTCCAGGTGTTTGAAACGGCGGTTGGGTTGGCCTGCGAAGGCACTTAACCCATAAGTCAGTTTGTATTTGACATAACATTGGCTAAATATGGAATAATAGTGTGTACCTGGTAATAGGTTGCATGTGTGTATTTATAGAGCTTGTAGAAGCTTCTATGAGATAGTGGGGTGGTTAAGCCAAGTGTCTTCTTGGATATGGATAGGATTTTGCTCCATTGTGGTGTATTATTAGTGACACGCCACGTAGTAAATGAGGAGGTTCAGTATGCATGTAGATTCCGACCAGGATGTCGCTCTATGCACCGTCCGGATATCTATCTGTAGACTGGATGGGTGGTGTAGGGGTATCAGACCGGATCAGAGATGCTCCCGGAACAGAATTGATTCGGATTGCACGTTCGTAACGGCTCAGTTGGATTCGATCTATCCTACTAGGATTGACATATAATCCATGTGTATGGACACTCATATCGGATGATGTGGACATTAAGCAAGATCTGAGATTCCTCCGGAACAGATGCCCCCTAAATATGTGATTGAGGCTGAGGTATAAATTTTTTTCGAGCTAACTTCACCTATTTTCCGAAGCGTCACTTCTCATATGTTTTGAATTTCATTTGGTGACTTGTGGGAGACGTTACAGTTTTCTTATTTTATTATGTAACTGCTCTTCTTATTATGGCGTTTCATTCAAACGCGTGTCATGTCCACAGTGGAGAGTTTATCTACACGATGCGTATCGTGCAGTCTTTCCTTATGGGGAGTTGTAACGCCTCATCACTACACTTCTTTGGATAACGAGACTCTCTTTCTTCAACCTATATAAATAGTCCTTTGGATTATTCGGAGGTTTTCTCCTCTCGTTTCTTACTTCCTCAGCTTCTATTTCTTCCATATTTTTGCAACCTTTTTTGCTTGCTTCTTCTTTCACTGGTTCTTATCTTCTTTTTATGTCTTTCCTTTTCGCTGAAATGTTGAATTTTCTCATCTATTGGTTTGGATATTGTGGACTGTCTTGCTTCGGTTTCTCTTTGCATAAATTTTTGAAATGTTCAAGCGCATTTTATTTCTTGATTTTTCTGAGAAAATTTTGAAGATTCTTCTTCCGGTAATTCTCTATTAGGCTTTTGAGATTGTCGTGCAGGGGTTTAATGCTTAGAACCCCCAATCCTAAGTTTTGTGGGAAACAAAGGGTTGGCTTTCTTTTGAGATGGCTTCAAGTCTTAGTAAGACTTCGTGGTGGGTTCTAACATTTTTAAATTCCCCTGCAGGTATTTGTTTTTCTTAATCATGGCATGAACTCGCCGCACCCCTGATCAATCCCGACCATGCCATCCTCCAACTCCTAAAGACAATGCCGACTCCTCTTCTTCACCGGGTCCACTGGATTGGGTTGATTCGACTGTAAGGGAGGATGAATCCTTGGTATCCGAGGGAGATGGAGTATCTTATATGGAAAGTCTCCCTTCAAGTCCCCCTTTTGTATTGATTTGCCCTTCAGCCACAAAGAGGGTTTGTGATCGGCCAAGGTCGGGATCTGCTGAAGAGTGGTTTTACATGTATGATTATTGTTTGACTTCTTTGGGCATTCGGATGCCCTTTAATGACTTTGAGTTGCGTTTGATGAACACTCTCCGTGCTTGTCCGACCCAACTTCATCCGAATGGATAGGCCTTTGCTCATGCCTTCCAAATTTTGTGTGAATATGCTGGAGTTTATCCTTCAACACACTTGTTCCCCCATATTTTTGTCATTCAGCGTTTCTGAGCAGCTAAGGGAAAAGATAGTTGGGTAACATTAAATAATACCTGCGGTCGAAGGTTGTTTGATTCGTACAGACACTTACAAGAGGAAAGATGCCAATTTAGGTATGAATTTTGGAGGGTGGCAGGTCTTGAGAATGGTCACACGTTCTGGTTCAATCGATCTGTGCAGCTGATGTTTGAGCGTTGGTGGACACGTTCTCATTTTCACATTACTCCGAGCTATTATTTTGTGTCTCGGGCGATGATTGGTCCGAGCAACAAAAATTTTCTGGATGCTTTAGAAAAGTGTGTTTTATCAGTGGACCATGCACTTTCATGTAGGGATATGATTGATGCTCCCACAGAGGGACGATTAATAGCCATCTCAGGTCTTACTTTCTTCTTTTTCCTTATCCACGTCTTTGTTTATATTTTTATCTTTATTCATTCTTAACATTTGTAATTTTTTCTTTCTTTAGATTCTATGGCTGAAAATGTTGATGTGATGAAGGCCTTTAGGGCTGCTCGTCTTACACGACCTCAACAGTAAATACTTTTACCACCAATACGCCACCTCGGACGCCTGTAGCCTTGACCTCGGCCAAATCTCCGACACTGGTGATTGGAGACCAATCATCAACTCTTCCCGCTACCAATCCAAAAGTTGTGCTTCTCGGATCGTCCAAACCACCACCAAAGGATAAGAATAAGAGAAAGAATGAGAATCCTTCTGAAGCCCCTTTGGCTGAACAAGCAAAGAAGGCGTGTCAGGAATAAACTGGGATTCCTAAAGAGGGTTCGACTAGTACGTCGTGTAGATCATTCCCTTCGGTTTGGGCGAATGAATTTAATCTTACAGATCGTCATATCCGAGGTGCTATAAATGTTGTAGTATACACTCCCAGTGATCAGAATTAATTAAGGGGTATGAGTCCTCGGGATGCTTTGAGGGCGGCTTGTAGAGCTTCTCTTCGGGCAGCATCTACAGCTCGATACTGTGAGGAGACTTTTATAAGTTCTATTGAATTACTTGAAGAAGAGCCCCGAGTAGCTAAGGAGCAGGCAGAAGCTTTGGCTAGCCAGCTCAAAATTTCTAATGATAAATTAGAACTTACTTTAAAAGATCCTGAGGCAGTGAGAAAAAATCTGAAGGATGAAAAGCATTTTAAGGCTTTGGCAGATAAAGAAAAAGATCACCTTCAAGTAAAACTGGATGAGGTGAAGCTGCAACTTAAAGATGTTGAGGACCAGTATCTTGAGGCAAAGACCGAGGTGGTCAAGCCAAAGCTGTTGTTGAAGAACACAAGGCCGATCTAGATTCGGCCAATAATGTGATTGCTGAAAAGGGTCAGGTTATATCACAAAAGGATATAGCTATTGCTGAAAAAGACGCAGCTCTTACCCAGCTTGACAATGCTATTTTCCTGAATACTATTGCGTAGCTCAAGGTTTTGAATCTAGGGTTAATATTGGAGGGATCTGGTCCTTATGTTTATGTTTTCAACGGGGTGATCATGGAAGATTCTCCGAATGGTCCTTTCATCCCAAGAAAAGACAATGTTGAAGGGACCGGAGATTCATGTTTTCCCCAAACTAGTTTAGTTCAAGAGAATGCGGGTTAGACTCATTCTCAAGTGCAGCAGCCAACTCAAGCCGATCCGGAAGTGCAATCTTATGATCGAGCCATTCACATAGATTAGATTTTTTTTTGTCTTTTTTTGTTTAAACTTTTTGTAATAACTTTGACCTTTCTATCGAACTTCTTTCATTCGAGTTTCTCTTTGTGCTTTACCTTTATTTGCTCGGCTTTGTGTGCTCTATTATCTAAATGGGTCACCAGATGGGATTCCAAGCTTTTTTCAATTTCTTCTTTGAAGTGCCATATATTTATTATTCTTTCAACCTGTAAGGACCAAAATATCCTTTAACAAGTTTATCTTCATAAAGTCTTTCAACTCGTAAGGACCAAAATGTCCTTTAACAAGTTTATCATCATCAAGTCTTTCAACTTGTAAGGATGAATCCTTTAATAAGTTTATTTTTCTTGCAATAATTTTATCCTTTCAAGTATTTAAGGTTGGCGCTGTGAGTCTATTACCTTTAAAATAACTTAAAAGTTTCATGCAACTTCTTAAGTTTTAAGAGTTCAGCTTTCGTAGCCTACTTTCTTTAACACTTAAGGTTACGCCGACAAGGTCTTCTTTCACCAACAAAATCTTCTTCCATTATCTTCAATGTTCGATTAATATAAACAAAATCACCAACAATAATCACCAATAAAATATGCAAAAACTTACAAATTCGGATGAAAAGTTATCACACAAGAAACTTCTAAAAAACATCTTTGTTTTGTGTGAGCAAGAGAAATAATGAATAATCATTGTTAAATCCGGGTTGTATCCGGTCAACTTCCGTATCCGGTCTAGGGATATAAAGAATTCGGCCAAGACATTTTGCATCTCTGCTGAAGATTTCAAATTTGGATGAGAAATAATCATCGTAAACCCGGATAACTTCTTACGCAGTTAAAACGGATTACTTCTACATCTGAATAGAGCAAGAGAGATAAAGACTTCAGACAAATGTTTTTCATGGCCAAGACGCGCTTTTATAATACATTTTCCTCCAAACAGATAAGATCAGACCCAATAATAAGCTTTTTGATACTTTTGTTGTCATCTTCAAGCCGACCGAAGTCATTGATATTTGAACAAGAAATTATTCTAAATTGATTAGATAAGGAATTTTTTAACTCTGTCTTCAGTGAAAACCAATTGAATCTAGCCGTCAATATAATCCTGATGAGGAATTGTATGATATATTTGTATCCAATCAAACTTTTGTATCCAAATAAAGACCAAACTTCCTAAAGGAAACAAATCCTGATAAAAAACTATGATGAATAATTACGTCTAATTGCATCCAATTAGAAAAATAATCAAGCAGATGTAGGATTCAAACACATCCAGCCAAGAGAGTTAGGTCGACTATAGTATATCCGGATAGAGAAATATGCCAATTGAAATCTTTTTACCATGAAATACCTTTGATTTTATCTGGTCAGGGAAATAATCTAGATGAAGAGCCATGTGAGAAAAGTTCGATGAACCCGGATGATGAATTGTGCTAAATACATCCGGCCAAGATGATAAGACGAAGGACCCACTAAATGTGGCCACAGAATTGGCTGGCAAAGGCTTAGAATCTGGATTAAAAGTTGTATCATTTCTACGCGACTTAAGATGACCAAATTACTGATATCCGAACAAGGAATTATCTGATACTTTCATTCACTTCTAGTCTAAAACCTTCACTTTAAAATTTCATGCCATAAATTATTTATCTGACTGGTTCCTTCCACCATCAAGCGCACCCAAAACGTTGTTGCCGAAACCATCACGTCGTATCTAGTTTGTATCATAACATCTCAGACGATGAAAAATCTGTAAATGCATCCAGTTAAATGCAAGCCGGATAAAGAGTCACTAGAGTTTGGCCATAAAAAGAATCTGGAGAATTAACTCAACTCTAATCAACTCTGATTACATTTGATCTAAAAATAAAATGGACAGAAAGCCATCTGTAGCCAAAATATTATGAAAAATAATTGTGGGTGATCAAGATAGTCATCCTTTGTTGTGTCTTTTCCTTCCAACATAACAAATCCATATTTGACAACGTCAAATATTCAAAAGATGAAATTCATATTCTTTTTCCCTATTTTTATCTTCTCCAAAAATACAACAAGTTGGTATTGCGATGCAATAACCCAAACAATTATCCACATAACAGCGTGGTCCAACAATAATCCACTAAGAGGAGTAGATCAAATCGCAGAAAAAGGCCAAAATAAATTTTTGGGAGAAAAATCCCAGCTGAAAGAGCTTGGTTACTTGTTTCCCCCAAAAGTATTGCATGCATCAAAATCAACTTCCAAACAATTCAAACAATCAACGACGCTTCAGAACGAAACTCCTTAAATCTCCAATCAACTTGAAAACACCAACAACTTGAAAAATATCAATCATAATCCTTTAAACCAACCAATATAATCTGCTAACACTTTTAGGAATGGTAAAATACCCTTGAAGCTCATAGGTGAGACATGATTCCACCAACAATGAGGTGGGAGTGGTACTTTACACGTCCCCATAGACAGCGCCAATTGTTCTACAGACTTCAAATCTCCCACTCTAAATCAACTCCTTTAGATCTACAAGCTTCCCTCCAGCATTAATCCTCCAAGCCTCTCTCCAGGTGTTTGAAACGGCGGTTGGGTGGGCCTGTGAAGACACTCAACCCAGAAGTCAGTTTGTATTTGACATAACATTGGCTAAATATGAAATAATAGTGTGCACCTGGTAATAGGTTGCATGTGTGTATTTATAGAGCTTGTAGAAGCTTCTATGAGATAGTGGGGTGGTTTAGCCAAGTGTCTTCTTGGATATGGAGAGGATTCTGCTCCATTGTGGTGTATTATTAGTGACACATCACGTAGTAAATGAGGAGGTTAGGTATGCATGTAGATTCCGACCAGGATGTCGCTGTATGCCCCGTACGGATATCTGCCTGCAGCCCCGATGGATGGTGCAAGGGTATCAGACCGGATTCAGGATGCTCCCGGAATAGAATTGATTCATATTGCAAATTCGTAACGGCTCGGTTGGATCCGATCTGTCCTGCTAGGATTGACATATAATCCATGTGTACGGACACTCATATCGAATGATGTGGACATTAAGCAAGATTTGGGATGCCCCCGAAACAAAACTTAATTCATAACAAAACATTATGGAAACACAAATATACCCAAGCATTAGATCATATAAAAAATTTTAAAAGAAGAAAAATAATAAATGAAATATGTAGAACCAGTTGCACATCCAATTTATCTCCTTCCTTAAATTCAAGTGCTAAGAGACAAATGGGAGATTAAACTCGTTGGGTCACTCATACCTATTCATCTATTCAACCCATCAATTGGAAACAATAACCAAGCACAAGCTCACAATAATAAAACATAATGCGTCATTAAAATAGGGACTCATGGAAATCAAGAAACACAAAGCAAAACGCTTAAAGGAACTCACAACACTGTCAGATTATCACAAAACTAACAACTACCAAAATGATGCTCCAAGGTTGAATCTTGCTTTCAACAAATCGGAAACAGGCGCGATTGACAACGAAGGGTGGCGCGACCACAACCGTTGAGAGGGGGAGTCGCTGATATGGCCGACAAGGAACCGTGGTAGCGTTGTGAGAAGAGAGATGATGAATAGAAAGATGACGCTGTGAGTGAACGACAAATGATGTTGTGGGTGATGCTTCGCTACGATGGAGGACAAACTGGATGTGGCAGACGGGTCGCGCCAAAGCTGGTGACTGCGGCGGAGGCACACTTGGGTCTATGGTTCACACAGTTCTCCCTCCAAGCTCAACGATAACTAAAAGCAGCTCATTCAGAATTGCATTGAGAATGGTTTTTGGTTTTTTAATATTTTAAATTAAATTTTATAATTTAAAATCAAAAATTAAAAATCTATATTTATGGTTTTTAAAATGTTTGATTTGAAAATTATAAAAAGAAGTTTTAAATTTTTTGTTTTGAGTTATAAAAATTAGGAAAAAATAGTTTTTTGTCCTTATAGTTTCAGTCAATTTTGGTATTTGACCCGTACTTTAAATATTTTGTTTTTTGTCCCTAAATTTTCTAAACACCCAATTCGTGGTTTTTAGTCGTTAGTGAGATCTGTTATCCTATAAAATTATTAATTCAGTTATAATTTAATATAAATCTACATACATATTCATAAAGCCAAATATAACAACTTCTACAACAAAACTAACATTCTACTATCCCACTCTAATAAACAATTTTTATTTCACAAGAACTAAAAAAATATCATCAATTCTTTAAATTTCTATTATGTTGATACTTTAAATAAGATAAAAAACAAAAAAAAATAGACGATTATATTATAATCATATAATAATTAAATAAAAAATTATTTCAAATATCATGAAATGAGTATAAATAAAAAAGAAATTCAAATCATAATATGTAAATTTAATAAACAATAAAATTTTAATCATAATCCAAACCTATTATAAATTGTTATACTTTTGTTATAATTCGGTTGTTTAAATTATTTGTAGAAAAATATAGTAATAATCAATTTTATGTATAATTATTATTTTATAATTAATCAATTAAATTGAGTTTATATGTACTAAATATGTTAATTGAAAAATATATTTAAGACAATCAATTTTGTTTGGATTGTGTGAAAACTTAAACACTCTAAACCAATAAACTTACTAAGGAGCCTTGGAAAAGGAGCTAAAATTATAGTTTTAAAATAATTATTATAAAAATGCTTTAAAAAATCTTTTTCAAAATATTTGTTTTTAGTATAACAAAAATATTGCTTATATTATAATTAACATAATTGATTCTTCCTCAACATATGATAACATATTGCACTTTTATCAATGAAAGTTTATTACTAGGGAAAATTAATCTTTCTTGAGCAATCATATAAACTTGATGTATACATAATATATGAATGCGTTTTAGCTTTGAGGAATTTATTATATGTTTTAATCAACTATTTATTGACTTCAATATGACATTTCTATTCTAAAAAGAAGGCAGCTCTAATATTTTTTGAGAAAATATCAACTAAAAATTAAAATATACACTAACTTATCAAGAGATACACACCTACAAAAATAATATCAGAGTGTTTTTATTTATAATTTTATTAATTAATTTATATCTAACAAAAAACGTATAATTAATTATTTTATTTTTTAAAAACAAAGTAACAAACAAAATAATTTCTAATGCAAGCATCAAATTTAACGCAAACTATTTTATTCTTAAATAGTATTAAATCAAATTTAGTGTTGTTGATTTCACCAGCATAATTATAGGCACAAAATAATATTTTTGTTGTATTTCATTTTTTCAATTAATATATTATTATTTTCTTCCACTATATATTATATTTATATCATACCCTATATTATTAAATAACAGTATAGTTCAAATGTAAATTTTTTAACCTAAGTTAATTACTATAACATTCTCAAACATGACCAATTACATCCATCGACTCTAACACTCTATTTATATTTAATATTATCACCACAATTAAATATTTTATTCTAACCAATTCAGCTTGTGTTGTTTTTATTTGTTTTTTCATGGGAAAATCCACTTTGTGTAATAGTTCTAAATTTTCTTTTTTCCAATTCCAAGCACATCTTACAAAAAATAAGCATATACATAATATAGAATTTGAAAATTAACCCAATAAATTACTCATATAAATCGGTCAATAGTTCTTACATATAGTTACTTTGACTAAAATCAATGATCGATGCATCATAATTCACAACATCTATGCAACTATATTAATATCCGTGTTTTATAACATCAATACTTCTATATACAATACTATATTAAAATCGATCCGTGCAAAGCGCGGGTCACAATCTAGTTGACATAAAAGTTGTATTCTTTCATGATGAGGTAGGCAGGTAGCAACAATGTCAAGAAATAAGGGTTGGGTTAAGCAGTTAACTTGATCACTATGCAGTTTATTACTTAAACACTTTAACCCAATAAATATACTAAGGAGCCTTGAAAAAGGAGCTAAAATTATAGTTTTAAAAAAAATTATTATAAAAATGCTTTAAAAAAGCCTTTTCAAAATATTTGTTTTTAGTATAACAAAAATGTTGCTTATATTATAATTAACATAATTGATTCTTCCTCAACATTTGATAACATATTGCACTTTTATCAATGAAAGTTTATTACTATGGAAAATTAATCTTTCTTGAGCAATCATATAAACTTGATGTATACATAATATATGAATGCGTTTTCACTTTGAGGAATTTATTATATGTTTTAACCAACTATTTATTGACTTCAATATGACATTTCCATTCTAAAAAGAAGGCAACTCTAATATTTTTTGAGAAAATATCAACTAAAAATTAAAATATACACTAACTTATCAAGAGATACACACCTACAAAAATAATATCAGAGTGTTTTTATTTATAATTTCATTAATTAATTTATATCTAACAAAAAAAGTATAATTAATTATTTTATTTTTTATAACTACATATTTTAAAAATAAAGTAACAAACTCAATAATTTCTAATGCAAGCATTAAATTTAACGCAAACTATTTTATTCTTAAATAGTACTAAATCAAATTTAGTGTTGATGATTTCACCAGCATAATTATAGGCACAAAATAATATTTTTGTTGTGTTTCATTTTTTCAATTAATATATTATTATTTTCTTCCACTATATATTATATTTATATCATACCTTATATTATTAAATAACATTATAGTTTAAATGTAATTTTTTTAACCTAAGTTAATTACTATAACTTTTCTCAAACATGACCAATTACATCCATTGACTCTAACACTCTATTTATACTTAATATTATCACCACAATTAAATATTTTATTCTAACCTATTCAACTTGTGTTATTTTTATTTGTTTTTTCATGGGAAAATCCACTTTGTGTAATAGTTTTAAATTTTCTTTTTCCAATTCTAAACACATCTTATAAAAAATAAGCATATACATAATATAGAATTTGAAAACTAACCCAATAAATTACTTATATAAATCGGTCAATAGTTCTTACATATAGTTATTTTAACTAAAATCAATGATCGATACATCATAATTTACAACATGGATGCAACAATATTAATATCCATGTTTTATAACATCAATACTTCTATATACAATACTATATTAAAATTAATCGCGCGGGTCACAATGTAGCTTACATAAAAGTTGTATTTTTCATGGTGCGGTAGGCATGTAGCAAGAATCTTAAGAAATAAGGGTCGGGGTTAAGAAGTTAACTTGGTCACTGTGGGGTTGAATCGGTGAAACTCGCCTGGCTCGATGACTCGCCTCCGTCTGGTTTGATAAAAAAAGACACATGTTGCTCCATCCTACAAAAATGGTGAAACTTGCTTCTCGTTGGATCGAATGAATCGGTGAAACTTGCCTGGCTCGGTGACTCGCTTCGGTCTGGTTTGATAAAAAAGACACACGCTGCTCCATCCTACAAAAATGGTGAAATTTGCTTCTCGTTGGATTGAACCCATGGCCTGCAGCATCTTAGACAATGCTTCTCAACGTTACACCAATCGCCTGTTTATAAAATATATGCAAATTTTTGTATATATAGTACCATAAAAATACTTGCATCCACGTCTTAAATCCGAATCATTTTTTTTCCTAATTTTCAACCTTCGGTTTTAAATTTCCACTACTCTACCTTTAATTAGTAAGATAAAAAATTGAATAAAGTTATTTTTTTTTCAATTTTACTTTATGATATCATGTTTAAATTATTTTTTTCTTATTAGATAGATATTTTAATTTTTTGTATAAAGGATGTTACTAACAATTGGGGGCCTAAAGCAAGGGCTTGAGCAGCCTTACCCTTGGGCCGACCTTGGTTTAACCAGTTCAACTAGTGACTCACCGGTTCGACCAATAACTCATTAACCCAGTACTATGATCGAGTCAGTCACCGATCCGTGTTTTATAACATTTGTTGGGTTAATCTATGGAGAGAGATTCTTACGTACTATGATGAGAGTGTTATATTACTTTGCTGAGAACTCATAGCATCTCCAATATGGTGTTCCCCTCCTTCATTTTTTTTTATCTTTTTTAAGCGGATCTCGTCATTACACATCACAATTTTTATTTTTTATAACTTAAGCAACTCTCTTATCTAATAGTGCATTTCTCAAAATTTCACTAAATGGACCCGCCAACACACTCTTCCCCTCATGTGATCTATCCCATCACCACTATTTTTTTCATACAACAAATAATGGAATAAAGCCCACATGAGACCACAACTCCCAAAGTTTTGGGGTGATTATACAAGCACCAAGTGCTTGTTAAGCAATCCCCTCCAATGGTGTACCTTCCAATTTTCAAGTTACTTAAGGAGAAAATCATCTTAAGCAACTCCCATTGGAGTCGTGGAAAGTGTACCGATAAAGAAGAGAAGCAGAAGGTTTATACCACAAAACTAAAAGAAACCAAAGTACAAGAAAAACTATGGAATTGCTTTTCCCGCCCCTTCTGTTTTTTATTTATTTTTCCCCTAACTGCCCCACCCCTCCCCCTTCTCGCTTTGCCGCTACCTCACCCCATCCCTTCTCTTCCCTTCCCTTTCGGCCACCCCCACCCATACATCAATTCTTTTGAAAATTCTGGACACAAGAGTCTAGAAGCCAATTTTTAAATTTGGCTTACCAAAAGCCATTTTTTCTCAAATGGTGAAAGGAGTTATAATGGGTGGAGGTGGGAGAAGAGCGGGAGAGGGGTTATAGTGGGTTGGGGTGGGGTGGTGGTGGTTGAGGATGAGGGCGAGGGAGAGAGTGGTTGCTAGTGGGATTGGTAGTGGTGGTGAAGGGGAAGGGATGAGGGTAGTTAGGGAAAAAATTTAAAAATAGAAAGAAGTGGGAATAGTTAGAGTTAGCAATTCGGGCTACCTGTCTGATGCGGGTAGCAGGTTTTTACGGATCGTTCTAAAAAGCCCAGGAGTTATTCGGGCTTGTAAAATAAAAGCTCGAGCCCTATATTTTTGCGGGTAGCCCGATTTTTTACGGGTTTTGTGGGCTACCCGATATTATTTGCGGGTAGCAGGCTAAAAACCCCAGGAATTATACAGACTTATAAAATAAAGGCACAAGCCCTTCGTTTTTGCGAGCTTTTGTGGGTCGGCCCGACCAGGCTAGCCCATTTTGCCAACTCTAGGAATAGCAAAAGTGGTGGGAAAAGCAATTCCTGCAAAACTATATGATCCATAAACTTGCCAATCACTTCAAGAGAATTGCTTTCCCCACCCCTTTCTATTAAAAATACCCCCATTCACTTCAGCAAATTACTTTATAGAAGCAAATTTAATCAGAATATTTCTCCTTCGAAAAACTAATTTTCAGAAGTGTATTTGTTGAGCATGCTTCCTAAAATTAATTTTAGGGTTTAGGGTCCGAGAATTTCTAGAACCACAAATTTCCAGAAAACAATATTTAGGAAATAGACATAAAAATGGGGGCGTAGGAAAAGCAATTCCCTCTCTTCCGCTTTGTTTGGTGCCTGAGAAGTATCACAGAAATGAAGGGGCAGGATACAAGTAGTATAAAAATGTGATATTTCTCTAGTTTGATTCCACTAAGAAATAGCCAAGAAAATACTAATAGTGTTGGAACCCACAGTGTAAGTATTTCTCCCATTCAGAGGCGAGATTTAGCAAAGAAATGTGAAGGGCCACTGACAACATCTTTGCTCGCTTGAACAAATGGGGGAGGCGATCTTTGCTTAGATCGTAGTTGACGGGCAATGATTCTACACAGGTTTGCCGTCTCTGCGGTGGAAGGTTGAGGAGGTCTACAACACGACGCATTCTACAGCGGATCAGACTGCGGAAAATAACTGATCCCTGCAAATCTGGCAAGTTGTGGTTTCTATTTATCTCTAGTTGGTATGTGATTTCTATTTATCGTCGTTGCTTTTTTTTCGTGATAGGTCTGTGCACTCTTTGTTGCTTCTCTCTGTTTATATGTGCTTTTTGTTTGATCGCACTTCCTTTTTATGCTCTATCGTGAACATGATCTGAAAATCCAACTACGTAGGGAATTGATTGCAATGGAGGCAAAATATTGATATTGCCCTTTGCTAGCTTAGTCTTTAGAGATTAGATATAAGAGGGATGAGAGATGGAGAATCCAAGGTGTAGGGTGGGTGCTTCCGAATTTGTAATCAGAGTTTATTTTGTTAAAAATAAGTTGCTTACAATAAACAAAGTAATAGATTAGTGGTGTGAATTATTATTAAAATTAATAAAATATACTATTTCTCTCCTATTTCTTCAATCAAACCAAAAAATTTAAATTCACATTTCTCTTCTATTTCCTATCTATTTTTCTCAAACCAAACAACTCATAAATTATCTCCATCTTCACAGTATTTCTCTCTTCCCTATTTTTCTCTTCTTTATTTCCCTATCTCTACTAGGGATGTCAACTGGGCGGGCGGAGGGGTATTACACTACCCGCATCCATACATGCTAAAATTAATGAGCACCCGTGCGGGTAGCAGATATCCACAGGTACCCATTAATATTTAAAAATTCAAAATTTGTAGAAAAAAAGAGAGAAAATGTCATATAATATATCATAATATCATATAATATCAGTATTTCATAATATAAATTAACATTATATAATTTCATTACGTGTTAATATATTAAAAATATCATTATAAAACAGTAAAAAATAGTTTTTATATCATTATAAAGTAATAAAAAATTATAATATTTCAATATATTTAATAGAAAATATATTTTAATTAATATATGTGTAGCGACCCAAAAATTAAAGAAGATTTAAAGTGGGAGCCACCACCAATTTTATTCAATTAGGGAAAATTGGAAACCCTAAAAAAGTTTAATCTTAAAAAATAAATTGGGTTCGGGAATTGATAACGTTTGGGGAAGAGTGGAGACTAAACCCCACAACACCCCCTACGCGCCAGTCTTGAAACGGTTACCCTAAATTGACTGTGCAAGTTAAATTTATTTATTTTACCGCTTTTTTCCATAAAGAAAATAAATAAATTAAACAAAAAAAAACAAAACAAAAATTTTTAAAAAATTATTTTGACTTGACGAGTAGAACCCACTCCTACGTATCCCCTGGTGCAATGGAGAACTCAAAAGTCACGTAGTTCTTCTAGAAAATAATTGTGGGTTGATTGATTTTTATTTATACCTTTTCTAATTCTAACAATCAAAACTAAACTAAAATATTTTTATTTTTTTAACTTTTTAAAATTTTATTATTTTTTATTAATAATCTTAAAGCAAACTTCCTAAAAATTGGAGAAAATTATATAACACAAAAATTATTTAAATAAAAAGGAAGAGATTGACAAACTTACCTCACAAGAGACCCCTCTTTATGTCCCACAAAAAAAATAACTAAAGACAATTTCTATACCTTGTCCAAAATGCCCCCCCCCAAAAAAAAACTTGGTAGTTCACTCCTTTTATCAGAGAAGAAAAGGTGAGACTTGGAAGGTTGGGTATTTTATTTTTTCTGATAATCCTAAAAGATTTTGATTCTTATAACTCTCACATTCAATCCTTGCAATTTTTTTTTTCTTTATTTTCTCTGAAATCACACTTAATTTCTTTCAATTAAATCCATGATTTCTTCCCAATTTTCTCAAAATTAATCATTAATTACTTAATCAGAATCTTTACGGATCATATTCATCAATAGAATAATCCTCTTAAAAATCAAATCCACAATCCATTTTAATTGAGAGGGAAGTTATTAAAAGAATCTGTCACATTGGTGAGAAAATTTATTCATCAAGATTTGAGCCCTTGGGCATTCTTGATAAAAATTTGCTCTCTTCAGAGGATCCTGACATTAATGCAATATCTTCCATCATCTTCTTTTTTTTTATTTTGGATTAATTTTTTATATATATATTTTTATTTTTTTTATTATTTAATTTTCCTAATTTTATTACCTACAAATAAATCAAAATACCCAGTCAAAATTGGGTGTTGACAGTTAGCCCCCCTTTGCTTGCTATTTCGATTAGAAAGAATAAGCAAAGTAAAAGAAAGAACCAATTTTGATCGAGACTTTCCTTCGACAGCATAAAAATAAGCTAACATGACAAAAATAGAGATCAATCTAGGAAATCAACAGGTTACTCAAATAACTAATGAAATTCAGTCGAGGAAATCAATAAGCAATGCAAACAAATGATTAATGACCTGGAAAATCAACAGGAACCCGGGAAATCAACAGACAGTGTAAAATGATATTTCGCTTGGAAAATCAACAAGCAATGCAAACAAATGACTGAAGGCCTGGAAAATCAACAAGCAATGCAAAATTATATTTGGCTTGGAAAATCAACCAGCAATGCAAACAAATGATCAATGACCTGGAAAATCAACATGAAATGCAAAATAATATTTAACTTGGAAAATTAACAAGCAATGCAAAATTATATTTGACTTGGAAAATCAACAAGTAATGCAAACAAATGATCAATGACCTGGAAAATCAACAGGAAATGCAAAATCATATTTATCTTGGAAAATCAACAAGTAGTGCAAAATTATATTTGGCGTGGAAAATCAAAATCAATGCAAACAAATTATCAATGACCTGGAAAATCAACAGGAAATGCAAAATAATATTTAACTTGGAAAATCAACAAGCAATGCAAAATTATATTTGGCCTGGAAAATTAACAATCAATGCAAACAAATGATCAATGACCTGGAAAATCAACAGGAAATGCAAAATCATATTTAACTTGGAAAATCAACAAGCAATGCAAAATAGTTAATGACCTGGAAAATCAGCAGGCAATATAAAAGAAATTCACTCTGGAAAATCAACAGAGAATGCAAAATGATGTTTAGCTTGGAAAATCAACAAGCAATGCAAAATAAAATTCAGCCTGGGAAATCATCAAACAATTTAATGAAATGCAGATGAATGAGAAAAAGCTTGATGATGAGAGTAAAATGCATGCTATAAATATTAATGTGAGAATATTGATGACCGCATGACATATTACTTTTTTTTTGAATTTTTATTTTGAGAGAAGTACAAGGAAAAGGTATCTCTAAGTTTTTTATTTAAAATTCACCATTGTACCACAACACTTGTTTGTCTGCTCAAGGATGAAGAGGAAAGCTTCAAGTCAAAAGGCTAAAAGGTATCTTTTGGAACATAACAACACAAATTATGCATAACGCAAACCCCCAAGTAATGTACCAAGTGCTCATGAACTTTCAATCAGAGGGATGGCAATCAACTTTGTCTTATAGAAATTCAAACTTTGTATCAACCCATTGCTTTCCACAGTATCTTGCTTTGGATTCTCAGTGCGCAAACTGATCATTGGCTTCAATCATCAAAGAGTGACAACTGAATTCAAGAGGATTTTCAATCTGTAGCTCTTTTCTAATCTTTTTTTTCCAGTACTTTCTTTCTTTTTCTTTCTTTTTTTTAGGAAAAATGTACTACAGTCTCAATTAATTTTGTCCCAAAATTAATTATTAAGAAAATAATTTCAACTAATCATTGATCGGAATGGACTATATTAGACTTGTAACTTGGCTAATGGTTAAATGGGTAATGAAAGAAAAGGATATTAAAGGCTCAAAAGAGTGTTTAATGGTTAATCAGGACAAAGGATCTCTAGCACAACGGTTCACTCTACTAAGCTTGAGATGTTCTTCAAGAGATTTCCTCTACACACCTTTTGTTTGGCTCTCAAATATTCTTCATTTCTCTATCTTTTCTTTTTTTCTTTCTTATTTTTTTCTTTTCCTTTATCATTTTTTGACATTTTTTCCTTTTTTTCAATATAGAAGGAAAATCACATTTTCCAAATGGCATTGTAACTGGGTCAAGATCAACACATAATTTTCATAATGAGCCAAAACAAAAATGGTATTAGCCCCCAGTATGAGGGTGATAACATCAAAACTTATACCAACACGGCGCCAGTCCCCGGTGTAGGAGTGATCACATCTCAAATACAAACATCGTGCTAGCCCCCAATACAAGGGTGATCCTTGTCCAAGGTTATTTAATGAAAGAAATAATTTCTGTTAAGCTCAAAGGGGGTGACAATGGGTAATTTAATTTTTTTTCGGATAGAGAAACATGGCCAAACTTCATCTCAAATCATGATTGTTTATTTTCAAAAGCTTAATTTTAGGATGAAATTCTATGAAACTTACACATAATCCTTTCATTTTTTTCTTTATCTTTTTTCATTTTCCTTTTTTCATCATCATTTTTTTCTAGGCAAAATTGAGCTACAAATTACAAAAATCAGTAACTTCATTACATAAAAAATTTAAGTATCTTTCACTCAATGCATAAGCAACACATGATTATGAATATTCCCCTATCCAAACTACTAACCTTACTACCACAGGCTATATCCTTACTTTGCACCCATTCTTTCATGAGATTAGGGTTGGTTTGAAATTTCCATTCAACTCCTTGATTCTTTGCTCTAGAAAGCATTGTTGGGGTTCACATTTGATTTAGGGTTGTTGGCCATTGATGTGAAAGAAATTTCCAGTTATGAGAATAAGAATGGGTCAGGATTGAGCTATGAACAAACTTGTGACGAGACATAATGGTGAAATTTTAAACAATTAAGTTTGGAATATGTTAACCCAACACCTATATTTCTCTCAATTTTTTCAATGAAAGATGTAAAAAAATGAAAAGATGTAAACTTTGAAAAATCAATACGCATGACATGCTCATATGAAAAAAATGATGATGCAAGAATAAAACATGTGCATATATTCAATGAATGATGCATGGAAGAGACGATGAAAGATCTTTTTTTATGCAAGAAATCTATATAATGAAAAAGAAATTTATTTTTTATTAACAAATATTTTTTTTGTTTTTTATAGAAAAAGGGGGGAAAATCAAAATAAGGTACAATGACATTCAATGCAAAATGTTTGAAGAAAAAATAGAGAGTACATTTTTTATTTTTTTATGTCATCATGCAGAAAAGAAACAATATAAAAAGTGAGATTTTTTTAATTTTTTTATTAAATAAAAGAAAAATGGTGAAATTATGCTTGAATTCTATTTTTTTTTCTTTATAAGAGAAAAAATACAAAAAATGCTCCCATTTGTCCTACACTAGGGGAAGCCTTATGGTTATGGATTCTAAAGATGAAGGTCTATTTGGATGGTCACCTAAGTTCTTCTACTAGTGTAGGGTTTCACGGGTAGGTCTAGACTTCTAAAGGCCATATGGCCCCCAGATTGCCCTCATCACACAGACAAGGACCAAATTCATGAATTAGCCAAAAGGAGGGATAAACACATCTCAATTATGACAAACCCATGAGACTAGTAACAATCTGAGTGGTGTCTTTACAACTATCAAGTGATCATTGAACCCCTCAATAGCAATCATTAAAACACCTCATATTCCTTGGTTCGCACAAGCTCAGGTATAGAGCCCAAAAAGTGTGTGAGGTAGGTGATAGTGAAGTGTGTGTAGGGAGCATATAAACCAATAATACAACCTACAAAACAAAATCCCCTAACCTACAAAACAAAGGCAAAACAAAATATATACAATAAAATAAAAAGTCTTCGACCCTAGAGTTGGAACAAGCAAAGCAATTAAATGAAACAACAATAAATATATACAAATAAAAAATTAAAGAGAAAAAATGGAAACATTAAATAAATACTAAAAAAAGAAAGAATAAGGGGTAAAACAAATTAAACAAGATTTGCACAATCAATTAATGGGCTTGATTCACAAAATTGTCCCCGGTGGAGTCGCCATCTGTAGCGACCCAAAAATTAAAGAGGATTTAAAGTGGGAGTCGCCACCAATTTTATTCAATTAGGGAAAATTGGAAACCCTAAAAAAGTTTAATCTTAAAAAATAAATTGGGTTCAAGAATCGATTACGCTTGGGGAAGGGTGGAGACTAAACCCCACAACACCCCCTACGCGCCCGTCTTGAAACGATTACCCTAAATTGACTGTGCAAGTTAAATTTATTTATTTTACCCCTTTTTTCCATAAAGAAAATAAATAAATTAAACAAAAAGAAACAAAACAAATTTAAAAAAAAATATTTTGACTTGACGAGTAGAACCCGCTCCTACGTATCCCCTGGTGCAATGTGGAACTCAAAAGTCACGTAGTTCTTCTAGAAAATAATTGTGGGTTGGTTGATTTTAATTTTTACTTTTTCTAATCCTAACAATCAAAACTAAACTAAAATATTTTTAATTTTTTAACTTTTTAAAATTTTATTAATTTTTATTAATAATACTAAAGCAAACTTCCTAAAAATTGGAGAAAATTATATAACACAAAAATTATTTAAATAAAAAAAGGAAGAGATTGACAAACTTACCTCAGAAGAGACCCCTTTTGATGTCCCACAAAAAAAAAAACTAAAGACAATTTCTATACTTTGTACGGGTGCAAAATGTTCCCTTCCCCCCAAATACTTGGTAGTTCACTCCTTTTATAGGAGAAGAAAATGTGAGACTTAGAAGGTTGGGTGTTTTATTTTTTTTTTTCTGATAATCCTAAAAGATTTTGATTCTTATAATTCCCACATTCAATCCTTGCAATTAATTTTTTTTTCTTTATTTTCTCTGAAATCACACTTAATTTCTTTCAATTAAATCCATGATTTCTTCCCAATTTTCTTAAAATTAATCATTAATTGCATTAATTACTTGATCGGAATCTTTACGGATCATATTCATCAATTAATCCTCTTAAAAATCAAATCCACAATCCATTTTAATTGAGAGGAAAATTATTAAAAGAATTTGTCACATTTGTAAGAAAATTTATTAATCAAGATTTGATCACTTGGGCGTTCTTGATAAAAATCTGCTCTCTTTAGAGGATCTTGACATTAATGCAATATCTTCCATCATCTTCTCATTTTTTTTTAATTTTGTATTAATCATTTGATATATTTTTTATTATTTAATTTTCCTAGTTTTATTACCTACAAATAAATCAAATTACTCCGTCAAAATTGGGTGTTGACAATATGGGTACCCGCGGAGCGCGTAGTATAATATTCGTCCCCACCCATTTAATAAATATGCGGGTACCCATTGCGGGTATATCCACGGATATCCGCGGGTGCAGCTTTTTTTTTTTTTACATCCCTAATCTCTACCAAACATTGTGTTCACCAATGTCTAAGGGGTATTGCTATTAATACAACCATTTTTTACTTTTCACACCCCACTAAACTATTTTATTTTTCCATATTCTCAATTTACCCCTTCTCCTCCCCCATCTTTCTCCTTCTTTTAGTCCGCTTCCCATCCTGCTCTCATCCCACCGTCAAACCACCATTTTTCTTTTTTACTTCCGAAAATCTAATTCTCGATAGACAAATCTTAAAAATAAAAGTTGTGTATCGAATTGTGCTTAAAAGAATTAATTGATTATAATTTATTTAAAATATAAATTTTATTTCAATTAAATTTTATAATATATATATATATTTATTATATAACACAAAAATTATATGTGTTGTAATAAATTATAAATGCTGTCAATTTTAATTTAAAATAATTATTATTTTATTTTAGTAATTAAAATAATTAAAAAATTAGTAATATTTATATTTTTATAATTTATTAAATTTTAATAGTTTATTTTTTAGATAAGTTTTTAAATTATTAATTAAATATAAACTTAATAAATAACATTAGTTAACAGAAACTTAGTTTAAGTCTCCAGTATACAATTTTTCAGATATATAAGTTGTATATCAGATTAAGTTTTCGATATACAATTTTTCAGAACTGCATATCAAAAAGTTAGGGCTTGTTTGAAACACTTTTGTTTTTTAGTTTTTAAAAACAGTTTTATAAATGCATTTTAAAAACTATTTTTGAGAAGAAAACTAAAAAAAAAATCGTTTGGTAATTTTGTTTTAAAAACTGTTTATAAAATGAAAAAACAAAAAAACTTGTTTGGTATAGTTGTTTTTAAAAATTGTTTTTGAAAACTAAAAAGTAGAAAATTCGTTTGAAACTGTATTTTTTAAAAAGCTATTTTTGGTGTCTAAAAATATTAATTGAAGTTTTTCTTATGCCTTTTTTTAATTTATTGAAGAATTTATATTTTTTTACATCAAACTTATTTTTTTAATTTATCAAAGAACTTATATTATTTTTAGTAAAAAAACTCATTTGAAAGTGTATTTTTTAAAAACTGTTTTCGGTATCTAAAAATATTGCACTACAAGATATTTTATGATTTTCTACAACAAAAAATATAGCTCATTTGTAGCTAATTCCAAGAAAATATTTTTAGCTTCGATATTACTATAAAGTAGCTACAAAATCAGTGGCAACACATAACAAGTAGGAATTTTACTACTAAATGTTTTCGTAGCTAATTTATAGCGAATTTTGTAATTTTCTCAACAAATTTATAAAAAAAATTTGTCACTCAACTTTATAATTTTTCTAGCTATATATAAACAGATATAGTTATTCCGAGGCTAATCTGTAGCTAATTTATTTGAAGAATTCTCTACCTAATCTGCAACTAAAGCTTAATATCAATATATTATCAGTTTCCTAGCCAATGTGTAGTTAAACGCTAGCAACTTCATAATATAAAATAATCAACTGAATGAATCTTTAGTTAAATCAATGGAATCTGAAAACCAGATTGGATCAGACACTTCAAAATTGGAGCTGAAATCCTCCAAGCAACATTCACGTTTGATTATCAAATACATATAAAGGTGCGACCATGAACAATTCCAACAATTTGAAATGACAGCAGAATTGTTTGCTTCCATGTTTTCTTTTGAATAAGATTAGAAATTATGACAAGAGAAAAAAAATTAAATAAATGCTAGATCCTATCAATAATATTGATTATCAAGAATTAATTGAAACTAATTTACAGCCAGGCAAGATTCAAATCAAAATAGCAACCAAGCGAAGTTCTTAACCATGTAAGGTATCCTATTTAATCAGTATATATATATATATATATATGGTCCTAGCAATTCTTGTTTCTTAACTAAGTATCAGAGGGTCCCTTCCAAAATATAATAAAAGAAACCAATCACGTAATGCTAGATGATATATATATATATATATATTAATCATCTTATATAATACAATGGTATAAAGTCCATTAATAAGAAACTTCTAGCGCTGATTGTACAAATCAAACCACAACAATGATCTTAAAAATCTAACACAATAAAAGATAATCTAAAATGTGATGAGACAAAATTTTATACCAACTTGCTCTTAGTCTAAAACTTATAGCAAAAAGCCACTTTGAAACAATCTCTATTATAATGCATAGCAAACTAGCAGTATGGCACAACACTCCCTCAAATCCCAATCTCTCTTGTTTTATGGGATCAACTAAAAAAAAATGGCGCCCGCCAAAAAAGAATCCGCAAAAGTTAACATCATAAAAATCGAACCTTTATAGTGCAGATGTAAATTCAAACGATTCAAAAAGCATAACAGGCTCCTTTAGCAAGGATGGAATATAATACTAAATGTAATAACTAATAAGAACAACAAAGCCAAATGAACAACAAAGCATAACAGGCTCCTTTAGCAAGGTATATTTATTTGGTGTTAGATCAGTGGGGAAGAAGTTGTATTGTTGAAGGCCAGCCATGGAAAAAATGAGTGTCCCAAACAGAGAATAAGAGAAAAGGAAAATTTTAGAAATGTCACAAGAGACAGTGGAGAATGGTATCTAACTTTCTTAACAACTGCTTCTGTTGGAAGGTGTATTTATAGGCAGAAAAAGGAGAATGAGAGAAAGAGGGTTCTCAACTTTTTCGTTTGTTGGTTGCTTGGGAATCAAGGGACTTACTTGGAGAAGGGGTAGGGGTTAATGTACTTTTTTCTGAATTTTTCGCTAATGCATGCCCTTTGTAGATGATTGCAATGAGTTACCTTTTAGTATAAAAGTAGCTGATGTTCCTTCATTTCCCTGCTTCACCAGACACATCAAAGGAAGGAGATTTCAATATCCTAACAATGCTTATATTGGTCTAGCTTTGCCTGGAGAAGCAGGATCATGGTAGAAAGAAAGCAAGGTATATTTATTTGGTGTTAGAGCCAATAAGAGAATCATTTGGTTCTTGAACTTTTGGATTCTGTTGCAGCTAAAAATTGTTTTGAATTTTATGGCATTCACACAGGGGTATCAATTCTGGACTCGAGCTGACACAAAGGGATACTTTGTAATAAATAACATTGTGCCAGGGGATTATAATTTGTATGCTTGGGTCCCTGGCTTCATTGGTGATTACAGATATAATGCTACAATCACCATCACACCAGGTAAAATTTCTTCTTATTATCTCTTTTGGGTTTAGCCCAAAATTAGTTATAGCTTGATCAATTGAACAATTACTTGTTTGAACATGTAGGAGGAGTCATCAAATTGGATACACACCATCTAAATACATGAAACACAATTAAATGACAGCTGTATGAAGGATTTATAACCTATAGGCAGAACCTTTCATGATCCTCTTATAAATTACTTCCACAGTAGGAGAGGGAGTGAGAAATGCAACACTAACAGATGGAAGTAAACAATCATATCAACCAACCGCTGAGAAACCAAAATACACGACGCAGCAGAAAATCCTAGCACATGTTGAAGATACATAACTCCAGCCATGAAAGTATTAACTACATAACATGGCAACTAACGGTGCTCTATGAAGCTAAATTGTTATGAGGTAGGAGTAGGATATTTGTGTGATAGGAAAATTTGGTAACTTGTAAAACCCTGACGTGAGATTCATATTAGGATCTTTACATAATTGTATTGGAATAATCCAAACTGTCAAGGGCCAACTATCCCAAAGATTGATGTTGTTAGGTTAAAACTCCTGCCTGAATGGTTTTGTATCCAACAGCTACATAGTGGCCAATGTATAGACCTATTTACCTTGTATTGAAATTCAACTTTTCATTTAAAAGAAGGAAGCACAGGAAGGGACATGCATAGTCCTATGTCAAATATTATTCGAAACAAATCTTCTCAATATATCTGTACAAGCTAGAGCAGTGACAACAGGGGACATGCAGCAATACATGACATCAAGATAGCAATGCTGATTTTGTAATAATTCAACAAAGCTCAATATGTACATATATGCTTGAAGTTGTAAAACATACCGGTGGTTTCTTTGCCAGAAAATTGTGACAGAAGACCCTGCTGCCAGTCACCCAGTTACTCACTATTGCTCAAAGTTCATCATAGGTATCCAAGTATGGAAAGGTTTCCTATCCTATGACATAGTTTCATGGAATGCAATATATGATCAGTAACTTTTGAGGAAAAAGGATTGAAAAAGAGAAACTAATAAATAATACAGGATGCTTTTCTATCCGAGCTGAGATAAATCATGGGAAAAAACAAATTAAACCATCACTTTTTACCCCCAAAAAAGTGATGTAACCACTGACCATTTTTGAAATGTCAACCAAAATGCAAAGTAAAGGAATCTGTCAGTATCTTAATGCAAAGTAAAGGGTTGATTAATCATGCTCTAGAAGCAGTGGAATACTTATCAAGTGCAACTATGCTAGAAGTGTAGTAAATTATTTTGAATAGCTGCCAATAGAAAGGCCCTGTTGGTGTCAATATTAAAAGAAAATGAAAGAATAATGTATACTTCTTTTAGACATGGTGCATTCCTCTTTTGGATGCTTTGAACACCAAAAGGAGTCTAGCAGATTAATCAATAGGAGGGGAGATACCAAGTAAGATTATTGAAAATTCAAAGACCCTCGACCCACTTCACCAAAATCCAAACAAAGCACTTCTCTTTTCTCAAAATGTGCACGTGAAATCCCAATAATTCCTCATGCACAAGTGGGGTCTAAAAGCCAGCACTTCCTCTTTTGTTCTCATGCCAAAATCCCTCACTCAGAATCTCTTCCATTGGGCCTTCTACTCTTCTCCTTCACTCTCCCCCTTTCTCTCTAGCTCTCAATGTTTCTTCCCCCTTTCTAAACCATATGGACCTAGGTAAATTTCATTTTACATCCTCAAGAACACCAAAGTTTTCTTTTCCCATAAACCATATCAGTATATGATTCATTTCAAAAAGAAGAAGCTCGTTCTCATTTCAAAGATCATAATAAACCCTAAAATGAAATCACAAAGATTCATTCCAAACAGAAAATGAAAACAAACCGGCGGGAGAGTGAACGAGCGGCTTGCTATAAATCGCAGTGAAGAAGAAGCTCGTTCGCAGTGAAGAAGAAGCTTTCCGTTCGCGTTCGCAGAAGAAGAAGCTCGCTCCGTTCATTCCGTTCGCGTTCGTAGTGAAAAACGAAGGTCGCACAAGTACCACATCGAGCAACTTTCAAATTTCTAATAAAAAATCACTAAAATTACCTAAATGCCATTATTGAAAATTGAGAGTTCTCCGTGTGTTTTTTATTTTGAAATCTAAAAACAGTTTTAGAAAAGCAAAACAGGTAAAAGGTGTTTTCTTTTTTTAGTTTTTAAAATCATATTTTGTAAAACTGTTTTTAAAAACAATTTTTTAAAACTGAAAATCAAACAAGTTTTTTAATTTTTAAAATCTAAAAAACTAAAAACTGTTTTTAAAAACAGTTATCAATGAAGCTATTAATTTCCGAAAAGTAAAAAAAGAAATTAGAGGGAATGGTTGTGGCGTGTTGCTCTGAAGTGAGCCTAGCCTTGTTTGGTGAGCCTGTGGAAATGGAGAGAAATAGCAAAAATTGGTGGGCCCTATACAAAATACATTTCTCTCCTCTTTGCTAGAGAAAAGGAGAAAAATAGCTGCTGTCCCAAATTAATCGATTACTGGCCCAAAGAAATCGATTTCTGGCAAAAAAAAATTGATTTCTCTTTTATCCCATCCATCACACCAAACAACCTACTTTCACATTTCTCTTCTATTTCTCACTTATTTCACTCACGCCAAACAACCTTTATTTCCCCTCTATTTCACATCTATTTCTCTTCTTCCCACTTCTCTTCTACTCATTTCTTTTCTCTTCATTTCTCTACTCCCACCAAACATAACCTTAAGAGTAGGGGAATGGGAAGGAAGAATGAGGAGAAATGGAGGGAGAGATAACAATTGAGCCCAAGCCCAATGGGTACATGTGAAAAATACCCTCAATGGGTAGGGTAAAAGTTCGTTAAGCGGGTACGAGGATAATCTTTTCCCCACATTTTTTCAATGGGATGGGCATGCTCAGCCCGTCCCAAGCTCGCACATATATATAACTATTAAATAAATAATATCATATAAATTTATATATATTAATATTAATTTTAACCAAATATCTAACATATTTCTATATTTTTAATACTCATAATACATATTTGGCTTAATTACACTTTTGGTCCCCCAAGTTTAGTGTTGGGGCGATTTTGGTCCCCAAATTTTAATTGCTCAAATTTAGTCCTTCCATTCTTTAATTATGATAAATGTGGTCCTGTCGTTAAGTAACCATCCAATTGATAGTAGAAATCGATGATGTGGCTAATGTGTCTGACCTAGATTAATGAATTTATTATGTGGGTTTTAAATTATTTAAAAGAAAACTTAAATAAAGATTAATATTTTCCTTTATCCTTTTATTTCAGGTATCCTCTTTCCCTTTGAAGTGTTAGGGTTGTGGCCCCAATTGTTCACATTTCCAAACCCCTAATATGACTATGTTTCTTAACAAAAGTATTATGACTATGTTTCTAATGAATATTGATTTTCAGCTGGATATTGCTTTTCAATCATATGTTTGTTTCATTATGCTCCTTTTCAGTCCTTTTTTAATTATGCTGTTATTTTTATATCTTTTTTTAATAACTGTTTAGTCAGAAAAAATGAGCATTTTGAGACATTTTCAAATGAAAATTGAGGCCACAACTCTGACCTTCAAAAGGGAAAGAGGGATACCCAAAATAAAAGGGGTAAGGGAAAATCAATACTTGTTTAAATTTTTTATAATTTAAAAATCTAGGTCACATAATAATTCCATTAATCCAGGCCAGACACATTAACCACGTCATCAGTTTTTTGTTAGCAATTGGATGGTCACTTAACAACAGTACCACATTTATCACAATTAAAGAAATAGAAGAACTAAATTCGAGCAATTAAAAATGGAGGGACCAAAATTGTCACAATACTAAACCTGGGGATCAAAAAGTGTAATTAAACCTACATATTTATAAACAAAAAAAAGTAAAAAGAGTGATATATATATATATTTCATATTAAAATTACCATCAGAATAGAACATGAAAACATTTCAATTAAAATTGCAATAAAAATAGATCAGTAGAACCCTAATTGTCACTCCCAGTGTCTCCCCTTCACACGGCTGCCTTCCATTTCTTCCTCTTGCGCGACACTAGGGATGAAGTCCATGTTTATAAAATAATTTGATGTTGATGTATTAAACTGTTATATTATATTGGTGATATTAAATTGTTATGAAGTCTAATTAAATTGTTATGTAGGTGAATGATGATATTTAAAAATTATATTTGGATGAATTTGGAGTAATTTTTCTATTGAGATATAGTTTTCTTAAATTAATATTTTTCTTATTCAATTGCTAATTTTTCACTTAATTAAATTGCGGGTAACTGACACATGTATAAGTAAATAGGTGTCCAGCGGGTACGAGGACGAACATTAGAATTATTGTCCACACAAGTAGGATTTTTTTTAAAACGTGGATATGAAAACAAACACTATAAAATCCTGTCCAAATGGTACTAATTGCCATCTCTAAGGGGAATGTGAGGAGCGAGGAGGAAAGATGGCGACTATTAGGGGTGGGAATAGGCCAGTCGGTCTGTCAGGGGCCTATGGCCTGGCCTGTCCTGACTCATTTATTAAAAAGGCCAGGTTAAGGCTTGTTAAAAGACATGTTTAGTTAAATAGGCCAGGTTTCAGGCCTATGAAAAAACCTATAAGGCTTGACAGGCCGGCCTGTTTAATATGATAATATATTAAATTAATTATATAAATATTATTAAAAAACTATAATATAGTAAAAAACTAGAATATATTAAAATAATTATATAAAAAACATGCTTAAAAGGCCTGTTGGCCTGTGTTATAGGCCTTGTTATAAAAACAGGCTTCTAAACAGGCTTACAGGTCAGGCCAGACTTTTACGCAGGTCAGGCTAGGCCTTAAAAAAAGGCCTGTAACAGGTAACTGGCCAGGCTCAGGCTTAAGAATTGGCAGTCAGGTCAGGCTCAGGCCTGCCAAAGCCTGGCCTGGCCTGTTTCCACCCCTAGCGACTATAATATTAAAACAGGTGGTGTAATAGTAAATTTGGGTGGTGTGAACAGCAATATCCAGGTCTAAGAGTGCCTTTTCCACGATCAGATGGCCTGGTCCATAAAGAACTTTGTAAGGTTTCCTCTTTCTAGTTTGGCCTGTTTTACTAAGTGGCTTCATTTTCAGCGTCGCTCAAGCCGTCAAGTAGTCATGAGTCAATCATCAAAATGCTTAAAAAAATTTAAAAGAATCTTTTAAAGCACTAACATATGAGAGGAAAACAAATGTATATGTTGTCGAATTAAACCCAACAATATTTGACTTGTGAAAAGAGAACAGTATTATTGGTTTGACATTTTAATTTTTAATTCATTCATAATACCTATTATTTAAATTTCGATGTGAAACTTGACAATTAAAAATGTGTGAATTGCCTAAACATTTCTAAAACAATCGACAATAATTTAAATTTGGCTATGCATGATCAAGTAATTTAAACCTCACATTGATTACCACTATATAATATTCATACACCGTTTTAGAATATTTTAGCTCATTTAGTTTCGCGTTTCAACAATACAAAATCATGATTTCGTGAAATTGATTTTAAATCACTTTCATCCAATGTGTTTGGTAAAACATATATCACTCGTCTCAATCATTGATTTCTAAATTCAATTTTATTCAATTTTAAACCAAACAGACACTTTATCTTCTTAAATGATTTTATATTCAAAATTAAATTAATGATATGTTTAAATATATATGCATGTATGAATAAATTACTCAATACCTAACTACGACTTCATGGGAGCGCAATGTATACTCTTTTTTCTCTCCACTCCCATCTATCTGCATCTAAGCCCAGGAATACTTTGGGACATGTTGCCCCATTCTTTAGAGAGAGAGAAAAATCTAGGGATCGAGTGGACAAACCTAAGGTTGTTGGATATTGTAAGGATGTAATAGTAATGTGATGTAATGACGTGTTTACGGAGATAATTCTAAGGCGGCTTGCTTGGACAAAGCCTTCCTTGTGGACCACAATGTTAAGCATTTTGGCTTCTAGTTTAGTTGCATCGCCACCCCTTTTTGACTCTTTAATTTGCTATTTTAATTTCTTTTCATGTACGTACTATTTTGTATTAGAGCTAGCAATTTCCTAGAGAAAGACAACATATTCAGTGAAAAGTAAGAAAAAATCATTTTAACCATATAAACATATATAAATTATCAATATTACCTTAATAAAATTTAATTTTATTATTATATATATTCAATTAAATTATAACTATATATCTATATATAATTTGGAAACGAGGGTTAGATTAAAAGATTGAGCTGTGTATAAATGTTGTTGCTAAATTTGTTTTGACATTTACAGACGAACTACAATGTGCATGCTAGGCTTTAAGATACAATATAATAAGCAATGACCACACTACCACCAATAGTAGGGTATGTATTATAGTTTAGATGAAAAATGTAAAGGAGAAAATAAAATGAATTAAAAAGGTATAAAATGAATGTAATTTTTTTCATAAGTTGAGATCGATTTATGCGCCCAAACTCAATTTTTTCATAAGCTTTACATTTATCTTTTTTATAAATAATTAATTTCAACTTAGTTATAGAAGAAATTGAGTTCAATATACCTTTTTTATTCACTCAATTTTCTTCTCTTATAATTTTTTTGTAAAAAATTTATCCAATCCGAGCTTATATATATTTAGTTAATGGGCTTAACGGAAAAACAACCAACTTACTATAGTTAATTTTGTTGAATTGTGTTACTTCTAAGTATATTGATTTTTGGACATCCTTTGCACTCATTTGATTTGAGACTCTCTATCTCTCTTTACAATTATATCCATCATCAACATCTATCACTTTTTTTTGTTTATCTCTAGTACAGATATCCCAACCATTATTCATATACAATTATTTATTTCACGCGATATGAGTGCTACTTGGTTGAGATCTTGCTGCTCTTTTTTGACTCAAAGAGTGGATCTAGAGACGGTGGACGTACGCTTAATTCATCGAGACGGCTAAAGCCATGCATGAGGCATGCTTTGTTGTTCAACCACTTGCCTTGTTAGATATGTAAGTTAAACCACGATTTTTGTTTCTGAAAGTGTGGATGTCGGTCACTTTATCTGAAGATAAGAAATTCATTATATTAAGTCCCTGGAACTGTTTATTGTCCTTCACTTTAGCCGCCGTTTGGTTTGGCGTTTCAACAATGTAAAACTATATGTTTTCACGAAATTGATTTTAAATCATTTTTGTCCAACATGTTTCATAAAACGTACATATATCATTTATCTCAACCATTGATTTCTAGAATCAATACTCAACTGTAAACCAAACGGACACTTAATCTCTTCCATCACCCTCGGTTAATCAATGTTGATAACTTTATTGATGTGACACGTTAAGTGTCAACTGAATTCACTACAAGAAATTTAGTTTTTAGCGACGGTTTTTCTGCGACGACCTGGCCCGTGCCGTCTCTACAGGTCGTCGCTATGGCGTTGCTACAACATTAACTGCATTGTTTAGTGCAGTTAATTCTTAGAGACGGCCTAGTCATCGATAGGAAGTGATAGTAGCGACGGCTAAGTCGTCGCTATCGTTATAATTTATTTATCTTTTTCTGAAAAAAAAATTAAAATAAAATGTAGTGACGGCCTTAGTGCCGTTGCTACATTAAAAATGAATTTTTTGTTTGCGCGTGCACTTTATTTTGAAACGTAGCAACCGTCAGGCCGTCGCTACGTTAAAAACCTACACGCGTTAAAACTCCTCCCCCTCCCCTCTTCCTTCATTTTCAAACTCCTTTTCCTCTCAAACAGCCACCCCCTATTTCAGTCCCCTCACTCTGTTTATTTTGAAAAAACTGACCAATTAAAACGTTTCTCTCCTTCATAGGATCGTTTTGAATCGATCAGTTTTCAAAATAGTTTCCTGTAGGTGACGTTAGACCTCGTTCCAAAGTTATTCCTTATTCGGAGTCGAACCAAGTAAGTTTTTTTAAAGCTTTAATCACTTTATTTGTAATTAATAGTTTATTTGTTTTATTAATTTATTAATGCGATATAGGAATTAGGTTTATTTGTAATTAATAGTTTATTTGTAGTTAGTTTTTTTACTAATTTATTTATTTGTAATTAATAGTTTGTTTGTAAATAGTTTATTTATAATTAATTAATAGCTTTAATTTATTTATTTGTATTTAGGTTTATTTGTTTTTATTAATTTATTAATGTGATATAGGAATTAGGTTTATTTATAATTAATAGTTTAATTAATTTATTTGTAATTATTAGTTTATTTGTTTTATTAATTTATTAGTAATTAATAATGAGTAATTAGTTTTTTTAATTTATATAATTATTTATTTTTTATATAATGTCTATAGTAATTAGTAATTAGTTTCATTAGTTTTATTAGTAATTAGTATATTAGTAATATGTAATTAATTTTTTTAATTTATATAATTATTTAATTATTATATAATGTCTATAGTCATTAGTGCCTAGGATGCGTGGCAGAGGTGGACAGAAGATCCCACCGAGTAGAGGGAGATCCATCCTTCCCGACGAGCTACGATAACAGGCAGCTCACGCGATGCGGGAGAGGGCCAATCTCTCTCACTCACATGCTGATCAGATGTCAGAGCATCCATCTACTTCAGCGTTGGCGGCCGCCATGAAGACTTCTTCTTCTTCTTCCTCCCCTCCATCTGCTTCGGCCCAGTTCGATGGTATGAGGTTCATCCCGACACCGGGATTAGTTCATATGCCTCCAATGCAGGAGGACGCTGGGGACCCCATAGACGTTGACGACACTCAGGATGACCTGGATAGGGATGTTGACCAGGAGTCAGATGAGGAGTCAGTTCGGTTCCAGAGTGCCGGCTCAAGCAGACCTCATGAGGCAGACGCTCGAGGTCGGGTTATTATCCGACATTTGACAAAGGGCGAGTTTGTTTTTTCTTTAGAATTGATATTAATATTGAAACTTTAATTGTTTTAACTGTTAATATTGAATATTTTATTTTGCAGGTGGGTGCCTAACACCCCACCTATAGCAGTCATTGATCATGTGATCCGTTCGCAGTTCCAGGGTCCTCATTACCTTTGGGAGGTCACCCCAAAGGATGTTAGGGACAGGTGGTGAGAGGAGTTCACGGTAATTAAAAACCCTATCCACTTTAATTTTTTTCTTATTAAGATATGTCAATTTGGCAGGACTTACCATATTTTTATCTTGCAGAGCCGAGTTACTTGGGACCCTTTTAATGAGGCCCAAATCAAAAAGGTGTACGAGCAGAGGGTTGCTCGTCGCCTTCGAGATATGATGAACAAGGCTCGGAAGGTTGGGAAGAGGCCCACGTGGTGTGGTGAGGAGGCCTGGGAGGGTCTTTTGGCCTACTAGGACTCTGCAGAATTCAAGGGGAAGTCTGCTCGTAACAAGAGCAACCGGGCTTCTCAACGGGGGGCAGTCCACACCACGGGCCGCAGGGCCCACCATGAGGTGGCGTTGGATATGGTATGTATAAACAAACACTTTTATGTATTATGTTTCTATTTGTTGTTAAATTAATTAATTTGTGTATTTCCTGTGTAGCTACGGCAACTTGGGCGGGAGGTCGAGCTGGACGCGCGAGTTCTTTGTTGCCACCCACGTCAAAAAGGGTGGTGGCTGGGTAGATGACCGGGCGCAGTCCTTTTATGTAAGTGTTTGTTTATAATTGTTTTTTTATATAATTTCATATTTATGCAATTGAATATATAACTAATAACTAATTTTACTTTTACCTCAACAGACAAATTACAAGGAGCGCCTGAGGGAGGTGGAGTCACAAATAGGGGACACCTCCATGACCGATGCCTCCACCAAGCTGGAGATTTGGAGGGATGTTGCGGGTGGCAAGACCCGAGGCCGTTGTTATGGCACCGGGGACTTGGCTTCCAACATTCGTCCAAGTGTGACCAGCTTGACTCAGGAGTCCCGGGCCCACCCGGACGAGATTACTGACGGGTCCGGATCACGACATTCTACTGAGGAGGCGTTGCGCTAGGAAGTCCATGAAGCAAACGAGCAATCTCGATAGTACAATCCATGGAAAAGACTGCAGTGTTGGAGGACGAGTTAGGACGACTCCGACGACAGATGCAGGAGTTGTCAGACGCTTAGGCTTCTGTGCTCAGGCCCAGGCACAGCCGCACCCCCCATTATTATCCCGCCATGGATGACCTACCGTGGATAATGAGGACAAGCCGCCCCCACCACAGCCCCAGCGTCGCTGCCGCCATTGATTTCTTTTTCATTATGTTTTATTATGGTTTTATTGTATTATTTTTTAACGGATTATGTGTATATATATTATATATATGCTTTTTTTAGTATTGTTTTTATAATTTTAAAATTAATAAATAATAAATTTAAGAAATTAATAAATTATTAAATTAAAATAAATAATAATAATTTTAATTTTAAAAAAAATTACATGTAGCGACGACCATTTCTATCACTACAGTCGTCTCTAGATAAAAAAAATTGTATAAAAAAATTGTTCTTAGCGACGAGTTTTTAGAGACGGCGTCAGCGACGGCCATGCCGTCTCTACGTAGCGACAGCTCACTTTTCTCGTCGCTACTGTATTTATAATGAGTTATGTAGCGAGGTCTATGTGGTTGTCTCTACGCCTTCGCTATGCAGCCTGTAGAGACGGTTTTTCCTTGTGTAGCGACGACCCATGACCATCGCTAAAAATGAAATTTCTTGTAGTGAACGCTGTTAATTAATTATTAAATAAGAGTGACAGAGGGACTAATTTGTGATGAACAGTAAACAATTTTAGGGACTTAATAACGAATTTCTTACCTTCGAGGACTAAAGTAACTGAGACCTACATTTTGAGGATCAAAATGTTTGTTAACTCTATATGTAAGATATATTTTTCACATTAATTTCATTCGATTTCCTTGTAATAAGTTAACAATATAATTATACTGGTTTGTTATCATTGAACCCTATCAAATATCTATTTTCATTGATTTGTTTTTAGTGTTTGTAAATGTATATTGAATCGTAATGAATTAAGTCATTAGTGAATCATTTAATTTAACTAAGTTCGTTAAATATTCAATTAAATTAGTTTATTTGTTTAAATAAATAAATTTATCAATTCAATATTGTTAAATATGAATTTTGACTTATAAGTATATAAATGAATCAAGTTTAAAGTTTATAAAACTGATATTAAAAAATTCACAAATCAAAATTATACGTGTGTGTTCATAATTTTAATGATAAAAAGTGCAATGTTAGATAAAAAAAATTAAATTAATAATATTCTATATATTATTATTTTCAGTTAATTAGAAATCTTTCTAAAGAATTATACTTTATTTTGTATTATTTACCCATTATTTAACTTTAATTTTGAATTGTTTTTTATCTTTAATTACTTCAGCTTTTAATATAAAAATATTTACTAATTATTATATTAATAAACTTTAAAATACTTCTAGGAAAGTTTTAGAAAAAATATTTAAATTATAAAAAGCTTAAATAAATTGAAACAAAATTCATATTCTTAAATGAATCAAATTTAAATTCGATTCCTTTAAATGAATTAATTAAACCTAAAGTAGTATTGTTGTTTTTGCAAATCAAGACTAAATTTTAAATAATCAAATGGCAAGAGATTTAGTTCTCTTAAATAAATTGTGCATCTTCCGCGGGAGAGAGTTATGTTTTTGTCTCAAACATTTACATCATTGTCACTTTTTTTTCATACACTTTATATGAGTTTAAACTAAAGTGATTGTGTTATGGGATCTCAAATCTCAAAATAATTTAAATTTATAATTATATTTATGATGTATTGGTTACTATTTTCTATGAACACAATTTTTTTAATTAGAATTAGACTTAAATATGTTTTTAGTCCCTATAAATATATATAAGTCATTTTATTTTTAACCCCTGTAAAAAAAAATGGTTTTTTGTAACGCCCAAATTTCTAAATTCAAGACTTAGTCTGTTGGAAACTAAATCCTAAATTTTCGAAACCAAAACGCGCGATTCCGGATATCAAACATCACAATTCGATAAGTAACCAACGAAAACTTATACAATTTGTGGATAACGTAAACATTATATACATAACCACTACCATAAAATATATGCATCAGGCCCGAAGGCTACAAACTGAACAACTCTAATAAGAAAAAAAACTATACAATATATCCTATACAATCCAAAAGGTAAAAACATCAAGACATGAATAGCTCCTGCTCTAATCTCACTGATTTCTACCAGGAGGTACCTGCACACCTAGATTATATCCACAAAACGCGTGGTGAGACTAATGTCTCAGTGAAGCATAACGAGTAAACTGTCAGATCCGTCCCTGACTTTGTAAGGGCCTTTCAGTTTAGTCCCTGAAATTATTAAAACCCTCTCGTGGTCCCTCACTTTAAACTCTGTCAATCAGTTTAGTCCCAAACACTAACTTCTGTTAAATGTGAGATGAGGTGGCAGTGACCATTGCTTAGGTGTCACTTCTGGGGACCAAACTGAACGATTTTATACATGTATATACTTTGCTTTACTGAGTTTATAACAGTCATCTCCTTCCCTTCTTCTCCTTCAATCTCCCCTGTTTTCTTTCTCCTTCCCCGGATTTGTGCACTCGATGTTCGAAGGAATGGATTACAAGCCTTTTCCA
Organism: Sesbania bispinosa; assembly: GCA_026901365.1. NCBI lineage: Eukaryota > Viridiplantae > Streptophyta > Magnoliopsida > Fabales > Fabaceae > Sesbania > Sesbania bispinosa. The sequence continues at coordinate 326,723 of QLOH01000760.1, read as the reverse complement.
TCTTCAGTGAGGTTGGAATCTGCCCAAACAGTATTTATTCATTTGATAAGGTATATGACAGAGTTTAATAACAATGGCCCATGAAAAAGATTAATAAGGAAGTGCAATTCTAACACTTACTGTGGGCAAACCTTTACTTCAAAGGTAAGCTACATGGGCAGCATAGGATTGAAGTTCCTTGTTTTCAGGTTCAACAGAAAATGCAAACTTTGTATTACTCTGCCATTTTCCAAAGCACCAAAGTCAATGTCACAGCACTCGGGCCAAGAAAACAGAGCAAAGAACATGAAGGGAAAGCGTGAAAATAACTAACCAATGTGTACTCGTGTCCACAGTATATACTTGTATCATCCGGCAAAGACATGATCTTCCTAAGAGAAGATAGCATCTGTAACATGGATGAAATTCTCAATAATTGAAGATACAACATGCTTTACAAGCTTATCAAGTAACTACCTTGACACCATGCAAGAATTGGTTTGCATTTACAACCAACCAACCACACATAGGAAATATTGAATGATGTATTGATTTCTAATAATAACTTAGCAAGAAATTGTAAGGTTCAAATATCCCCTCAAAGTGGTTTTAATCATGACAACCAAATCAAATGGAACTTAGTATAATTCTGATTTCAAAGAAGACTAATCATTTTCATTTGAGTATGTATCCAGAAGCAACAGGTCAAATCTTGAAGAAGGAGAAATATGAGAAACATAAGAAGCATGAAATACATGAGAAATTTCATTCCAATAACCAGCAGAAGCAGCAAACTAAAATGGAATGACAAATCTGTGAAGGACAACTTGAAATTAAAATAAGTAAATTCAAGATAACTCATTCAAAGTAATCAGAAGTTGTTAAGCACTTCTCACATCTTCTAGAAGCATGAAGAAGCTTCCAAAGAACATCAAATGAAGACATATTAGAAGGAAGATTCACTTTAAGAGAAGATTTCAAGAACAAAGCAATAATAACACTTTATGCCCAAGACATATCAACTGTGGAACCTCAAATAGTCCACAGAAGCAAGAGAACATCTGCAGTTCATCAGAAGCAAAATTCTGCAGAAGCAGCATGTACTCAGAATTCTGCAGAAGCAGCATATATACATAAACTCTGCAGAAGCAACAGATTAAGGCAAAAATAAAAAAATGATTCTTCTAATGATTTAGCTGAGTTACAGAAGTCAACATACACTTGAAATAATCCAGAAATCTTCCTCAGCTTATCCACAGAAGCATAGGTGAAAAATGAGCTAGTTTTGCTGTCTGCAGAAGCAAGTTCTGTAGAAGCACAAAAGACAGTCAACTGGACAGCTGTATCTGTCAGCTTTTGCAGCTGTACCTAAAAGAGACCTGTCAACACAACACAGCTGGACCATCTGAGGCTCATTCCAACGGCTACAAAGCTCCTCACCTATAAAAGGAGGTGCTCTCTTCACATTGAGACACACCTCTCTCTCCAGAAGCATAAAACAATATCTGGTCTTACATTGCCAGCTTCTGGAACATTTTTTCTCTCTCCTCAGTTTTTCTCTCATTGTTTAATACACATTGTTGAGGGGGAGTTTTGCTCACTAGAAGCTGCTGCTGCTGTTCTGATTGTAATCTAGTGAGCTTTGTGAGATTTGTGTACTTTACCTTTGTAGCTTTGTGCTTCTACTGAGTCAGAGAGATTGGTTGGCTGTAAAATCTCTTGTGACTGATCAGGTGAAGTATTTGAGAGGTTGTAAAGGCTCAAGTGTGAGCCTGTGAGAGGTTGGGATCTGCAGAAGCAAATTCTGCAGATTTCAGGTTCTGTGCTTCTGCAGAAAGTACTGTAAGAAGACAGAACTTGTTTCTAAGTGTTTGGTGTTTCTGAAAGAAGCCTGAAGAGGCTGTGAGAAAAGAATACTAGTGGTAGTGTGTACCCAAGGTTGTAATTGAGTTAGTGAGAAAATCCTACTTGAGGTAGGGACTGGATGTAGCCTTTGGTTGGAAAAGGTGAACCAGTATAAATCCTTGTGTTCTCTTCTTTTCCTTACACTCTTAGTTATTGCATGATCATAAAAAGATTTTAAAAGCTACCTAATACCTAAGTAAGTGCTAATTTAATTGATTCCATCAAAGGAATCCTATTTTCAGCATAATAAGCATTATACTTAAAATTAACCTTTTGGGAATCCATCTTCTAATAAAAGCCAAGAACTTACCTTGAGCAGAATTTTATTAGAAGATAACTTGCAGAATTTTAAAGGAATCACAATTCAACCCCCCTTCTTGTGATCCAACCATTTACTTCAGAAATAGCATAGCAACATATAATCTGATTCTACTTTTTATACACTTGGATTGCAGACTTGGGGCAATTGTCTATTGGAAATATTCTATATCTACAACCTAAGAATAAAAACATACATTTGGGTTGTGGAAAAGACTTTCCTAACCACATTTGGATAAGGCCTTCTAGAGAGATAAGTCAAATAACTCTTAACATATTTTATACAGGCATTTACATTCACAAGGTATGAGTTGCAGAAAACGGATACTGGTTATCACAAAGTCCTCATTTGATTACAATTTAAATAACAACTTAACAAGTCCCTTTATACAGGCATTTTAAAATTTCAAGAGGTAAAACGACTTTAATGGAGAGAAAGAAAATAGGGGAGATTGAAGGAGAAGAAGGAAAGGAGATGATCGTTATAAACTCAGTAAAGCAAAGTATATACGTGTATAAAATCGTTCAGTTTGGTCCCCAGAAGTGACACCTAAGCAATGGTCACTGCCACCTCATCTCACATTTAACAGAAGTTAATGTTTGGGACTAAAGTGATTGACAGAGTTTAAAGTGAGGGACCACGGGAGGGTTTTAATAATTTCAAGGACTAAACTGAAAGTCCCTTACAAAGTCAGGGACCGATCTGACACTTTACTCGAAGCATAACTATGCATATGCAATGTAAAGGGAAAAAACAATCACTAGTCAATATGCATCAATATTCAGTAGGTATCAATAATCAATATGCATCAAAATCCTACTCATAACTGAATCATATAAAGGCATTAGAGATGCAACTCACTGCTGTAACCAGCAGGCATAACATTATCACTTAAATTGGAGTTAGAACTGAGCTCAGACTACGGGAAACGTCTTTCCCGGGGACGTATCCCACCCATTACTGGACCGAAGTCAATTTTCACATATTTAATCAATTTCTTAACTCACAGCACAAGGCCGGCTTATTTAACTCACGGTCGAAACCGACATACTTGAATAAATTACAAAAACTGAAATTTAAAGCATTTCGATAGTTTCGTAACTTTCGTAAGTTCGTAAGTTTCGAAACTTCGATATTCAAAGGTTTCCAAGCAAATTCGAACATCAAATTACTCAATTCCAATGCAATAATCATAAATCCAATCAAAATAACCATATCGAAAGGGAATTAAAGGGTGAGGTTCATACATTGAGCATTTCGACAATTTCGTAACTCTCGCTAGTTTCGTAAATCTCGCTACCCTAAGGTTTTCAATGAAAAATCTAACAACAAATGACCAATCTCATACAACCATTACTAGTCTAACTACCATAGTCATAAGAAAAGGGAATCAAGGAGTAGGGTTCATACACTTGGGGAAAATCAAAGAAAACCAAAGGGGAGTGTGTGAGTTATACTCACCAATCCTTGAAATTCAAGAGAGAAAAGATGAGTAGAGATGCCCAAATGGTGATTCCTAGCTTCGATTCTCTCCTCCGAGCCTTAATCTGAACTTTCTCTCACTAGAAAACCCTCTCTCTAGGTCGAAGGGGAAGAAGAAAATGAAAGTCTTCATCTAATTTTCGCACCAGCCCTTATATACTTAAGTGACGACAATCGATTACAGACTTACTGTAATCGATTACCAGCAGCGAAAATAACACTAGAAACCCCTTCTGGAAAATTGGTTATCGATTACAAAACCTGGTAATCGATTACCAAAACTCTTCTGGAAAACTGGTAATCGATTACAACATTGGGTAATCGATTACCAAAAACTCAGCTCTCCGGTAATCGATTACAACCTGTTAGTAATCGATTACCAAAACTCAGTTCTCGGGTAATCGATTATGTAATCGATTACCAAAAACTCAACTCTCGGGTAATCGATTACAACCTGCTAGTAATCGATTACCTAGAATTTAGCTCTCTGGTAATCGATTACGAACCCACTGTAATCGATTACCAGTGACCCAAATTTCCTACATTCACTAAGTTAAAACATGAAACTTGGTTTTTATAACTAAGTTAAACCCTTAATTCCTCATCTTACCTTTCTTTAATTACCAATACATAATCCTCTTGTTTGTAACCTAATGAATTATTAAAACTCTTAATTTGCGGGATGTTACATTTTTCATCCCTAAAAACTTTTCTATTAGCCTTTTTGGTCCCTGCGGTTAACTTTTGGCTGTTTTCCACATCACCATGTCACATGTGTTATTTCTGTCCAGCTTAAATTTGTTTTTAGTCCCTATAAATATGATCATTTTGGTTTTAGCCCCTCCATTTTTTTTTTGGTTTTTTTACCTCAATTTCATCTCGGTCCAACATCACAATGTCATTTTGCTTCCACTGCATTATTACTTGAAATTTTGGAACTTCTCATGGGTTTAAAAAAATAAATTCTTTATGTATTCAACTATTTAAAATTTCAAAACACTTGAATTAGCTGTGTATATAGGGAATAAATATGTAACAACCTTTATTTCTCTGTAATTCTTTTTTCTATATATTGACTGACAAAATTTTCATTTGATTTACAATTTTAAGCCTTTTTTGTTAGTCAGCACAAATCTCATTAAGTTACAGGTCAATAGACATAAATCAAATGAAAAATTTGTTAGTCAATAGACAAAAAAAATAGTAGAGAAAAAAGTTGTCACATGCTTTTGTCCCCTTTATAGAGTGAATCCAAATGCATTAAAATTTCAAATAATTGAATATACAAAGAATTTGTTTCATTGAACACGGGAGGAGTTCAAGAATTTCAAGTGTAATAATGCAGTATAAGCAAAAGGACAATGATGTTGGATGGGGATGAGAGAGGTGAAAAATAAAAAAAATATAGGAACTAAAAACAAATTTAAGCTGGGCAGAAAACAACACATATGGCAAGCTGATCCTGATGTGGCACTCAGTTAGCCACATCAGCTTAAAGTTAACAGCAGGGACCAAAAAGGCCAACGAAAAATTTTGTAGGGATGAAAAACAAAAAAAAATTACTGGAACTAAAAACAAAATGAACCATATTTATAGGGACTAAAAACGTATCTAGACCTTAAAATTATGATATTTATAATTATATTATTTTGATCTACTTGAATGAAATTATTATTTTGAATTTTGGTTCATTATATATATCTATTTGAGTAAGTTTAAAAGTTAAGTCATTTTTAAATTATAAATTTAAAGTAATTTATTTTATGAACCGCAAGTATTTTTTACGAAAGGTAGTTATGCTCATGCCATGAATATATTTTAAAATTTATAATTATATTCTTGTGGGATCTCAAATCTTAATATAATTTAAATTTATAATTATATTTATGATGTATTCGTTCATGTTTTCTATGAACATTTTTTTTAACTTTGAATTTTAAAATTTAGGATTAAATATGTTCTTAGCCCCTGAAATATAGTCGAGATTTGATTTTAATTCTTGTAATTCAAAACAAGTGAATTTGGTCCCTCAAAAAGCGATAATACCCATTTTTAGTCTTGACTGATAAAAATTTGTAGCTAATCTGTAGCAAAACTATGAACTAAGGACCAAATTGGTGTGTTTTCAATTTTTGAAGGACTAAAACCATTGTTTTTAAGTTATAGGGACAAAACAAAATATTGACTAACTTTCGGGGACTAAAAAATATTTAACCTAAAATCTCTAATTATGTTATTTTTATCTATTTGAATAAAACTATTATTTTATATTTTAATTTATTATATATTTATTAGAGTAAATTTAAAAGTTAAGTCAATTTTTCAATTACAAGTTTAAAGTGTTTTTTAATGAACCACAAACAAGTATCTTCTACGACAGACAATCTTGCTCTTGCCGTGAACATCAACCACAACCAAGTTAGGTACATTCTAAAAAAAGAACTATGACATAGGAGATATGGAGTTAAATATTGCTCTCTGATTCTTTTTATAAGACATTTCTTATAAGTTTTTGTAGTTCTTTTTTATAAGGTCCTTTATAATTTTAAGGAAGTATTTATTATCATTTTCCTTATTTATTTTTATTAACTTTAATTTCTTTTCAATTATCAAATAATAATAAAGTTAGTTAATGATATTAAATAGGGGTAAAACTATAAAATTAAACTATTTTTAAAACTCTAATAAAATTAACTAACTTTAACTATTTTTATTGGTAAGTCTAATTAAGTTAAATGTTTCTTGTGAAAAGAAACCGGGGAGTAAAAAGTACTATCATTATATGTGAATATAATTACAACTTTACCATCACTATTGCTAATCTAACAGTCACGAAGGCGACCAGACTGTTGATAGTGAGAAATTCTTAGGTGGCATTGGCAAACTACTTGGTCTGCCGCTATATGGGGTCCACTGTGAACCAACCTATAACTATTGAGGCAAATACAACCCAACACTCTCTTTGCTCTCTGTTCTGTTCTGACGGACAGGGTTGTACTAAATTTGTTCCTTCGTCCCTCACTGCAGGACGGCGAGATCGGTCATTCTATTTATGTAACCCGCTTTTACTGTTTTGTCTGGTGGCATATTCTTCTTTGAATTTTCCTATTCCCTTCACTTTTATCAAACACCGTAGAAAGGGTCAGAGTCAGAGTCAGAGACAGAGACAAGGTCAAGTGTTTTAGGTGAGAATATGGAACACAAGGGCGTAGACTCAAAACTGCAAATACCTTCCCATTTACCACGGTTTTAAAACGCTTCGCTTTTTTGTTTTTTAATCTTCTTTTCCCTGTGTCTGTCCTCAAGTCAAGAGTGAGCAACAATGCTTTGCCTTTGATGGGTGTGAATCAATTTTCTATCTTTTTCATCACATAGCATACCCTTTTGGCGACATGTTAGGGGAAGAGGAGAAGGAGAAGGAGAAGGAGAAGAAACCCTCCGTTGAGGGTGTTACTAGGAGAATCTATTCTCGTTCTGTTTCATGGACTGATCGGTCTCCGAATACCCGAAAGCCACCGCCACCGCCACTACCGGGAAATAGCAAACCACCACGATCATTGTTGCCACCTCTTCAGCCTCTCTCAATCAGCAAGCGTAGCGTAGAGGAATGGCCTAGCGCAGGATCTGATGATCTTGGAGTTTGGCCCCTTCCACAAACTCCAAGAGGGTCCATCAGAGCCTATGAACCCAACAAGGATTTTCAGTTCAAGAGGGACAAATTGGCCTTCTTTGATAAGGAGTGTTCAAGAATTGCTGAGCATATATACTTGGGGAGTGATACAGTGGCCAAGAATCACCAACTCCTCAGTCGAAATGGAATAACACATGTGCTTAACTGTGTTGGGTTTGTTTGTCCAGAGTATTTCAAGAGTGATTTTGTGTATAAGACACTTTGGTTGCAGGATAGCCCCACAGAGGACATCACTAGTATTCTCTATGATGTGTTTGATTACTTTGAGGATGTTAGAGAGCAAGGTGGGCGTGTCCTTGTTCATTGTTGTCAAGGGGTTTCTCGATCAACAACTCTGGTAATTGCTTACCTCATGTGGAGGGAGGGACAAAGCTTTGAAGATGCTTTTCAGTTTGTGAAGACTGCAAGGGCAGTGACTAACCCCAACATGGGTTTTGCTTGTCAACTTTTGCAGTGTCAGAAACGAGTACATGCTATGCCTGCAAGTCCAAATTCTATTCTTAGGATGTACAGGATGGCTCCTCACTCTCCCTATGACCCTCTTCATTTGGTCCCTAAAATGGTAAACCAGCCAGGTGTACAAGCACTTGATTCTCGTGGGGCATTCATTATCCATATTCCTTCTGCTATTTATGTTTGGATTGGAAAACATTGTAACTCTGTGATGTCATGCAATGCAAGGAGTGCAGCCTTTCAGGTCATCCGTTATGAGAGGGCAAAGGGACCAATTCTGAGCATCCATGAAGATGAAGAACCACCCGGATTTTGGGGTGCTCTTGCTGATACTTCTGACAAAGCAGGGGTCAAGGAGGAACCACCAGTGTTGAATTCTGAAAGCATGGAGATTGCTGATGCGGTTAATATGGGGATTGGTCCAAGAAAAGTTGATGCATATGATTTGGATTTTGAGATTTTCCACAAGGCACTTGCTGGTGGGGTTGTTCCACCTTTTTCTGTATATAATGCTGAATCAGAAACTTGCCTTCCTGCTAGAGAACATGGTTGGGCAAGACTGAGGAGGAAGTTTGCTAGTGGTGTCATGAAAGAATTGTTAGCATCCCCCAAATGGAACTGTGATGCAACCTCTTCCAATGATAAATGCAGTGTAATTGTGGAAGAAGAAACATAGATTCTGTGGCTGATCCTTTGTCACCATCATCAAATCATCCCTGTGGTTCACCAGATTCCTTTGAATGTTCTCCAAATGACAGCTTAGGCAGGGCAAAAGATACTGTTGAAGCCATGGACTTCTCTGGTCCTGGTGTTGCTTCATTACTGCCACTGTCTCCTCCTGGCACATCAAATTCTTTTCCTTGTTTTCTAAGCAGCAGCCCAAAATTCAATTCCAAGTCGCCAACACTTTCACCTTCAAGTTCTGATTATGCAAGTTCATTTACATTTTCACCTTCCTCTACCAATTGGTCAGACTTGTCATTTGTGTCTTCTAGGCAGCCATCACCATCTGGCCTGGAATCAACTGAACCCTTTTATGATAAAGATGTATCTTTCTCAGGAAGTTCCTCTTTACTTCACAAAGAAGATGTCTCTTCACCTTCAGAGTCATTTTTGGCTAATCACACCATGGGAGGAGCAATTCCAATTTGCCACGGAAAGGGTCTTTTCTCTCCATTGCAGAGCGCAGAGGGAATCCACCACCTCGGATGTTGCTATCCTCTATTAACGAATCCTCTCACGTCCACAAGAACCTGGTAAGATCACAATCATTCTCTTTGCCTGACTTAGATGATAATATGATGAAGGATGATGGTTGCAAACAATCTGATCATGAAAACAATGGAAAATGGCTAGTATCAGATGATGGTATCATTAGTTCAGGTGTTGAATCGCAGGGTGAGATTAATGACATAGAGGAACACGGTACCACGGTATGTAATATGATGGCTGAGCTTGAAGTAGAGGAGAAAGTTAATTAAATGAGTTGAGCTCAAATTGTCTAACTTTTTAATGTAAATTTGCACTCATGCTCAGACTTATTCAGTGCATGCCTAAAACAGATTGCATGCTCGTCTTGCACTTATTGCAGTTGAAGTACATAACAATTATTAATTTCAAATAAATAAGTCTCTCACTTCTTTTACGGCTTCCGCTGTTCTCCCCATGTTTATTTGGACCAGTTCAATATGAAGGTATTGCTATTTAGTAAGTTGAAGAGTGAAGCGAAGGCTAAACATCAACTCATCAAACACCAGTATTAAAATTGATGTGTACCAATTACCTTTGCAGTAAATGACAGCAGAAATAGCCTTGTCTTTTGGTGGACAGCAGAAATAGCTTACAGTGTTGTAGAATGTTAAACATCATTAGTACTAGTTACTGCTTTCATTAATAAACAAAATTAAGTTTCATAACCGACATTTCATTTCATTGATGAAGCGCGGTTCCTTTCAACCTGCATAGTTTATACTTTATAGCCTGCGGTCATCTATCTTTTCGCCCGGGGGATACATACATTACAATCTATCAATTAATTTTCACAACAGTAAAGTAACTAAAAGATAGCATTTTTCTCTATAATTATAGTTTTTTTTTTGCACTAAGGATGGGGAGCAATGGAATCCCAGATTTCGTCTAGCAGTTAATTTAATTTTCTGCTTGGTTTTCAGGAGGACTGCACCTACTAACACCCCAAAGATGGACTATAAGAATAAGCCTCCAAATATTTTGCCCACTACTATACTGAAATCAGGACATCAAGCATGCATTGCAGATGGTAATGTTGGTAATTTGTTCATATATACCAAAAAACATGCCATCTAGGGCCCAAGTGTATATGTTTCCTACATTCCATTCTGCGACCTTAAAAGTGCCATTGTGGGACCCAGCGCACTGCATCTCAAGGCTCTGTACGACCATGACCGCGTGCCTGAACTCTCTGCATTACTCCAGCCATCCACCTGCGACAGCTTAGCCTTCTTTGCTTCTAATGCCTCATTAATTTCATCCCACACGTTTACTTTCCCATTTTCTGTAAAGAGATCCACATGTAATTTAGTGCATTAAGATGTTTTCATGTTTCTATACACTATATACTCCAAGAATCCTAAAATGTACATTACCTTTAGCAGGGATATGACCTTCCCTTTCTGGCTTGCAACTTCCCACAGCAGTTTGATCACCCGGAAGTTTTTCATCAGTGCGACTGTTAGTTGCTTTTGTTGGATTGACCCAAGCATCACTTGAAGCAACTACAGTTGCCAAATTAGAGGGACCATGCTTAACCTTTCGAATATCAGCAAGGGACGCATAATCTATCTGTAGAAGGAAAGCGTTTGTCAATTTTCATGCATAAAAGCAGCAGCAGCAGCATGTTTCTTTTGTTAGAAAGACAAGTGTTTTGGACATTCATTTTCAATAAAATTTCTATGCCATGCCACCACGATAGAGTAAGATAAAATTAAATGGATCTACGTTTGAAACGTAATTTTAGACTAAACCAAACACACTATAAATAATATTATGAACTCGCACAAGATGTTCATCCCTAAATAATATTATGAACTCGCACAAGATGTTCATCCGAAGAGCATCCGAGATTAGTTTTATACAATTTATCAACTAATCGGTTTAACACAACTCAAGCACCTCTAGTATGTTGTTAACCATAGAGGACAACTGGACATATAACTCCAATGAGCTTTAATGGTTTATAGTTATACTCAGTATTTGCTTGCTACATCAAGCAGAATTCACATGCCATTTACATAAATTTCTAGAAAACTTTCAAAATGCAGAGATTTTTGGGTAGATAATAGAAATGAGTGGTTAATTTTTGTTGGTCTAGTCCACAAATTGCAGTGCATCACGTTTACTCAAGGATTTCACCTATTATATAAACTACAACACAAAATGAGGTAAATAAAAATCAAAATGGAGTAACTTTGTACTTCACCTCTAAAGAACCATCTTCCCGATAAAGGGGGTGGATCAGACTGTACAGATGATGCATCCTCATCTATTTTCTTCTCAAAATCAAAGGGAAATTCTAAAACTGGCTCCAGCCAAATCCTGTTTGATTTAGCATCATACTGTGTTATTTTCCCAACCTGCAAGGACATGGATGTAGTACATATTAAACTTCTGATGCAATGATTTTGGTTTAATATATAATCCAAAGCAGACTTGATAAGTACTCTGAAGGAGGAGAGCTCAGGAGTCCAAGATGACGTTAATTCAATCAATCGATATGCAATTACATCACCTTCCTGCAGTATATGAAAAAGAATTCAGTAAAAAATAAGATTTGAATGGGATAATAAAAGAACAGCTGCAAAGACTCCAAACACATTGCCACAGGTTGATTAACTTCACAGGTGCTTAGCAGGATGAGACATGCCACAAGGAGACACATACTTGGGAGAAGGAAAGAGAAAAACCTTAGGCAAGCCTGAATAAGGTGTAAGCTTTTCAAAATCTACTGCATTGATTGTGTGCTTTTTTTCAGCATCCTGAACCATAGGACACTCTTGACTGGAATGTTCATAGTCATCCTGTTTACGGGATGAGATCCTCTCTTTACCCCATTTCTGTCCCTTCTTCTTGCTGGTAATACCATTCCACTGAAATGTTTCCTGAATCATCCAGTTAACATTTACACTTCAACTGAAATATTGTGATCAAATGGTAGCATACCTCCTGATACTAAAACACCAAGAAGATGAATCCTATCCTTGTGCAAGGTTTTGACCTTATTACCAAACTGACATGGAATTACCATTGGGCACCGAATTTCTTGAGTAAATAATAAACATGTAAGTCATACTATTTGAACTATTTTGAGCCCTTCAGTGAAAAGTAAGATATGATTACATGAGCTGTTTTAAAAGGAACTAATTAATCAAGTGCTATAAAATTGATATTAAGAAACAGTTTGATTCCGTCAGTCCTTCCAAAGTGAATTCTATTAATTCCCTCCCACCTCTCTCAATTACCCATCTCACCCCCCAAGAAAGAAACTAGAGTAAATAAAAGGCTATTTTGGAAATGTTGTACTGTTTAAATTACATGTCATTTCTGACTGGAACATTCATTATCCTCCATCAAAATTGTGAAAATTAACAATATCGCATATTTCATATTGACTCTGATGGAAAGTAAAACACAACAAAATTATAAATGTTACTAAGGAAAACAAACAAACCACTGGCAACTGATTCTGTGGCACTGCCTGATCTGCATCAAATAGACCATTAAGATATATTAGCTCATAAAAGCAATTCTAAAGCCAAAAAACACAAATGCTACTTCATAAATCTTTATAACAGAGAGGGAGCATTAAAACCTTTTTTAAGGGGCTGAAACCGAATGTGCCCTGGCCTAATTTCCACAGGAACAAAGTCATCATCTGCTTCACTTTCTTCATTAGATTGTTGATTTACATCAGAAACTATGCAATTATTATCTTTGATAGGCGATTGTTGTTCATCTTTTTCATGCATTGGACTCAGATGGAGCTGAAAATTTGGAGAAAAGAACATTTCATTTCAAAATTATGATTAAATTCATTTTGAGAGTAGTAACCTTAGACAAGCGACCACCAAGAAAACTGATGTAAGATTTCAAGTTCAACCGTTGTAATATTGTGAACTGGGCATATGACTAGCCAGACTCTTAAGTTTATAACTCAACAAGTCAACAACAGATACACAACAAGTAAATTGCCAGTCATGAGTGGCATCAAGACTAACTCATTTCCTATCTCTATAAAAAGGGTAAATAACCTCTGCAGTAACATTATGAAACTAGATTACCTTCTCCTTCGCTAATTTTAATTCTCTCAACCATTTTCTCTTAGCTTTCTTCCGTCGAGCACTTCTGCTAGGCATCTGACAAAATAAAATAAAATCAATAGTGTAAAAAATTGAACACTTAAGGAGGACTAACTTGATGTTCTGTGTATAATGGAGGCCCAAGATGAGCATTCACTCTATTTTTTTCCAGCTTGTTCATCAAAGTAAAATAATGACAATTAAATCTTTGGTTGTATCAAGTTCTTTTAAAATTGCTTCAAATAGAAATTAAACACACGTGAAGACCTATCCTGACACGATGGCACTCTATCATTCTAGGAAGGAAGGGGGAAAAGAGAAAACAGCCATAAAAACCTACTACCAGCAGTAGTTTCTAACTTGACTTGAAGCAATTATATATGTTTGACGTACTAAATTATCCTAGTTCAGTGTTTGATGATCACAAACAAACAAGCTGAGACTGAAAACATTCTCTATATGTTTACAAGTGAGTTTTGGCAATTTTAGAACTATGTTGTTAATTGTGTGCAATAGAGGCGCTATCGTGCCATCTCGGCCATAGGCCACTACAGGACATTCCATCGCATCGCGCCTTAGTGTCATGGCTGTCATGGCCGCTATCACGACTTGAATCACAGCGCAATAGCGCCGCACCACTGAAGGAATGTGAAATGCCAAGACAAGGCCCTCATTTTAGGTCGTTACTAGTGCAACTAGGGGGCATTTTGTGGTATTTGGGTCACAACTCACAAATATACCCTGTTTCTATGAGACACTCAGCACAGAACAAAAACTCTTACCCACTCTTCCCCGTGTGACACTCACTAACTACCTCACCAGCAAACTTCCAGTCACCACTGGGCAACTTCTTCGGCATCTTCTCAGGCAACATTCCAGCGTAGCCAACAGCCCTCATTTTTTAGGTTTTTCCTCCTGTTCTTTGCTCTGTTTTTGTGTCAGGTTTCCCTCTTCTCCTCTAGTCCTCTTTCTATTTTGCTTGTTTTCTTTTTCCTCCCCAAAAACCGAATCTCATTCAATACATATATTTTAAGTTATGATCTTTTATGAATATTTTATGAATTTTGAGTAATTTTCTATTTTTAAGCATTTATATGTATGTAGTATTATTAATTATATAAAAATTACATGAAAATTTTCAGTGTAGCGGCCATCCTGCTACCCGCTATCCCATTTTTTGGGCTGGCTACTACACGCCATTATCCAGGATTGATAACTATTTTTAGAATAAAAGTCACAATGTGAAAGGATTACCATAACAACATTGAACTTTGCTGCTTATTTAGTTAAGTGCAAACATGAACAATATGTGTATTCAAAACCATGAAAATAGAACATTACCTTTTTAGTTTCACCTTCATCTTGAGGCTGAAGGAACCTATACAACATGTAAGGAGAAAATAAGGAAGAAAATATTTTCTACTTTAAATATGACGGAAACCAGCATCGTTGTTGTAACTTGTAAGGGGATGAGGGTGAAAAATTGGATGAAAAGAATGGGTTCAATAGGAGAAATCTAGGAATTAAACAACTTATACATGACAACCCAAGGCATATCCTTTCCTACTTCATCAAAGCACATCTCTCAATCTACAAAAATAGACTGATAAACCAGAAATGGCCAAAATAAAATATCACCAAGCATGCAAACTAAAATTGTCCACAATTCTACCAGCTAATTGTCTAGCCCAAAAAGACCAATTACACTCTTCAATGCACAATTAGAAAAAGGGGGGTACATCATTTTAAGCATCATATAAATCATAAATGTGATGAAAACGCACCTTGTTTCATCGCTCATCTGCCCACTTCTGTCATTTTTCTGATTATTGAAATCAAGGTTGCTAGATTTATTTGGCTGACTAGATAAATTGGATGACTTGTCATTATCCTTCTTGGCAAGACTCAATTGGTTATGAATATGGTCTTGAAAGCTTCCATTTTCCTCTTCATGGACCTCAGGAGTGACTGCCCCATTTTCAGTAGTAGACATTTTAATCTTCTTCTTACTGAATAGAAAAACAATGGAATCAAGTTAACAACCCAAATAATTTTACATGCTCCAATAACCGCTTCTGAAATTCTAAACAAGAATTTAACAGAAAAGGAAGATCCCTAGGTAATTATACACCTGAAAATAAAACAAAATTAAAACCAGAGCAGCAAGACTAATCCCTAGTGCCTAATTTATCCCCCTAGAAGAGAGATTTGCCAAAAAAAATGTTACATTGGAAAAAAATATTTCAGAACAAAATACCCATTTAGTAATGCTGAGAAGTCTATAGGCTTGCTTGAACTAACAAATAAAAAGGTATGAAGAAACAAACCTAGGGCTCTTGAGCTTCTTTGATGCTTTTCTTTTCTTCGAGATTGCACTCCCCCCATCCGATTTAGGTTCCACACAAACTGCACCTCCAAATTGGTCAATGTTATCCTCTTCGGATGCAGATTCATGTCCTCCACTCTCCTCTTGAATACCCTCAATTGCAAGAAGTTTCGGAAGCTCTATATATCGATCCCCACGGTTTGCAGATGGCAGCGTTGCAGGTTTATCATCAGTTGATATGCCTCCCTTTCTTTTCACACTGTAACACACATTAACTAAACACTATAACAAGAGCAACACAGAATGAAATGGAAGAAAAAGAAAAAATGAACCATACACACACAAACTCACCAGACAATGTCTTTATCCTTCAAAATACAAGTCGACTCAAAAGACGGTAAAACAAAACCATCCATCTGCATTAAAATTGAAAAGTAAATAGCTATTGACATTTTGAATGGTCTTAATCGAGGGCTCAGTTAAAAGCATGCATGCATACCGAGAGGGTGATGCCATGAGGACAGGTGCGGTGGAGACGGAAAGCGTTATGGAGATGAGAGGTAAGATCGGAAATGGTGCTGAGTTGGGGTTTAAGAAGAAACCAGCAACGCTTCAACCCTTCCTTCTTCTTCGATTTGCTCAACATGCGACGATCCTCGAACAGCAATCGGAGTCTCACTGTCTCCGCCATCGTCGTCAATGAAGCAACGTCGCTGCTCACTCACCTTCTTAAACCCTTGCTAAGCTAAGCGGTGACTGAGCCACTGCTCTCCTCTTCTATTCTCTTACTTCTTTGGGGCCAAACCGGTAAAAGACTTGTCTATTGTATTATTCTACAAGGGAGAAAATAAAATCCCTTAATCCTAATATTTAATTGTTGATTTTGGCCAGTGTAAATTAGATTATGAATTTGTAAAAAAATAGTTAAATATAAATTTGAAATGAAGTTATTATAAAAAAACAAAGATTTTTAAATAGTTTTTTTATTAAAATTAGATAAAATGACTTGCTTATGTACATTTGTCTTTTTATAAATAAGAGAAGGGATTTGTTAAAAAAAATTAAATGAAGTGAAAATATCAACCGGTGGTTAGTTCAAATGATACAAGGTTTTGAGTTTAAATATTGCGTATGTAAAAAACCTTATTGAGAGAGTTAATCCTACCATAATGTTAATGTATATTGCCTCACATTGACAATACTTACAATATAGATAAAAAATAAAGTGAAAATTTGGGCAGGTAAAATATCGAGAATATTAACATAGATATTATGGAAAGTAATTTTGGACAATTTAAATAATATCATCTGTTACATTTTATTAAACCTTTCTTATCCATTCAATTATACTAATTGATGCAACTATTACTGATTTGATGCTAGGTTTTTTGGCTTCTCGATTGGCATTGCGTTATAAATTTTATCCATTGAGTGTCAGCTTTTGTATGTCTTAACCTAGTTTGTTCAATTTCTGCTAATTGTTGATTCATTGTTAACACCTAAGGATTTTGTGGGTTTTGTTAATTTGTGTTTATAAAACTTGTACATTGAGGATGACTTATTGTGAATACACTAGCAAGGTCTGTATGTTTTTTGCTAATCATGGTAGAGGAATATTTTTGGTTGAGGTTTATTTTACCCCATCTTGAGTTGGTAGTGCGTTGGTGATTGTGTGCCTTTGTTATGTATTTGGGGTGCGCTTCAGTGAAGTACCAAATGGGTGCTTCATGAGTGAAGCATCACTTATGACCATTAGATTTAATATAAACATAATCAACGATTCAGATTAAAAAACTTGCAACCGGTTGAGCCAAAACAATAGTTTAACTTTACGTTTTTTCAGCAATTTATGATGTGACCTTGTTTAAGGTGTATTTTCAAAATCAACCCAAGTAAAATTGTGAGAAGCTTTAGGATTCAGTGATGGTTTTGGGCTTGGGTGATGAGACCATGTAAACGATTAGGAATTAAGGCAATAGAGAAGCCATTCATTCGCTGTATATGAATGGTGAAGTTGCGTTCCTGATGCAGCTTTCGTGGTTTTTCATTCCAAAATAAGTGATGTTCAGTTTTCAAATGTTTTCTTGAAATCGGGTTCCTAGAATAGAATGGGTTGTTTGGATGATGAGTATTTTAGATTTACTCATTGAAAATGGAAGCTTATGTTTAGAGAATTGGTATCATAGATAAGAACATTGAGAATGAGATTCTCATCATTAATATTAATTTATAAAATAGACAAACTACAGTGCTTGATAAATGTGAAAAGAGTAACATGAAAATCCTTCTGTTTGTAGAGATATTTTGCAAAATATGTCCACCATATCCTAGGAATTAGATGGATACCTCTGTCCGAGAAAGGAATAAATTCCTAAGTTAATTACCCAGGACAAAACAAACAATGCCATGAACAATTTTTTGCTTTCATCCATCGTCATTTGTAGCTTGTGTAATTTGATTGTCAAAGTTTGGATGTCCATATCAGAGCAATGCAGGTAATGTCGAGTTGAAGCTTGCAACATTTCACTATCGTCTTCAAACCATTGAAAATAGTTGCAACCGCCATCTTTCTACATGAGAAATTGAAGTATCTTAGAATATTATGAATTTGTATACGAAAACGGAAAAAAAAAGATTAGAATGCTTATACATTCCAGTTGACGCAACGCCAAACTTTCCTCCCAGGATTTTTTTTTTTACTGTTAGATGTCAATAGCAATAATGAGTCTCCACATCCACAAAGTTTGTGAACTGGGACAGAGATTGAAGCAAATGATGTTTTGCTACCACTCATTGTCTGGTGTTTGCAGTTCATAAGCGTTCGGTACTCTGATGGAGGAGGGCAACTTGCGTTGTGTAAGAAAGTTGGTTAAGTGTCCCGTGTGTGAAGAGAGGATAAATGAATGTCGTATATAAATCTGGGCTCCATTGAATCGCAATACTATGGTGGGCTGTAAATGGGCCTGATGATGCCAAATTTGATCCATGTTAGTCAACCCATTTAATGTAAGACTCGGTTGATTAAAAAGAAAGCAGGAAATAATAGGTAATTTGGTGAGAAAATAATAAAGCTCTGTACCTACGCCCATTAATGTCCAAATAGTACGTACCTCTGTCAAGGTTAGGACAACATGTATGCGGCTGCAGTGCGTTAGTGAGCTGCAGGTAGAAACAGTGTTAGAAT
Organism: Sesbania bispinosa; assembly: GCA_026901365.1. Classification (NCBI taxonomy): domain Eukaryota; kingdom Viridiplantae; phylum Streptophyta; class Magnoliopsida; order Fabales; family Fabaceae; genus Sesbania; species Sesbania bispinosa. The sequence goes on along the minus strand of QLOH01000760.1, from coordinate 308,051 downwards.
TAAATTATACTTTTGCATTTTCTGAAGTCTGACACAATAAGGCATTAGTTAATTCTTCCACGTATACACACATAAGAAACCTCATGATACAAATGGCAAAACAACATAATTTCAAGCCTAAGCATAATTACATAGGAATTAGATTATTGGAAATCGCAAAGCATGAGCATGAAGTGAATCAGAGAGTCACAAGAAGGGGGGTGAATTATTACCCTTGAAAACTTTTGGTCCAACCTACAAGTACTTTGAAAAACTTACTGATCTTTGCTTAAGGAATACCTTGGCTATCAAAAGTTACTTTTAGAAGATAATGGTTAATGTATAATGCTAACTGAGTTGATTTAAACTATCTTCTTAAAGGAAAACAATATCATAGGGATTGATATCATCAAATTTTATTCTTCCATATAGTGTATTTAATGTAGACACAACTCAAATAAGGTTCAGAAGAATAATATAAAGTTTCTGCAATTATGTAGAAGCAAAACAGTGAATTTTTTACTTTAAATCATTCTATAGAAAGGTCAAATGATTTTATATTTTAATAAAACTTTCCAGAATAGTTATTTAACCAACAACTAATGAGATTATATAAGAAAATATGTTCAAAAGAAAGTTTATATCAATCTGATATTTTTAAATCAAGTTACACGATGAAATCTGATAAATGTTTCTTCTGAAGTATCAAATGAACTTCAAACTTGATGAAACTTTTCAGATCGGATATTTAAATAGTAAACAATCAGAATATAAAGTTAAATCTGATTAAAACCAAGTGTGTAGAGATTTGGTAATTTGAACCCCAAGTTCAATGTTGAACAACGGACAAATTTCAAGAAATGTGCTTCTAAAGCACCAAACAGTTTCATAATTTAATGAAACTTTCCATATTAGTATTTGAACTGATATGAATGTGATTTATGTGAAAATATCAATTTAAAAACAGGTTTATCAAAATCTGGTTTATAGCTTGCTAAATATTCAAAGTATGAACAATAACTAGCAAATTAATGAATGTAAGTGCAGAAAGATAAAGAGAGTAAGGGTAAGATACATTGCACATATGATTTTTATAATGGTTTACCCTCACAATCCTTGGGCTACGTCCAGTACCTACCTCAGTAGGACTTTCCACTAATCAATCTTGATTACAAGGTATTCTTGGGTGCTCTTCACCACTAATATTCTTCTGCAGCCTCTTCAGGCTCAACTAGTATTCTTCTGTAGCCTCTGCATGCTCAACCCAGTATTCTTCTGCAGCCTTTGCAGGCTCAACCAGTATTCTTTGCTCAGACTTTGTAGGCTCTACACACTCTCAAACCAACACTAACTCTCTCTAGTTAGCTTGGGAGATTACAAACACTCTTCAACAAGAGATGGGTTTTTTACATATGGCTCACGAAACACTCGTGGAGTAGATTAATCTTTACAAAACTGAACCAAGACACACTCTCTAAGAATTATAAACAGCAACTCTGCATTTTGGAGTGGTCAAAGGAGAACCGCACTCTAAAAGGGAATTTCTACATTATGGCTCTTTAGATTTCTTCCCTTTTTGCTCTCATTGACGTTTCCCAACTGAATGGGGCTGTATATATAGAATTATGGTGGTCAAACTACCCGTTGCAGTTGCTTGGAGAAGTGCCCAAGCTCTCAGCTGGCCTTGTTGGAGTTGTCACTGTCATAGGACAACTTCTTTCTCTCTCATTCTTTGACCAGTCAATCCTTCCGATGTGTTTCTTCTATTCTTCTACAATTTCTTTCTTCTGGACGTGTAAAAACATCCAATAATTGATAAATAACAATGATAAGCTCCTGGAAAAATCTGTGATGTTTTTCCTGCATCTAAAGAAAATTGTTCCTTTTGGAAGTATGCAAACATTCTGTTACTTCTTCTGGAAGTGTGCAGGAATTATGTTACTTCTTCTGGAAGTGTGCAAAAATTATGTTACTTCTTCTGGAGTTTCAAATATGCTTGTAAAGCTTCCAATCTTTTATCCTTGCTTTATTTACATTGTGAGAGAAGTAATTATGCTTATGGAAGCTTCTTTAAGTGTTCTTCAACTTGAAATATTCAAGGATAATAGCTTGAGGAGTGCGGAAACTTGTTAAAAGCTTCTAAAGATGCTTTGATCGTGTTTACAACTTGAGTATGCATTTGATGCTTCTGCAGAAACTGTAAGTTCTGCTTCTAAAGATGCTTTGATCGTGTTTACAACTTGAGTATGCATTTGATGCTTCTGCAAAAACCTTATTGAGAGAGTCAATCCTACCATAATGTGAATGTTGATTGCCTCACATTGAGAATACTTACGATTCAGATAAAAAATGAAGTGAAAATATGGGCAGGTAAAATATCGAGAATATTAACGTAGATATTATGAAAAGTAATTTTGGACAATTTAAATAATATTACTTGTTACTTTTTATTAAACCTTTCTTATCCATTCAATTATATTAATTGATGCAACTATTACTGATTCGATGGTAGGTTTTTTGGCTTCTCGATTGCATTATAAATCTTATTCATTGAGTGTCAGCTTTTGTATGTGTCTTAACCTAGTTTGTTCGGTTTTTGCTAATTGGTGATTCATTGTTAACACCTAGGGATTTTGTGGTTTTGTTAATTTGTGTTTATAAAACTCGTACATTGAGGATGACTTATTGTGAATACACTAGCAATGTTTGTACGTTTTTTGCTAATCATGGTAGAGGGATGTTTTTTGTTGAAGTTTATTTTCCCCTATCTTGAGTTTGTAGTGTGTTGGTGATTTTGTGCCTTTATTATGTATTTGATTGTCTCAATGCATAATTTAGGTGGAGGGCGTGGTTTATTATGAACAATGGTGTGATCTCATGGTTTTTAGTGGTTGATTTTACGAGTGTTGCAAATATTTTATTGCATTACTTTATTACTTTTTTGTCGCAAATATTGTATTTGGTGTGACAATGATACTGATTAATGTACTTTGACTTTCTTTTATGTAATTTTATAAGGAGAGAAGCAAATTATGATGGTTATTTTTGTCCAATGTTTATTCACTTGATCAAATATGGCTTGTGATACAAGTAATAGATATTATATTCGTAGGTGTTTCAAATGCAATGTGTACTTTTTCCTCCTTTTTGGTGTAAAATTTTAAAAAATGTATCTATCAATAAAGTATGCCCACATTTAACATGTTAATGTGTCACAATATTATGGCTTAATAATATATTTTTATTGGTTGTTTGTATCTTATTATTGTGGGACAATTGTAAAATGTTTGTTAAGGCTATCATATAAAATGATAGTTCTTTTTCTTAAAATGGCAAGGCTATCATACATAATGTGATACAAATAATAAGGGGGGTGTTTGTATTGGCGTTCTCAAGCCTTGAACGCGCGTATTTATCTTACGAACGCGAGTTGATTGTTTTCAGTAGTGTTTGGTTAAAAATGTATCACGCGAGTTTTGCCAGAGAACGCGAGTTGAAGCAGACACCACATTTTCGAGCTTTTGTGTTCGTCCATATGTGAGTTCAGAGACACTGTGAGCGTCACCTTTTCCATTTTCATTTTTACCCTCATGAGTCTCTCCCATCTTTGCATGAGCCATATATGAAGATACGAATAGCTTGGCACGAGAAGGTCATCGAGCGTGGCTTCTTCAAGCAACAACCCTATCTTTTTCTCCAACGCTTTGTATCTCAAGTGATCTGTATCCACTAGATTCTACTGATGCATGCACTCCTATTGCTCCATCCATTGCCTTCTCTTGGGAAATCAATCAATCCCGGATGGCCAAACTAAAAATTACCTCAATATAATTCCAAAAACTAAATAAATAGATCAAAAGCACGAAATCGATTATGAGAAAGCACCGGTTATTCATGGTTATTTCGGTTCTGTATGTGATACTACTAGGACAAAGGATTCTTACTCCAAGTAGAAGCAGGTGATAAATTTGTGGAAGTGAAAGGAGTGCATCTTATGTTGAGGGGAAACTCTATTATGCTAATGGTTTTAATTCCTATTGGCTAATGTATATGGCCTCTGATCCATCTCATAGAAATAAGGTGTCATCAGCGTTTCAAGAGGCTACAAATATCATGGTCTTAATATAGCAAAGGACATAACCATTTATGTATTTTATTTCAATAATTAAAATATCATACATATTCCTAATGCTTTTATATAAATTAAAAATGGTGTGAATATATTTGTTTTTTGTTAGTATTAATATCAAATATACTTATATATTTAAACAAAATAAAAATTTAAATAACAAAAAGCATGTCCTTTTTTGTAATTATATATTCAAACGTGATTTAAAAAATATCATCCAAACAACTTTCATTTTCTTAAACTCACTTTTGCAACAAATTATCCAAACATAAAATCATGTTTATACAAACTCAAGTTCACTCAAAATCACGTTCAATAAATCATGTTTATCTAAACTCAAGTTTACAAACCCCAATCCAAACATGCACTAAGACTACTTGATAATTTTAATGTCACTAAGGTTGTTGAATTCTTAAATGAGTATGCATTATTTATTTGTATATTTTGTGTTATATCTAATTCTTTTTTATGTTGATGTATTCCATTTGTCACTTTTTTTTTGGAGCTTTTAGTATACTCGAGTATGAGATGATGGAAGCATACTTTGTCACTATTGATCCTGGATGTTTTAAGAGTCTTATGTGATGATAAAAGGGAATGTAACAGAAAGGGTGGAAGAACACGTGGCTAGTGATCCTAAGGGAAAAGACAAAACGTGTGAGGCCGTTAGACGTAGCAGCAAAGTGAAAAGAATACCGGACAGATTTAGAGATATATAGAGGGAATATTTCAAAGAAAAAGGCATGCAATATTTGATAAAGAATAGCTCTCTTTCTCTCTCTGAAGGAATATGCTTCTGGTGTTGTTAATTTCCTTGCCTATCAATTCCTATTAGCCTTGTAATCTCTCTTGCTTTTCGTTTCTTACTGTCAGAACTTAATACCATTACAATTGGTGCTTTCATTGAGAGAAGTGCCTCTCTGATGCGTTGTCCAACCGCGATCAGCTTGATGCAGCAAATTCTACTCGTTTGGACCGCTTGGAGACTTCCATAGGAACCATTACCCGCGCCTTGGACTCCATTACTCTTAGTGTGGAACGTTTATCTCAGCCCCAGCCACACGGCTCTCCGCATCATCCTCCACCGTTTCACACGCGCCAGGTGAAACTCGATTTTCCTAAGTTTGATGGCACTGACCCTCTTCATTGGCTCTTTCGTGCAGAGCAATTCTTTTCTTATTATGACACTCCGGATCTGCAACCTCTGACCATAGCTGGTATTCATTTTGAGGAATCTGTTATCCCTTGGTTTCAAATGCTCCACAAATCCAATCTAGTTCCTACTTGGGCTGCTCTAGCTTGTGCCATTGAGGAACAATTCGGTCCGTCTCAATTTGATTCTCCGCGAGCACGTCTTTTCAAGCTCACCCAAACTTCTACAGCGGAACAATATTATACAGAATTCATGGTGTTGGCCAATCGCGTTGAAGGATTATCTGATGCTGCCTTACTTGATTGCTTTGTCAGTGGTTTAAAGGACTCGATTCGTCGAGACGTTATTGCTCAGTCTCCCACGTCCCTCTTGCGTGCCGCTTCATTGGCTAGGCTCTTTGACGAGAAGTGCTCCTTGGGCTCCTCCTCACATAAACCCAGGCCTGGGTTTCTAGTTGGTCCTCCTAAGCTCTCTTCGATGGTTCCACCTTCTTCGGTGCCCCATGGGGTTTCCCGACAACCCTTGCTTCCAACACCCACCACTAAGCCCATACCTCCCGTTAAAAAAATGACATCAGTCGAGCTACAACTCCATCGTGAGAAGGGTCTCTGTTTCACCTGCGATGAAAAATACACTTGGAATCATAAGTGTCCCAATAGGCAATATATGTTATTCCTTGGTGATAATGATGAGTTCGATTCTTCCCCTCAGTTAGATGCTACCATTGAACCATAGCCTGATCCTCCTCCTGACTCTGCTTCCTTTCACCATTTATCATTACATGCCTATCAAGGCTCTGATGGCCTTGCTACTATTCGTCTTGCAGGTACTATTCTCGGCACCCGCGTGCAAATTCTACTCGACGGTGGGAGCTCTGACAGCTTCATTCAACCTCGTCTAGATCACCACCTTAAACTTCCTATAGAGCCTGTGAAATCTTTGAAGGTTATGGTGGGCAACGGTAATTCGGTTCAACCAGAAGGCCTTGTTCACTCTGTTCCCTTGCATGTTCAAGGCCACTTGGTAACCTTTCCAGCTTATGTTTTACCGGTTTATGGTTCGGATGTTATCCTTGGCGCCTCTTGGTTAGCTACTCTTGGCTCTCATATTGCGGATTACAGTACTTCCACATTGAAATTTTATCTGGGGGATCAGTTCATTACCTTCAAAGGGGATTGCCTTTCTACACCGATGGAGGCACATTTTCATCATATGAAACGTTTCTCTGCCACTGACGCAATTGCTGAGATGTACACTATGCATTGCATGGCTATTGATTCCGTCAACCACTCTACATTGACCTTACCTTCTACCTTGCCTACTGATTTGGTTGAAGTTATTAATCAATTTGCTCCTGTTTTTGACGTCCCCAAGGGACTTCCTTCACCACGTTCACATGATCATGCCATTCCCCTCCGGGACAGAGTCGACGCTGTGCGGGTTCGCCCTTATCGATACTCATTTAGTCAGAAGGCTCAAATTGAACACATGGTGGATGAGATGCTTGCTGACGGGTTGATTCAACCGAGTAAGAGTCCTTTCTCGGCTCTGGTTTTGCTCGTTCGCAAGAAGGATGGTACGTGGAGCTTTTGCACAGATTACAGGGCCCTCAATGTTGTAACCGTTCGTGATTATTTCCCAATTCCAACAGTGGAGGAATTACTTGATGAGCTTCGAGGATCTTCATTCTTTTCAAAATTGGATCTCATATCAGGTTACCACCAAATATTGGTCAGACCAGAGGATCGTCATAAGACGGCGTTTTGGACACACCACGGTCATTATGAATGGTTGGTTATGTCGTTTGGATTGACAAACGCTCCGGCTACGTTTCAATGCTTGATGAATGATGTTTTTCGCCCATATCTTCGAAGGTTTGTCTTAGTTTTTTTTACGACATTCTCATCTATAGTCCCAATTGGTCACTGCATTTGGATCACCTTACATTAGTTCTCACTCGTCTTCAAGAGCATCGCTTGTTTGTTAAGCTTTCTAAATGCTCTTTTGGTCAGCAACGGGTTGAATACTTGGGTCACATTGTCACCAAGCATGGTGTAGAGATGGATCCAATTAAGATTTCGGCTGTCAAGATTGGCCTGCACCTTGCACTGTTACACAACTACGTGCCTTCTTGGGCCTTACCGGTTATTACTGGCGCTTCATCAAAGGGTATGCTAGTATTGCGAGCCCATTGAATACTTTGTTGCTGAAAGATATTTTCCATTGGTCAACTGCGGCTCAGAATGGTTTTGAAAATCTTAAACAAGCTCTCACTATGGCGCCAATTCTAACCTTGCCGGATTTCACAAAGCCTTTTGTCCTAGAGACTGACGCCTCAGGTCAAGGAATAGGTGCAGTGCTTTCTCAAGACGGACACCCAATTGCATTTTTTCAAAGAAACTCTCGCCTAGCATGCAAGGTAAATCTACTTATGTTCGTGAGCTTTATGCTATAACAGAGGCGGTTGCCAAGTTTCGACCTTACTTGATTGGTCATCAATTTATCATTAGGACAGATCAAAAGAGTCTGCGTCATCTGTGTCAACAAGTAATCCAGACTCCGGAGCAGGAGGCGTGGCTTCCAAAGCTGTTGGGTTATCAGTTTACAATTGAGTATAAGCCCGATCCATCTAATGCTGCAGCAGACGGACTTTCCCGCTCTTTTCACTTGGCTTTATCCATGGCCCAAACTACTCTACTTGATGACATTAAACACCAGGTGGTTGCTTCATCCAAGCTCCAGGAATTAATTGCCCAGTTACGCATGGACCCTTCCTTGAAGCCTCATTATTTTGTTCGTGATGGTATCCTTTATTGGAAGAATCGTATTGTCATTCCGGAAGATGCTGGTGGTCTCATAACCCAAATCCTTCAAGAATTTCACTCTTCGTCCATTGGTGGTCATTCCGGTTTCCTTCGAACGCATGCTCGCATAGCCATGTATTTTTCTGGGCCCACATGCGCAAGGATATTCGTTCCTTTGTTCAGCAATGTATGGTTTATCAACGAGCCAAGGTTTCTCAACTTCACCTACAAGGACTTCTTACTCCTCTTCCCATTCCAAACCAGATTTGGGAGGACGTTGCAATGGATTTCATAATCGGTCTTCTGTTTTCTAAGGGTTATTCAGTCATCCTTGTGGTTATTGATCGTTTAACAAAATATGGACATTTTGCTGCGCTAAGGTCCTCTTATACAACGAACTCAGTTGCTGAAACCTTCCTTCAGGTGGTGGTTAAATTGCATGGCGTGCCTCACTCAATTGTGTCTGATCGAGATAAGGTTTTTACGAGTGCATTTTGGCAGCACTTATTCAAATTACAGGGCACTTCACTTAATATGAGTTCGGCATATCACCCACAAACGGATGGCCAATCCGAAGCCTTGAATAAATGCCTTGAAATGTATCTTCGATGCTTTGTTTATGATAATCCAAAGCTTTGGGTTTCTTATTTACCATGGGCAGAATTCTGGTATAATACATCCTTCCAAACCTCCATTGGCATGACTCCTTTTAAAATTGTATATGGCCGAGAACCCCCCGCCGTCATTCGTTGTCCTGCTTCTGATTCTACTCCTTTTGATGTTGATCAACAATTGAGGCAGCGTGATATTCTATTGACTCAACTTAAGTCCAATTTGGCCAAGGCACAAGCTCGGATGAAGAAATTTGCTGATGCTAAGCGAACTGAAATTGAGTTTAATGTTGGTGATTTTGTCTTTGTAAAATTACAGCCCTACCGTCAGCGTTCCGTTTCTTTACAATGCACTCAGAAGCTCGGTCTTCGATATTTTGGACCCTTCCAGATTACTAAACAAGTGGGAGCTGTGGCTTATAAGCTTGCGTTGCCGGTTGGGGCCCGTATCCATCCTGTCTTTCACGTGTCTTTCTTAAAAAAATGTATTGGTGCTAGTTCTTCTCAATATGTGCCTCTACCCCTGCTCACTTCACTGGAAGGCCTTGTCATTCAACCACTGGAGGTGGTAGATGTTCGCAAAATTAAGGTTCGTGATGAATGGCTTGTGCAAGTTTTGGTCCGTTGGGACGGCTCTCAGCCTGAGTCTTGGGAGAACCTTGATTTCCTGCAAAGTAAATTTCCTCACTTCGACCTTGTGGACAAGGTCCTTTTTTATGGGGAGGGTAATGTGATGATAAAAGGGAATGTAATAGAAAGGGTGGAAGAACACGTGGCTAGTGATCCTAAGGGAAAAGACAAAACGTGTGAGGCCGTTAGACGTAGCAACAGAGTGAAAAGAATACCGGACAGATTTAGAGATATATAGAGGGAATATTTCAAAGAAAAAGGCGTGCAATATTTGATAAAGAATAGCTCTCTCTCTCTCTCTCTCTGAAGGAATATGCTTCTGGTGTTGTTAATTTCCTTGCCTATCAATTCCTATTAGCCTTGTAATCTCTCTTGCTTTTCGTTTCTTACTGTCAGAACTTAATACCATTACATCTTACTTAAGAATGGTTTCATAAAGCATCATCTACGCAAGGGTATGTTAAAGCTTCATAACATAAGTGAGGTATTTGGCGTTGGTGTTTGTGGATTTCTATGGGTAAATGTGTATTTTTTTTGTTAAATTGTACTCACTTAATATAACTATTGGATCGTATTATTTCTTATGAAAATTAATTGAAGAAGTTGTAAATGAACTTATAACTAGTTGTGATTTGATTATAAGATAGTGTCTTTATTGGGTTGGTCACTATCACTAAAATAATCAACAATCGCGATATATGTACATCAAAACAGTAATACATTATTTGTACATTGTATCCACGTGGGAAGGGAGAACTGACTCAGCATTTCACACGTTGGCTGGATAAAAAATTATTGTAAATAGAAAAGGCTAAATATATAAAACAAAACGACAAAGCATTTGTTCATTTTTCGTTCTCCTTCTCCACCGTCCTGTGAATTTCTCCAATCAAGAAGAGACGCACAAAAACCTCCGAGCCAACCTCCACCACCGCACCGTTTGGTTCTGTCCAAAGGAAGAAGACGGCCACAATATCACAGCTCGGGTGGGAGGAAGCTGGTCGACAACGAGACGGAGAAGCCATGGAGAACCGTTCTTGAACCCTAACATTTTCCTCTCTTTTTTTCCTTGTTTCATTGTTATTTGTTAATCCTTGTATGAGTAACAATGTTCCGTAACACCCTTTTACAAGTTTCGCATTCACGAAATTCGTTTCGCTATAATCCTTGTATGACTTATAAAGTCCTTTTTGTTGAGAAAGAGGTGTTCTGAATCTTTGATGTTTAATTTAGAGCTTTTTTCATTAATTTTTGTTTGTTAGAGATCTATATTATATCATTTTTTTAGTGGGTAACTAGTTATTTTTGTTACATCATTTGCATTTCAATGACTATTTTGTCAATGTGAGTTATAGATAAAATATGGCCCATTGTCATCTAAGTGGTTAATAGCATGTTGTTTTCTGGGTATTTACATATCATATGTGGTTAATTCCATTGGAACCCAATAGTCATCAACTGTGAAGAATTCCAATCCATTGCTTGAATGCATGATTGCATAGAGGGAAGCACAACTCAGAAAATGGTTCAAGGAACTACAGAGCTTGCATAAACTTGTTTAAGAAACAAAAGTACTTGCATTTAAAGGACTTGATAAGCTATTTAAGGATACCTTTGGGGTTTCTCCATGAGTAAAGCTCTTACAATCACATGTTTGCCATATAAAAATAGCATTTGGACCTCTAATTGATTTTAAAGATGCTCATACTTTTACTTATTTAATTTGATTTGAAATGGTTTCCACTTTCTAAGTGTTATTTTTCCTTGTGTTTAGAGGATTTTTTTTTTATGTAAGTAGATTCTAGTGTCTCTCTGTTTTGGGTGCCATAAGCATGAAGGTGTGCAGATGATGGGGATTGGTTAGACCAAGAAATTTTGGATCTTCTTTCATTTGGGTGTTTGGAACTTGCAAGAATACTGTTTATGAATCTTAAACTGATTGTAATAGAAATTCATAACAACAAAAAAATCACCAAAATTGAAGTGTCTCTTTGTATGGTCATTAATTAGTTAATTTAGTGTATCATCATGAGCTAGTTTGACTTGCTAAAAGAACTGAACTTGGGAGCTATGGTTCTGCTATAGGTAGGTGATTGTTTTTCTGCTTTTTAAAAGTTGTAATGACCTTTCTTCCTTGTTGTAATATTTATTTTTGTAATATTATGGGGTGTTCTCTTTAATCATTAGAAAAAACAGGGCACCAAGACAACACCAAGAATTTCCATGAAGACAATCACCGGTGCTCCAACTCTAAACCCGACTCACAGAGACTTGGATGTTATGATTGTTGTGGTGTAATTCAAAGTCTATTATAGTTGTAAATCTTTTACAAGTGTTTTGTTCAACATGTTCTGTCAATTCGTGGTTAATGGTGCTTGTTCTAGTGGTTAATCCAGTGTAGTATTTGGTTACTATGACAGTCTTGTATAAATAATTGATATATTATTCACTTATGCAGACATGTTTTCTCATTGTGATACTATCTTTTTTGTACTCCTTAATCACAAAATATATTGTATTAACCGGCAAAGGACACGACAACTTTGTTATGTAGTGGTTAATTATTCCGGTTATAGTGGTTAATACATTGTGCAAGTTGGTCAATATTACAGTCTTCTGTAACTAAGTGATATATGATTCGATTATGCAGATATTTTCATCTTTATATCTGTTCTGGACTCCTTAAGCCAAAAAAAATTGTTTTAAACGGAACACGACACAACAAGTATGTTCTGTTAGTTAGTGGTTAATGGTGCCTGTGATAGTGGTTAATATAATGTGAAAGTTGGTTAATATGACAGTCTGTTGTAAGTCACTAATACATAATTCAGTTATGCAGATATGTTTTAATCTTCTCATTCCATCATTCCTCTCTTTGTCTCACTTTGTATTTATGTCCAACAATTACAAGGTCATGAAGATGGTTACCAAGCACGACAAGTGTGTTTGTTAGTTTGTGGTTAATGGTGCATGTGATAGTGCTTAATACAGTGTGAAAGTTGGTTAATACAGTTTTACTTGTAAGTGTTCTTCAAATTCACATTACTCTTTTGACCTAGAATTATTCAATACTCTTTAATGAAATGGAATTAAGTGCCACACACAACTTTATTTCTTTTCTATACACCTTTAACCAAATTAAATATTGAGCCCGTTTGGATACTAGTTAGAAGGACTTCTGGACAACTTTTCTACTCAATAAGTCCTTTTCAAATTTTTTGTGATGTTTGGATATGAAGCTGTTCAGGAATAGGTAGGATAGTTTAAAATACGATATGAAGCTGTTCAGGAATAGGTAGGATAGTTTAAAAAATAATTGTTATAGATATGATGTTAATCCTTGTTATTTTTTTTTCACCTTTCACAGGTGTGTCCTGATGTAGCAAAGTTTAGAGACCAGGGTCTGAAATTCAAGAATGAGATGGAATTTCTCTTTAAGGGTACTGTTGCTACCGGTGTTATGAAACTCGGACCGGTAATCGACTCGGTCATATTACTGGGTTAATGGGTCACTGGTCGAACCAGTGAGTCATTGGTTGAACCGGTTAAACCGGTATATATATAAAATTCAATAAAAATAATTTGATGTTTAGTTTAGAAAAATGCAAGTAATTTTTAAATATATAAATATTTTAAATTTGAGTTTGATGTAAAAAATAGAAAATAGGTATGATTAAATTATAGATGATACACTATTCTTTAAAAAAAGTTATTAAAATTATATTTTTAGTATGTTAAATTTAAAAGATTACTAGAGTGGAAAAAAAGAAATAATATTTTCTAAATGGAAAAGGAAATAATGTTAAGGAAATTGCAAAGCTTACACTATCAGTCTATCACACAGTTAGCTATTTGATATTTTCTCGTTATTAAATTAATTGACAGCAAAAAAACAATTGAAATACAATATATATAAACTTAAGCATATGTATATCAAGAAAGACCGCTTAGTGAAGTGGTTGCGTGGCTTCTTCAGCATCCTTGGGACATGAGTTCGAATCTCTGTCAGTGCAACTTGCTGGAGCTTTTTAATAAATAATAAAGGGACTCGCGCGCATAACTTGGAATCGTCACTCGTCCGGTTTGCAGCTTGACCGAGCGTTGACCGATTTAATGACATAAACGATTCACATGGTTGACCGGACCGGCCATGGGTCCGGTTCCCGGTCGAACCGACCGGTCCGGTCCGAGTTTAATATCACTGGTTGCTACTGGTTTTGCAGCATGTGCACCAAGACTCAAGAGAATCTGAAGGACGTGGCATTGGAGTAGAAGAGACCACTGATGATCCTACTAGTATTGGTGCATGTATAGAAAAGCTGAAGAATCTACCGGGGCTTGAAGACGTGGCATTGGAGTAGAAGAGACCACTGATGATCCTACTAGTATTGGTGCATGTATAGAAAAGCTGAAGAATCTACCAGGGCTTGAAGTTCTTTACAAATGGAGCAAATTAGAGACTCTATTAAGAATATGTTTCCTACACGTGTTTAATTTCACTACATTTTTTTCTAAAAAAATTCATTGTAGTACTTTATTGGAGATCTGTTTTCTATTTGATATGTTACATGGTTATATGTTCATAATTTGGATGCATTTTACAATAGATTATAATTAATATTAATTATATAAATGATACTATTACAACTTTACAAGATTAATAACATTTTATAGTTATTATTATGTATAAGATAGTTAAATTAAATTAATTTATCATTAAAAAATAATGTCTTTAGTTAATATAGTTAAATTAAATTAATTTAGCAAGAAAAAATATAGAGAAAATAATTTCAAATAACAACTTGTTAAAAAATATAAAAAAATTATTGTTTTAGTTAATATTTAAATATTTAAATAAATTAATATTGAAAACATGTCCTTTTTAGTAATTTTATCATTGAAAAACACTTTTCCAATTTTATCCAAACACCACTTGTCTTTTGAGTAAGTTCTTATGTAAATATTATCCAAACACCAAAATCAGCAAAATTAGCTTATCTAGAAGTAACTTCTAAAAAGAACTTCTATGAAAAGATCTTCTCCCAGAAGTTCTTTTTGAAAAGCGTATCCAAACAGGCTCATTGTATTAACCAGCAACGGCCATGACATTAACTGTCTGGTAACAACACTGCATTCCACGCAACAAATATGTATAAATTGCCTATCATCATTGTTCTCTTCTCATAAAACTTAGAAACATGTCTATTTCCTCTAATGAAAGATGATATAACACGAAATATCTATTTCCTCTACTATTAACCACTTTTAGTATTACATTAACCTCCTGTACACACGACATTAACCACCATCTCACTGATAAGTGCCAATTACATGATATATTCTTGTATTTTTACTGCACTTATCAAGGGTAAAATAGTAATTTATGCCCCAAAATAATCTCTTTTTATTAATAATTGTAATAAATGTGTTTATTTAATTTGAATTTGAATTTGATACTATTTTAATAGAAAATCTATTGATTTTGCATATTTATGAGAGAGATTTAAATGAGAAAAGAAGATAGCATTATTTGAGGAGAGAATCTGCAGATAAGGAGTTTAAATGAGAGCAAATAAAGATAAAATCAGCAGTCATTTAAACAAGGATTCTATGAATAAGCTTCCCAATTTAAATTCAAAATCAAGATAAATACAGAATCAAATCAAAAAGAGGGAAACAAGGAAAGCCAAGCAAATAAGGATAAGATCTGGAAGAAATCAAGCTGTTAAATGAGGAAACAAAGAAAGTTGCAGCGTGTTCCACGCTCCACCTGCGCTGAGCGCAGGGTGGAGCGTAGCTCTCTGGAATGTGCGCTTCACCTGCGCTGAGCGCAGAGTGAAGCGCAACAATACGGATAAGCTTTTTAAATACAATTTCAAATAGATTCCTTCCAGATTTAAGATAGCTTTCCTGTGTCTATAAATAGGACCTTTTGCAAAGATCAAAGGAAGCAGAGTGAGAGTTTAAGGCTCAAAGTTCAGAGGAGACCCCGAAGGGCTGCCGAGATAACAACACTAGGATTGAAGAAAAGTGTGACAGTTTCTTTATTGGTCTGTAATGGCTACCATGCATAGCTAAACTCTCCAATAGGATTGAATGTAGTTGATTCAATCCCCAAATGTATGTAATTTCTCTTTATTAATTATGAATCCCTATTCTATGATATCGGTACTTTTATACTTTACTTAATGCGTAGTTTCCGCCTATGTGCCGGAGTTATAGGTTAGTTTTATAGGATACATGTGTGACAGATGGTTCTATAAGATTAACAATGAGTTTGGGGGAGCCTAGACATAGGAAACTTAAATTCTGATTGGTAAAAGTACTCATAGTAATCGCTATAGGAATATAGGGGGAATCGATGATTGAAGAAATGGAATGTGACAGCCTCTTCATAGTAGTCCATATAGGAATATACGGTAAATTGATAGTGTTAACGAACGGAAAAGTAGAGCAATCAAGCCGGGGTAATTTGTCGCCTGGGAGAACCCGCATGGATTATCTTCGAGTGTTTTACTGCTGGTAACTAGGGGTAAAACAATATAGTTTGGCCAAGGTATCATAGAAATATATTCTTAATTAATATTGGCATTCACATATGTAAGGGGTGCGATGATACGAAATTCAATCCTGATCCAAGTAACGCTATCTTACTATATCTCTACTATCTCATTTATTTTATGCAAATGCAATTTATTTTCTGCACAACAATTATCAAAAATAGTTTCTTATTTGATAGTTTGATCACTAATAAATACAAAGTGAACCGTTTCCTGTGGATACGATACTCTTTACTTACTATTATACTGCTGAAAGTTTGGTACGCTTGCCTAAATCCCATCACTCACAGGATTTATTTCCAAGTACGTATTCTTGTTTTGTTATGACATTTACCCAAATTCTACATGAAATAACCATTACTAGACTCACAATTTTGCCTTTCTTATTCACAATAAACCGTTCATGAAATAACATAAGTTCGATGTCATCATTCATCTCATTTTCATGTCATTAACCATAATTATGGCATATTAACCACTAATGTATACCATATTAACCAGGTATTCTCCCTTGTTTCATTTTTTATACTTTTAACCACTTTAAATATTACATTAACCTCCTATTCAAACTACATTAACCACCATGTAACAGGTTTTGTTTTTTCGAGTATGGATTCATGTTTTGTGGGGACACAACCATAAATTATACATAAAAGAACCATTACTAGACTCACAATTTTACCTTTTATAGTCATAATAAAGTCTTCAAGGGATATCAAAAGTTCATTGTGACGATTTTACTCATTTTATTTTCATTTAACTATAATTATGAAATATTAACCATTTTTGTACACTTTAGTAACCATGTGTTCAAACTAATTTTCTCGTTAAGTTATCAGATATTGTTAACCACTTTTAGTACTTCATTAACCTCTGGTACACACTCTATTAACCACCATTTCACATAATTTATTTCCAATCATGGATTCTTGTTTTGTGATGACATATACCCAAATTCTACATTAAATAACCATTACTACACTCACAATTTTGCATTTTTTATTCACAATAAATCGTTCATGAAATAACGTAAGTTCCTTGTCATGTTTCATGCCACTTTCATGTCATTAACCATAATTATGACATATTAACCATTAATTTACACCATATTAACCAGGTGTACACCCTTGTATCATTTCTGATACTTTTAACCACCTTTACTATTTCGTTAACCTCTTGTTTAAAAATGATTAACCATAATTTAACAGATTTTTTCCCGAGTGTGGATTCCTGTTTTGTGAGGACACAACCCTAAATTATACATGAAACAACCTTTACTAGTCTCACAATTTCCCCTTTTATTGTCACAATAAAGCCTTCAAGGGATATGAAAAAATCCTTGTGATGACTTTACTTATTTTATTTTCATTAACCACATGTATGAAAGATTAACCATTTATGTACACTTTATTAACCATGCGTTCAAACTAATCTATTTTTTATCTTATTATGTTGACCACTTTTAGTATTTTATTAACCTCTCATACACACTCCATTAACCACCATTTAACAGGATTTATTTCCAAGTATGGATTCTTGTTTTGTGATGACATTTACCCAAATTCTACATGAAATAAACATTACTAAACTCACAATTTTGGCTTTCTTATTTAAGAAAAATCATTCATGAAACAACATAAGTTTGTTGTCATTATTCATCTCATTTTGATGTCATTAACCATAATTATGAAATATTAACCATTAATGTACACTATATTAACTTGCATTCATAAAAGAAGAATGATCATATGGAACATATGATTGCACCATATAGCAAAATGAAATGAGAATAATGAAAAAAAATAATTAGAGGTTAATGAAATGGAACTTTTTGATAATTACTTGAAAAAAAGGTAACCTATCAACATGTGGTTAACCATTACTAAATAAACGGTTAATGAAATAATAAATATGGTTAAGAACATCAGAATATACTACTCATCACAGAGAGTTATATCCCCACTCATTCGGATTCATTCTTATGAAATTTAATGCCTAAACCATCACAAATAACATAGTTTGAATGTCATCTCCAATTTCTTCACTTGTATTGTCAATGCCCCACATACTTCTCACAAAAAATGGATAACAACCTAAGGCAATAACATGAAGATAACCAAAACCAAGGCATCCAATGGCGTAAAAGGCACATTCTTTTATTGACTATGACAAGAAACTTTGGGTCACATGTCCTCCTGCAACGTACCTGATTACCAAAACCAAGAAATGCATGAGTGCATCAATTAGCAAAGAACAATAACAAAATTCCAATATTTTAAAAATTTCAAACAATGTATATATTTTTTGAAATTGGATCCAAAATTATTTTTTCTTTGGTAATTCTTCTCCACATCTTCAAAACGACTATGTTAGAGGTCCTTCGTTCAGCCTTAAAACAATATCCTGTCTAACAAAGGACAACTTCATGAATAATTGGACCAAATGCAGGATGCAAGAATTCATTATTAAATTATGTTACTTAATGGTTACTAATGTTACTTAGTCTGGTTAATTTACTTGCATAATTGGTTAATATGTCAGTTTCCAAAGGTTGACAAAACAAGCTTACCTCACACTTCGAATCTAAATTACACATCTCAATAAGACATCACATTCAACTTATCTGATTCAATAGTTTCATAAAACAACTAAATCAACTTCATGAATTCATGCTTGTAGCCAACAAAATCAACTCCAAAATCATGTGATCACCATTGACATGTTTCTTGTGAGTGGGTGTCCACCATTCCTTGTAATTTTATAGTGGCCTAATGTCTTGGGTGGCATACTTCATGACAGAGTTTCTCCAAATTTTTATCAAATGGATCACCAAGTCAATGGTCACGCTTAACAATTAAAGTGATCAAGCAAAATGTCATAAAAATCAAACTTTGTTCACAATACTTGTTACAGACAACCAGAAAACAAATATTCATACAATTGAAAGTAAATAATGATAAAAATGCGTCATAATCTCCTTGTGCTAAAGTGGATAATGATGCAAAATGAAATAAAATAAAGCATACTCTGAAGCACTTGTTTTTTCTACAATAACTTAATGAAATTTAAAGATGTTTGTTAATGTGAGTATATAGTAAACATATGTAGGCATATATGTGAATGGGTTGTGCTTGGATATGTTACTGGTACCTCTCCTAATTCCTTTAAAAGGTATAAAATGATTCTAATTTCCAGGTACAATTGAGTTAATGAAACACACATACAGTTCTCTCTTTCTCTAGTATTTGACAGTTAAAATGCAAAACATAAATGCAATAAAAAACATCCTTGTAGAACTATTTTTAAGACTTACAACACCTCACCTCAGCAGTAAAATCTTGGAATTCTTTAGCATCGATATCAATAGGGCTCAATTTAAATGATACACATGGAACAAGAGCATGTGAGGCACCTTTCTACATGAAAGAGATATGAAAAAGAATTCGAGCATCATATCATCACACTATTATTCTTGACTACTTTAATGTTTTCTACATAACATTAATCACTACAAGTCTGTGGTTCTATTATAAAATCTAAACAATGAACCGAAGCGAAGAGCAAAGTTTTTTACAGGAACATGAAAACTATGAATCGAAGAACTGGGTTCGCAAGAACTATCTCAAGTTGCCTTCACTTCACCGTTTGCCAACTCCTTCCTTTTTCTTTTCTTTTCTCCTTAGATCACAACTTCCTCTTCACGTTCCTTTGCACACTGCTACCTTCCTCAAAACTTTGCTCGGTTCTTCTTTCCACTTTGTGGACCTCTGTCTCTTCCTGCATTTGCTTACCTCGTTTGTCCTTGAAGCGTGTTCGATTGCATTCACTCCGATTTTCACTACGTTCAACCAAAGACGCGCAAAATCGTTCTACCATGCTTTCCTTTTTCATTTCCCTTTTGTGACTTTCGTCCCTGATATGTCTGCTTTTGTGGGAAAATGATTTCAATTTCCCGCCTTGTTTTTTTTTTCGTTTTCGTTTTCCTTTTCTTTTTTCTTTTCCTCTGTATAATTATTTCAGAGTCCACATCAGCGTATGACTCAATGAACATTCCAATGTGGACTTTAGTGTACAAGTAGTGTACAAATTTTTATGTACAAAAACCATTTCCCAATAATCAAATATGATGGTTAGTATTGCAGTGCATGTCAGTGATGTCAGCATGTTGAGATAGTTGTTTAGATTGATGGTGCAATAAAGGACGAATCCAGAAATCTATTAAAAGGGATTGAAAGAAAATGAATTTTAATCATGAATATTAAATAAAAATTAAATCATAAAAAATAAATACACCATATACCTTTTATTTAAGTTGCGCAAGTCATTCATTCATGTCATGAAATTCATCAATGATGGAAGATCAAACTTTTCAACAACCCATCCCTCTATGTAAGTAATTGAACAATCAACAAGAAATTCATCTTTCTTCTTGTTTGAGTCTATTTTTCAACATCTTTATAGCTGAAAAAATCTCTCAGTTCTAGCAGTTGAAACGGGTAGAGTCAATACCAATTGAATCAAACGATCAATTAAGGGATAAGTCAAATATTTTCTTGTTTTCATCAATCCTTGACATAGCTCATAAATTATTGATAGATTTCTCAATTCAAAATGAAAAGGAACATCATGATCATAATATTGAGATTGTATTTCAAAGATGCAACTTTTCTTGTTATGTAAAATCTTCATGATAAAACTTTATTTCCAATTAACAAATTTTCTCCGTATTGAGTGATTTGTAAAGATCCTTTGGATCTAGAGTTGAACTCAAAGTACGCAACTCCACCATCTTATCGCAAAACTCTATTATTAAGCTCCTACAAATGAGTATCAAGTGTAGTAATGAATAAATTAATATGATAATAATGGTCAATTATAATTTGATCAACATTTTGGCGCAACCTCTTTTAGGAATATACAAGGTAATCATCACAGAGACATTGATTTCATGTTTCTCATAGAATGACATGACTTCCTTGAAAAATATTTCCCAACCTCATTCCCTTAACATGTGTTTGGATAGGGAATTTTAATTGAGTAATGTATTTTAAGTGAGGATTTAAAATGATTTAAGTTAAAATTTCTTGTTTGGATATTAAATAAAAATCATTTTAAAATTCAAAGAATTTTAATGGGGTATTTTATCTTAACAAGACAAAGAATTTCAAATAACAACAAAAAAGAAGGAATTTCAAATTCCTTTTCTCTCTCAGTCTCAGCTCGAGCTCGTCTCTCTCGAGCTTTTCTCTCTGGACTTCGCTCTCGCACAAACTCGTCTCTCTCGAACCTTTCTCTAGGTTTCGCACAGGCTCCTCTCGTCTCTCTCGTTTTCGGAATCACGCTTTTATCTTCTCTCAATCTAGGTAAATTTTCTTTCTCTCTCAATTGTCTCCAATCTTTCCCTCTCATGGCTTCTTGGTTCCGATTTGTGTATTCATTTGTGAATTTGTTGCTTATTATTCTCGTTCCCATGACAATCTCTGATTCAGTATCCTCCGTATTTCCTTCTCTGAACTCCTCACATTTTTTAGTTGCCCCTAATCTGCGTCTTCTTCTAAGGAGCTATTGCAGTCTTTGGTTTGTTCGAGTTCCTTCACTTGTTTGCTAGTAAGTATACTAACATGATGCATGGTCTTGGAAACTAACGATTAGTTTTTTCACTCATTCCTCTATTACTTACTTCGATTAGTTTTCCATTTTCTGTGGAGGCAAAAATTACTTCAGCTTTTGATTATACATTATACATTTCTAGGAATTGGAAGGGATGAAACTCTTTTTATGCTTAGCTTGGCTGTAGAAGTGTAATGGCTGTATTTGCCTTTAAATTTCATAAAAAATATTCAGAAATGCAATTTTATTTCCAAACACAGACTAAAATTCTAAATATTATCTTCCATTTTGTACTCAGTTCTTTAACTTTTGTAGCCACGGGTAAACTCTTTCAATTTTGAATAATATGGCTGATTCGGTCAGAACTAATCCAATTATGGTTAGTGTTGTTCTTGCTATGCTAACTCTTTCATAATATGTTGTTGAATGTTGATTGAATGTGTGCAACAAACAAATTATTGTTTCTGGAGTTTCTACATTCTGCATCTTAAGCACATCCATATATCACTTTCCTACTTTACTCCACCTAATTTGTTCAGTTTACATCACTTGTCTGTTCAGGCTAAAATTCATGAGGGTAAAGAGCCAACTCAATTTTTCTCAATACTCCAGAGAGTCATCATATTCAAGGTATGTACCCACTATAATATCATTTTAAGGTTTGTATGTAATATTTAGAAAAAAAGTCCAGAGACTCGTTATATTGTTGGTTGCTCTGTTTCGAGTTCAAGTTACAAGTCCAAACAATATGCATGCCATCCAACTTGATCAAGTATGTTTCATTATCTTGTTTTGATTGAATGTGGAATAATGAAGTGCAACCTATCATGTGCTATTGTGCTCTATTACTGCAGGTCTATTGATTGTGATATATTTTTCTAAATCCTTAGTATCGTTCATCTATTGGCTAGAACAAAAAAATGATAATTAGAACAATCACTTTGGAACTAGTCTTTTTCCCATCTATTTTACTTGAAACAGCTGGTTAATAATAAAATAATTTGTGAATAATATTCTATTTTATTTTTTGATGTAAATATTGTATTGTTTGTAAGCTTTAGCTATAGACCATAATCTTCTTGATAGAATGGTGAAACTGCTTAATGTATGTCATTGAAATTGATGTAGTGCTGTAAAATTTTATCTAATTGATGCTCTCTATGAAGGAAGTATTTAATAATAAGTCTGGGCCTTTACGTTCATATTAAATTATATGACATGACATTACTGCTTTTTATTTCAGATATTTCTTCAAATGGTTTTACCTTGTATATATATTATTTCTTGTTGCTTGCAGCCAACATGACTAACCTGTGTCTATGAGGGAAGGGAATGAACCTGATATTTTCCGGGATGCTCTTGGTGGAAAGGCAGAATATCCAAGAGGGAAAGAGATTCAAGGATTCACGGGTGATCCACATTTGTTTTCATTAAAAATAACCAGAGGTAACAAAAACACTCTTAATTATGAGAAAAATAATCTAGATCTCACTTGGTTTAGAATCATCCTCGGTGAAATGACAGGGAAAACATGTCTAATTGATGGTTCTATTTCTCACGAAAATTTATTGGAATTTCAACTCAGGAGACTTCAAGGTATATTGCTTCTACAAATTTACTGTCAATGTGTAACGCCCTAATTTCTAAATTCAAGACTTAGTCCGTTTGAAACTAAATCCTAAATTTTCAAAATCAAAACGCACGATTCCGGATATCAAACATCACAATTCAATAAGTAACCAACGAAAACTTATACAATTTGTGGATAACTTAAACTTTATATACATAACCACTACTATAAAATATAAGCATCTGGCCCGAAGGCTACAAACTGATTAGCTCTAATAAAAAGCCAAGCTATACATAATGTCCTATACAATCCCAAAAGGTAAAAACATCAAGATATGAACAGCTCCTGCTCTAATTTCACTGATTTCTACCAGGAGGTACCTGCACACCTAGATTATATCCACAAAACAAATGGTGAGACTAATGTCTCAGTGAAATATAACCATGCATATGCAATGAAAAGGCAAAGCAGTTTCTAATCAACATGCATCTATAATCCATATGCATCAATAGTCAAGATACCTCAATGAACAATGTCATAACTGAATAAAAGATAAACACTGAAAATGCAACTCACTGCTGTACTCAGCAGGCATAATGTTCTCACTTAAATTAGAGTTAGAACTGAGCTCAGACTACGGGAAACGTCTTTCCCGGGAATGTATCCCACCCATTACTGGACTGAAGTCAATTTTCACATAATTAATCAATTTTCTTAACTCACAGCACAAGGCCGACTTATTTGACTCACGGTTGAAACCGGCATACATGAATCAACTACCCAAAACTAAGATTAAAAGCATTTCGATAGTTTCGTAACTTTCGAAAGTTCGTAAGTTTCATAATTTCGACATTCAAAGGTTTTTCAACCAAATCCTAACATCAATTACTCAATCCCATACAGACATTATAAATCCAATCAAATTAACCATATAGAAAGGGAATTTAAGGGGTAGGGTTCATACATTGAACATTTCGACAATTTCGTAAATCTCGCTACCCTAAGGTTTTCAATGAAAAATCTAAGAACAGTTGTTCAATCTCCTACAACCATCACTAATCTAACCACAATAATCATATAGAAAGGGAATTAGTGAGTAGGGTTCATACATTGGGAAAAATCAAAAATCAAAGGGGAAGGGTGTGTGTGTGGGTTATACTCACCAATTCTTGAAATTCAAAGGAGGAATTGATGAGTAGAAACGTTCCCTTAATGATTCCTAGCTTCGATTCCCTTTATCAACCTCAAAACCCCACTTTCTCTCCTAGAACTCACTCTCTCTAGGTCGAAGAGGAGGAAGAAGAAAGAACATGAGAAATCTGATTTTTTGCATGTCCCGACCTTATATACTTAAGTGACGGTAACCGATTACAAACCCACTGTAATCAATTACCATAAGTGAAAACAACACTAAAAACCCCTTCTGGACAGCTGGTAATCGATTACAACATCTGGTAATCGATTACCAAAACTCTTCTGGAAAACTGGTAATCGATTACATCACCAGGTAATCGATTACCAAAAACTCAGCTCTCGGGTAATCGATTACAACCTGTGAGAAACTGATTACCAAGAATTCAGCTCTCTGGTAATCGGTTACGAACCCACTGTAATCGATTACTAGTAACCCAAATTCCCTAAATTCACTTAAGTTAAAACCTGAAACTTGGTTTTTATATTAGATTTTAACCCCTAATCCCTCAACTTTCCTTTTCTTAATTATTAACACATACATCTCTGTTTTTAGTCAAATAAATTATTAGAGTTCCTAATTTTGCGGGATGTTACACAATGTACAATACTCCTTGCATGTAATGATTTATCTATACTACATTCTACTAACCTTGTGAGGGTCTGTAAACAAAAGAAATATTAGTGAAGATGTTTTTGTGCTACATTACCAAAAAGAGATTTATGTTTGGGTTGGCTTGCATTCGGTTGTCAAATCAAAACAATAAGCTCTCAATCTTGGCTTGGTAAATTGTCTGCTTTCCCACCTAAATTGATCTCATTATTAGCCTTCATACTAACTGCCACACCATGATGTCATGACATGGTCACGATTAATTCAATAAATAAGTCATTTCACTTATAAAATCTTATTCATTTTTCTTTTTTTATTCTTTGGTACTATATTGTTCTAGTTTATTAGCTTATATGAGACAACATAGTACATACTAGAACAAAATGAAGAAAAAAATTTGACTCACTTTTCTATAACTATCTTTTCAAGTACTATTTTCTCATTACAAGGAAAGTTGTTTGAATTTTCTTTTGTACACGACAAATGAGTCAAACCATGTTGTGCATATTTCTATAAATAACACCTTCTAGTTAACTAACTCCAATTAAGGCATTATTAACCTGTATCATTTGTTGCATAGCCTCATGATCAAGTAGATTAGTATTAATATGTTGATTTCTCTAGTTCAACCATAATGACAAGTTTGGCCTTTGCTGCTCTTCTATTAGTATTAGCATTAATATCATTTGACTTATTAATTGTTGGTCAGTTTGGGACAGAGTATTAGCTGGAAGCTGGAGCCAAATCATCACTTAGTTGATTGAAGAATGAGCAAAAGGAACTTGGAAAAGATCTAATTTGCAAACATTAGTTGACTATGTTCTAATTTTTGTACTTATGTATTGACTTTAATTATATAGTTACTTGTATAAAGTCATTGGATTGAAGGACCACTAGTTGATCCATACAAAAGTGAATATACTTTTGAGAGATATTGTTGACTTTCTCAATGGAAAGTTCAAATTCTTGTTTACATTGTGCTTGAATGAAAATGACAGACTTGATTTTCATGATTTTAATTTATCGGTTATTACTAATTTTTTTTATATAAAAAGATTATCGTGTTTTTTTATACATATTTATGAGTATGAAAAAATGATATTAGTTATGACATATAATGATGAATATGTGTTAATAAATTTATCATCATTGTTTGCGGAATTTATTTACTTTATTTAAATAATATAAATACTTTTTCCATTTGCTTATATATATATCAAAAAATAATTATAAAAATTAGTTTTAATAAAAATAATAGTTTGTTAATTCTATTATTCAATCACTTATTTAAAATAATAAAAATAAAGTATTTTGGAAATAGAGAAATTTGATTTCTTCATCCAAACAAAGAATTTTAAAAATGAAGGAATTTCAATTGAAGCAATTGAAATTCCTAGAAATTTAAATTCTCTAGAACTCTGAATTGCTCCATCCAAACGCAGGGTTATTCTTTGAATCAAACTTTAGCAGTGGAAACCAAAGTCGACGTTGCATTTGTAATGATTGTTGCTTGAGCAACTTGTAATTGAGAAGTTGTCACAATATTCACAATCAATGCTAAATTTGAGAAAATGTGATGAACATGACCAACTTCTCTAGCCACTACAATAAGTGCTAGTTGTAATTGATGGAAAGAAATGCAAATAAATAGAACAAATAGAAAGAAACACAAAAATAAGATGTTGTTGGATCAGGTCGGGTCGGGTACACTTGGAAAATTTTTAGATATTTTAGTATTTATATCACTTTTATTAATTTTTTTATATTTATGGTTGAGTTGGGTTGGATTGTTCGGGTTGAAATGAGGAAACCTGATACCCAATTCGAATCAATTGGGTTACATTTCATCGAACCTGATTTAAACCCAATGACCCGACCCGACTCGTCATTTTTATCATGTGTCAGGTTGGGTTGGTCGGGTTGATCAGGTCTACCCAACCCATGTCCAACCCTAATAGCTTGGCTCTTTCAATATTTTTTAACTTGACAACAATAAGTGGGAAGAACATTTTTTTTTGTTTTGGTTTTGCCTGTGAGAATTTTGATGTGGTTATTTTAACTTGACAACTCTTAGGTGGAAAGATTTTTTTTTTGCCTATGAGAATTCTAGTGTGGTTAATTTGTTTTCTATTATTGACTGTATTAGGGGTTGTTGATAGAGAGAATGTTTGGCTATAATCAATGCTTGTGTAGTGTTTTTTGATTTATTTCCTAGGTGAGCTGACCATTTTCCCATCATGTTGAGGTCCAAGAACCTTTTGAGCAACGATTTTAATGACAACAAACTTTCACAACAAAATTCTAAGTGTTATGAATACTTTGGTATGAATGTTTGCACTTGAGAATATTTGAAAGAATACAGGATTTACAGAAGGAAGGTGGAAAGATAAAAAAAATATTTAACATCAGAACATGTGTCCAGAAGCATGTTACATAGAGCTTTCATGTCAAAAGTGATGAAACAAGTTCAAGAAGTATCTTCTTAGCTTCAGGAAGGTCAAGACAGTTCATCAATATCCCATGAATATTAAACTGAGTTGTATCAAGCTTTAAAAGCAAAGTTGAAGCTTAAGAAGGATCATTCAAGACCACTAGAAGCATGAGAAAGAGCTTTTCATGAAACCTGACACATTCTGAATGTGAAAGATCACTTAAGAAATTCAAGAATTAATATTCATTCCAAGTATTTCTAATGCAAACAAAGCAATTGGAGAAGATCAATATCATTAGAAACATAGTTTTGTCTTTAGAAGGAAAATCAACAGTTTCTACAGTAAAGTTATCACTCTCCAGAAGCATCAAATATGAATTTCAAGTTGTAAACATGTTCAAAGTATTTTTAGAAGCATTGAATAAGTTCCCACACTCCTCAAGCTATTATCCTTGAATATTTCAAGTTGAAGAACACTCAAGAAGAATAAAACAGAATTTTTGCATGCTTCCAGAAGAACCAATCTTCTCCAGAAGTAGAAGAATACTGTATAGGAGCCTGTAGAGGTTGCAGAAGAATACTAGGTGGTATGTTGCACCAAGGAGCCTGAAGAGGCTGCAGAATAATACTTGTAAAGATCCTGAAGAGGCTACAAAATAATACTTGTAAGGAGCCTGAAGAGGTTGCAGAATAATACTTGACAAGAAGCCTTAGGAGGCTGTGGGAGAAAAGAATACCTTGTAATCAAGATTGATTAGTGGAAAATCCTATTGAGGTAGGTACTGGACCTAGCCCAAGAATTGTGAGGGTGAACCAGTATAAAAATCATTTGTGCAATGTCTCTTACCCTTACTATCTTTATCTTTCTGCACTTACATTTATTGACTTGCTAGTTATTGTTCATACTTTGAATATTTAGCAAACTGTAAACCAGATTTTGATAAACCTATTTTTGAACTGATATTTTTACATAAATTACATCCATATCAGTTCAAATACTGATCTAGAAAGTTTCATTAAATTATGAAATTGTTTGGTGCTTTAGAAGCACATTTTTTGAAATTTGTTCATTGTTCAACATTGAAACTTGGGGTTCAAATTACCATATCTTTACAAACTCGATTTTAATTAGATTTAACTTTATATTCTAATTATTTACAATTTAAATATTTGATCTGAAAAGTTTCATTAAGTTTCAAGTCTATTTGATACTCCAGAAGAAACATTTATCAGATTTAATTGTGTAACTTTATTTAAAATATCAGATTGATATAAACCTTCTTCTAAACATGTTTTATTATATAATCTTATTAGTTATTGGTTAAATAACTATTCTGGAAAGTTTTATTAAAATATAAAATCATTTGACCTTTCAGAAGGATTGTTTAAAGTGATAAATTCACTGTTTTACTTTTGTATAACTGCAAAAATATTATATTATTCTTCTGAACCTTATTTGAGTTGTATCTACATTAAATACACCATATGGAAGAATAAAGTTTGATAATATAAATCCCTATGATATTGTTTGCATTTAAGAAGACAGTTTCACTAAACTTAGTTGGCATTATACACTAACCACTATCTTCTAGAAGTAACTTCTGATAGCCAAAATATTCCTTGAGCAAAGATCAGTAAGTTTTTTCAAAGTACTTGTAAATTGGGCCAAAAGTTTTCAAGGGTCACAATTCAACCCCCTTCTTGTGACTTTCTGAACTACTTCACATGTGTTATGGTTTCCATGATTTTGACATTTTATGGATTTGTACTCTATGACTGTGAGTTTGTGGCTTGTGTCATGTTAGGGTTATTGATTTGATTATTGGTTGTAATTTAAGTTATATTCATGTTCTTGGCATTTGAAATTGTTATACCATACTCACTTTCTTTTGATTGGTAGCTTGGTTTCCATGTGATTTGGTTATAATTGGAATTGTTACAGTTTTGTGTCACACAATGTGATTTGTAACACTTTTTCTTATTCTATTTTGGCCATCCTAAGGTTTAAAGCTGTCCATCCAAAATTAGCACATCCATTTTGTTAGTGAAAAAATAGAGTAGAAGAAAAATACTTAGATTTTGGTTATGGAAAACTAACAATTAAAAGGAGTCAAGATACCACTTCTTGATCCCATTTCATTTTCGTGTCTGTCAACTAGAAAGCGGAATCATTTTCTATAGATAACCCGTTACAGGTTAAAAAAAAAAGAAAGAAGGTGTGTTTTGATCGAAGCAAAGTAGTTTTTGTTTATGTTAAAACTTAAAACTTATTCTTGACACATGAGAAAAGAAATAAAGAAGGATAAACCCTTTGTGAGGTGGGTTGTTTGGCGATTCAAAGAAAAAGAGGGAGGAAAGGAAATTATTCTCTATTTTTAGGATCTAAACTGTGTATTGTTGTAATTAGTATGGATTAAGAGAGAAAGAATATAATTGTTTTACCCTGAACAACATTGAATCAGAAGAATTTTGTATTTTTGTAGAGATGTAATTAGAGTTAGATGATAGTGTCTAGGAGGAGGTAACTACATTGTCTTCACTACCTGTTGTAGCATTAACCTCAGTGCTTTCACTTGCTGATGTAACATTAGTTAATTATAGAAAAACATGAGGGTCACTAGTAGAAGTGGTACTAATTGTAGTATTAGACCCAAAATTTGGAGTATTTGACTGATTTAATTGGCCAGGTAAGACAAAAATAGGAGCATATACAGTAGCTGAAGATTCTGCCAATACTTGTGTTTTATCATGATTGTGTATTAGCAATTTAGTAAGAATTATATGTACTAATGCTTCTATTTTTATGTGGTGTGAGGTTGCAATAATAAAGCTTTCAGCTGCATAGACGGGGGATTGGTGTAATTCTACAATGAATTTGTGATTAACTTAAAGAATAAAGATGATTAAAGATTATGGACTAACTTAAAGAACAAAAGAAAGGCATAGGAATTGATCTTGAATTCTTGATTTCATAATAAGAGTAAACTTATTCTCATGAATTAGAGCTCTACGTGATTGCATTATCTTTAGAAATTGTTGATATTATTCCAGTTTTTTCCTTTCTCAATTTATATTCCTAAAAAAAATATGAATCTTGAGCTGGAAATGATTCCAATTGAGCCAATTTCTTATGGCAGTTATTTTGTAAGTATACTTTATTTGTAGAGCATTATAATTCTCTCGGGTCCTTTTTATAAGACTTCTTTTGTTGTCATTTTTATAAAGTACATTACAATTTCAAAGCAACATTTATTATCATTTTACTCATTTACCCTTATTAACTTTAATGTCTTACCAGCTTATCAAATGGTAGTGGAGTTAGTTAATGATATTAAATAAGGGTAAAACTAGAAAATTAAAGTATTTTTTAAAAACTCCAATAAAATTAACTAATTTTAACTACTTTTATTGATATCTGTAATTTTGTTAAGTGTGCCTTATAAAAAGGATCAAATGTGGTAAAAATTATGATAAAAGTATTAAATAATTTTAATTAAGAATAGTAAGTTTTATTTAAATAAAACTCTTCGTTTCTTCATCTGCATGAAATTTCTTAACAAATTGACAAATTTGTTCAATATCAAATGATTTCAAAGAGTATCTGGGATCTAAATTTGAACTGAGTATAAGAAGTTGAACCTCCTTTTCGTTAAATCTTCTATTTAATTCAGATAATTTTAAATCAAATTTTTAGTTTTTCTTATTAGTAATTCTAAAACACAGATTTAAATCAAACAAAATCTTTTTTAATGTTATATATTATGTTATCTAATAATTTTTTCTCCCTTCTTTCCTATTTTTTGTAATGCTCATATGCTTCCCCTTTTGATCTTTTACTTTTTTTAGACTAATATTTCTAATCAAATAATTTTTATAAGCAAATTTCTAATAAAATATTATTTATAATTTTGAATATTATCTTATCATCTCTAAATAAGAAAAAAATTAATATAAAAAAAGGAAATAATAAAAAATTAAAATTTATTTTTTGACAAAATAAAGATAAATAACAAAAGTCACGAAGAAATACTTACATTAGATCATCTACAAAATTTTTAGGGGATCGAAATAATAATTCATAAGATATACTATATGAGACATATATAGTTAACAAAAAATTTAAAAATTTTTAGGGGCAGAGGTGTGCCCCTGCCAAGTGCCAACCCCCTTATGTAGAGGTGTCAAAATGGGCCGGCGACCGGGCCGGCCCGCCCGAACACGCAATATGGGAGGGCTTGGGCACTCAAATGAGAGGCCCAAATTTTTGCAGGGCTTTTTAGCCCGGAGATAAAAAAGTCCGGTCTTAAGCGGGTTCGGGCCGGGCTGCCCGATCGGACTAACGGACAGCCCGTTTTTTTTTTAAAAAAATGTCTTGCTGTTTGATGACACAGGGTAAGCTGTCTGCGTGTAGATATCTCACTGTGTTTACAATTTTTTTACTTTACCATTAGTCCATTAGCGTGCAAATATTTTACTGAAAGTGGGGAGATAATATATAGCTAGGCTACTTGAATGTAATAAACAAATGAGACAGTTTTGTTTGAGAATTACAGGGTATGTTATGTACGCGTGCTTACATAATAAAAAAGATAAAAAAACTACGGTATAAAAGAATTGCTTACTTGTGAATTTTATTTATTTATATGTAATCAGCATCTATATAATATAATTATTTTTTTGAAGAACTATATAGTATTTTTTTTTGATTAAAGGGAAACAAAACGAACAAACAATACAAAAGCTAACAAAGCACTAAGCCATCCCTAATCCCTAATATATAATATAAATGTTAATAGTTTACTACTAATAAAATTATAATAGTTTATAGTTTAATAATAATAAAATTAAATAATTTCCTTCCAAAAAAAATCATAACACCATCGGTATTATAACACGAAATTATCATCCGTATACGCGATCTCATCTGATTATTACAACAATATACAGTGTTTGGTACTTGTGGAAAAGAATATAAAGAAAGAATTGCATAAACAACTGGATCTGAACTCACATACATGGGACTCCCCCAGAAGAAGAAGAAAACGTTGCTTTCCTCTGTGTTAGGTAGTTACTGCTCAGTAAACTGATTTTGAATTTGATAGAGAAAGAGAGTAGTCCAATCGCGATGGCGGAGCTCCGGCATTCGTCATCACTCGGCAGCCGAGCCACTTCTTCTCCGATGAAGCGCGACGGCGTCGGCGATTCCTCCCCTCTCATTCCCGACAACGACCTCCCCGACGATCGCCACGCTTCCAAGGACCGCGACCGTCCCCTCTGCTCCCATTTCTATCACCTCTGCTCCGACGAGCCTAGGGTTCCTCCTCCCAACTCCAGGATCTCTCTATTTTTCACCCTCCTTCTACTTCTCGTTGCCTTGCTCTCCATTTTCACAATAATCACTAAATTGGTCAGTGCTCTCTCTTCTGCATTTCACGATTTCCCACCGCCTAATGTTTCTGCATCTTTTGCTTTTCCCTATAATTTCTTATATGCCGTTGTTTATCTGAAATAGTTTTTTTTTAATTAAGTAATATTATTCAGCTTTTCCATAGTTTAGTAATGAGTAGCTGCACAAGTAATGAGTACAATTTTTGTTATACACAAGGAGATAATTCGGTTTATGCGGTCAAATATCTTACTCTATTTTCTTAACAAGTTTTTTGCCTTCAATTTGTTGTAGAATGCCCCTTACTTGTGTAAAAAAGATGGGATTGTTCTTCACTGCCCACACGTAAGTTATCAAAAGGACCATCGTTTTGGTGTTTCATTTCCTCCTTCTGTATTTACACATTTCACATAGCCTGTGCTGTATTAAATTTAGGTTAAAGAATCGCCGTCTCTTTGGGAAAATCCTTTCTCATCCACCACATCTTGGAAGCCTTGTGCGGAGCGCCGGGATGGTGTTATATCAGGTGAACTTGCGTTTTTCTGTCTTGTAATTTATTTGTATATTTACCATTTCATCAGCATTGCAAGCCATGCCAAAAGGCTATAAACTAATAAGAACATCTTCATCTGTATTTCCTATACTTTATAAAGTGGTCTTAATTTTTTTTGTTTAAATTTCCTTCTTAATATAATATTCCCCATTCATCTCATATATGTTACTGTGGAATATGTTCATAATAGAGGTTTTATTATACCTTGTTTACTATACTACTGCTATTATTGATAATACTTTTATACTTCCATGTAGAACTTCCTCCTGAAAATAAAACAAATGGCTATATATTCATTCATGCTGAAGGTGGTCTAAATCAGCAAAGAATTGCGGTATGGGTTATGTTCTTTCAATTGAGATATACACTAGTATAGACTGTTTTCCTTTTCTGAAATTCATCTTGACTCATGTGTTTGCTTGTTTTCTTTTGTACTGCCATGTTCTCTGGTATACTTTAGTTGGAGAATTTTTATTCCCACTGTCAAATATGTGAACTTTATGTTCTTTGAATTGTCTGATATAATTAAAAATGAAGAAAAAGAATAATGTAAGGACGGTATGTTATGATGCATAGACACTTCTCCTTCTTGTGGTGTCAAGGTGTTGGACATGCTTCTAACACCATCACTCGTATGATACTCAGTATGGCATGTGTCAGACACTTTTTATCAAGTGTTTGATTAAAAAATTATATTTTATTGGCTTGGACACTGAGTCTCAAATATGGTTTGACACTTGAAGGACACATGACTATTTTTAAAAACTTTTATTTTGCTTTTAAAACACATTATTTCAGACAAGTCAACTTATAATGTAAATAAAATTATAAAAATAGTTAAAACTTGAAAAATATTTAGAAAGGTTTTGAGCACACTTCATTTGGAATGTCTATGTCTCCTTCACTTGTTCATCCTATACCCCCACGCATGTACATAATTAGGAGGCACATCTGGTGAGTCTATGAGAGGAGGAAATAATATTAATCATACAACCTGACATGGATGGTTGGTATTAGCTCCTCTCATGCTCTCAACTAATAGCTAGCTCTCTCTATATGTGTGTGTGTGTGTGGCGTGTCCTAGTGTCCTATATTTTAGACATTGCTGATGTCACTATCAGTGTCAGTGTTAATTTCGTGTCTAGATTTGCATACTTGTTCAATACTTATATTTTATGGGGCATGTTTAGATAGAATCAATTGAGGAGGATGATCTGACTATATGGAATCGAGGTATGATGCCCAAGTAATATTCGCTAAAATCCGTTGTGTTCATGCTTATTTGGTCTGAAGTACCATCTCGATACTGTATGTTTTCCAATTTGGTGCACTAGCAAGCATGAACATGACACTGACACGAACACACTGACATCGGTAATGTCTACAATCTAGGACACCATGACATGGCATACATACATGCATACACACTCACACACATAAGGAGAAAGCTGTTAGTTGATAACATGAGAAATGTTAATCACAACCATCCTTGTATTGTTGTATTGTATGATTAAGATTATTTCCTCTTAGAGATTCACTTGATATGCCTCCTAATTATATAAATGTGTGGGGGTGTAGGATAAAAAGGGGAAAGAGACATCCCGGATGAAGTGTGTTGAAAATCTTTCTAAATAGCTCTCAAGTTGTAACTATTTTTATTATTTTATTTATATTTTATGCTAACTTCTTTGAAAGTTATTTAAAAGCAACATAAAAAGTTTTATATAGTAGTCATGTGTCCTTCAAGTGTCAAGCTATGGTTGAGTGTCAACTGAATGCCCTAAGAGGTGCCCTAGCTAGTTGTGTCGGCTAAGTGTCCAAGCCGATAAAATATAATTTTTTAATTGGACACTTGATAAAGAGTGTCTAACATGTATCGTATGGTCGTATGGGTGTCACCGTGTTGGTGTTGAAAATGTGTCCGACACTTCAAGAAGGAGAAGTGTCTGTGTTTCATAGCTACCAATACCACTAGAATTGTCTTTTAAAGTTGGGTTCTAACTCTAGTTCAATGTTGCATTTGATCCATGATGCTGGTTGAAATGGGTTATATGAAATGACACTTTGTTGAAAGTTCTGTAGAATCATTATAATATATTTGGCTTTCAATGATTTACTTTGGCCCATATTTCAAAATGCAGATATGCAATGCAGTGGCTGTGGCAAAAATAATGAATGCCACACTTATTTTGCCCGTTTTGAAGCAGGACCAGATTTGGAAAGACCAAACGTGAGATCTCTTGTCGAAATGTTTTCTCATGTTTTAAGTTAAATTGTTACCACCATTTTGCTAAAGCACATGTATGGCATATCACATCATCAATATTATATTTCTTTTACTCACAAAGGTCATTAGTTTTTCAATTTCTAATCACTCAGGCTAAACCTTTTATCACTCAATTAGTTGTACTTTCCTCCTTTCTCACTAATAGTTATTTTGTCTTATCTGGAAGATTTCAATGAGGGTCCTTCTTGCTGACCATGATGATGCATTTCATGATTGCAGGAAATTTGAAGACATTTTTGATGTCGATCACTTCATTGACTACCTAAAGTATGATGTCCGTATTGTCCGGGATATCCCAGAATGGTTTACTGATAAAGCAGAGCTATTTTCTAGTATAAGGTTTGATAAATTCTTGTTCCTTTGAATAGAGTCTGTGGAAACCATAAATCCCAAGTTGCTATAAGAAATGGATAAATATATTATTTTCTTTTTTATAATCTAGATATTGATTAATATGTCCAAAGCTAGTGTCATGCTGGTTTTCTTTTTCATTCATGGACTGATTGATGTAAGTTTTGGTTGAAGTGCTGCACTTTGTGACCAAATAGTATGATAATTATGAGTTTAAAGTTAGATTCCTATGCTTTTGATTTGAGTCTGTTGAACTCTCCCAGGTTAGCACCTATAAGAGATGGATAACTATATCAAGCGCCATTTTTATGTTGATTTTCTGTTTCATCCAAAACTTGTTAACATAGGATTTTGGTTGAAGTGCTGGGTCTTGTGACCAAATTGCATTATAATAATTATGAATTGTGAATTTAAATTACTTGTTCACTATTTTTTGGGGGAGGGTGTGGGGGAGGGGTAGTAATTGTGTATGGACAGAGAAGACACAAACTGTACATGTTACTCTTTAGCAAATTGTTACCAATGATATTAACCTGGATCTTTCCGATTATAGTTGTTTGATGTTGATGCCTTTCTGGTTGGTTGCACTTGGCTTGACTAACAAAGCAATAATGTGTTGTCTTTCAGACGGACTGTAAAAAACATTCCAAAATATGCACCTGCACAATTTTACATTGACAATGTCCTGCCCCGAATCAAGGAGAAGAAGATTATGGCTCTCAAACCTTTTGTTGATAGGCTGGGGTAAGTCAAGGATGATATAAATGTTAGATGCCCCCTTTTTATATGTAGTTGATGTTGTCATAATTTCTCGGTTCTTGTTTCAGATATGATAATGTTCCTCCAGAAATCAACAAGTTGAGATGTAGGGTTAATTATCATGCTCTGAAATTTCTTCCTGATATAGAGCAAATGGCTGATTTGCTAGCATCAAGGATGAGAAACAGAACAGGCAGTTCAAATCCTTATATGTATGTGGCAACAATTGTGATCAAAATCTTGTTGTAGCTGAATTCAGGTGCATTTTTCAAGTGTCATTGATTTAACAGTTTTACTGTAAACAGGGCTCTGCATCTTAGATTTGAAAAGGGAATGGTGGGCCTATCATTCTGTGATTTTGTGGGGACAAGAGAGGAGAAAGCTAAAATGGCAGAGTATAGAAAAAAGGAGTGGCCACGGCGATACAAGGTTCCATACTACTTTTTTTTAAAAAAATTTTAAATAAAAATGGCACTATAAACCTTATACTGGAGCAAGTTGGTCATATTATCTTTGATTGAAATGCAGAATGGTTCCCACCTTTGGCAATTGGCTCTGCAGAAGCGAAAGGAAGGACGATGTCCTCTAGAGCCTGGAGAAGTGGCTGTTATACTTCGGGCTATGGGCTATCCAAAGGAAACCCAAATTTATGTAGCTTCTGGACAAGTGTATGGTGGACAGAACCGGATGGCTCCCCTCAGGAATATGTTCCCTAATTTGGTAAGACTTCTCCACTATAGCCGAGTTAAACCAACGCTTAGTTCAATTGACAAGGAGCTTTGATTGTCTTTAACTATAAGGTCTTGGGTTTAAGTCTTGTGAATTGAAAAAAAAATGAGGGAAAAGTTTTGCCCCTTTAAGTGGGTCTACCTAGCTCAACTTGGATTAGTTAGGATCCAGCGTGGCTTTGATTAGTTAAACCAACACTTACGTGCTTATTACATGGAAGTTTATGTCATTGCAGCTTCATCATAAGCTAATTTTCATAAACTTATGTGAGAAGTTTATTGAAATAAGCTCATAAAAGCTTGTAGTAGGTCATAATTTGTTTTTATAAGTTTAAACAAAAACATATTGAAGTCGTCCAGATAAATTTAAGAAAAGCTCTTCCAAACATTAACATGTTATATTTATTCCTACGGAACCTCACTTGTAAATTTGAATGATTTTTTTACAATGTCATTTATCTTTTTCACTTCCTGTAACAGGTTACAAAAGAGGAGTTGGCAACAAAAGAGGAATTAGATGGTTTCAGAAAGCATGTGACGAGCCTTGCAGCTCTTGACTTCTTGGTGTGCTTGAAGTCAGATGTATTCGTGATGACCCACGGAGGCAACTTTGCTAAGCTTATCATTGGGGCCCGTAGATACATGGGTCACCGTCTGAAATCAATCAAGCCTGACAAAGGACTAATGTCCAAATCTTTTGGGGATCCATACATGGGTTGGGCTCCTTTTGTAGAAGATGTTGTTGTTACTCACCAGACACGTACGGGATTGCCAGAAGAGACTTTCCCTAACTATGACCTCTGGGAGAACCCTCTGACTCCTTGCATGTGTAAAGCCTGATCACAGCTATTTTATTGATACTTTACACAGGGAAATTATGCATTTCCAAGAAATATGCCATCTAAGGTAAACGTGAGAATCTGGGCTGCGGTTGGTTCAAACTTTGAGGTGGGGGGTACAGTAAATAGAAATTTGGAGCAGAGATGATGGCTTGCAGGAAGTGAGACTCGCTGTTGGTTAGTATCATTTTTATGAACAGATTTCCTATTCAGTGTTTCTTTGCTGAGACACCAGGTGGATTTTGTCTTTTCATCTAACATGTAGCAATACCTCACGCCAACTCCTCTTCTTCCTGAAAGAAATTGATATTTTTTGTACTAAGAAAAATGTGCAAAATCATTAATGAACTATATGTTGCTGGGTTTCTTCTCTGGTTTTAACGATGATATATGAACAATAGGTCCATGGAATGACTGCCTCTACCTCTATTGGTTTAGTAGATTAATGGCTTTGAACATGATGGTAGCGTAATTTTCTCTAGAGTCGAGACAGTGCTTTGGAACCAGAATTCTAGAGATGGGTCGAAAAGAGAATTATTTGATGATGAAACAGGAAAAGAAATAAGAGATAAAACGGATGGGGGAAGAAAAAACAGGACTGGACACGGAAATAGGGGATTCTGACGTCGTTATAATTTTAGACACTAGATTAAAGATTAAAAAGGAAAAAGAATTTAAAATGAAGAAATTTCATATAACAATATATACCCAAGTTCATAAAAAAAACCTATTTAACAATAGATACCCAATTTATATCGTTACATTATGTAAGTTTTTCACGTCTTAAGAATGTTATTTTGAATAATAAAATAAATTTAATGGTATATTTTCTACTTAATTTACAAAATTTAGATACAAGTATTATATTGTATATATAATAAAAAAAATTATATTATTATTATATAATAAGAAAAACAAAATTAACTGACAATTATTAAAATTGAATAAGTACTTATTATATTTTTTAACGTCAAAAGTATGTAGGTGTATTATGATTTTTTTTTTCAAACAATAAGCAAGTTTAAATATACACCTGACTCTTTGTTTATCTAATTAAAAACTTAATATGTAAAATTTTAATAGTTCCTCGTGATTAAATACTTAACATTATATTAAGAAGAGGAATAGCGTGAGTTTGATTTAGCGTTGAAATTAGTCAAATTTAAGTTTGGATTCTCCAACATAACTTTTTTTTTTTGCTTGGAAATGCAAATTTACCATGTTTCAGCGCTAAATCAAACATGTTTGTAGTTGATATACATCTCATATCATGGAGGTGGATCCACTTATAAAAGAAAACAAAAAAAAGAGATGCAATCGGTGATGTAATAATGGAATAGAAAGGGGGAGATGAAAAGAATAAAGAGGTTGAAAATAAGCTGTAAGAAAAATGGAGTATATAAATATAATTACTCTCTTTTTTGGTTTAAATCACAGATAGGAGACAATCTTACAGAGTCATGAACATTCACATCATGGTGGAGAATTTTTTCTATCCACAATACTTGCACCTGAGACTTTACTTAAAGGGAATCAATCAACATATATCACTTGAACTAACCGACCTTTGTAAATATAAGGCTTAAATATGTTTTTAGTCCCTGGAAATATAGGGTTTTATGGTTTTAGTCCCTGAAAAATTTTTGCAAGCATTTTAGTCCTTGTAAATTTTGTCCGTTAATGCTTTTCGTCCTTCTGTTAAAATTGACTGTTAAACCTCCAGGTCAGCACCTCATGTGATCAACACGTGACCATTTGCTGCAATTGGCCTTACGAGTCTTTTGTTTTGGTCGGTGAAGAACTGAGAAAAGCCCACTCCGTGCCCTAATTGCTCATAGTCACTTTCGCACTCCGTTTCGCACGCACGCCCTAATCTCATCGGCTTCCTTTCTCACGCACGCTGTGAAGAAGAGTTTGGGGAAGACGTTCGCTTCTCCTTCGTTGATTGGTAATCGTTGGCACACACGCTCTAGAAAGACATTTGTGGAGGT
Source organism: Sesbania bispinosa (assembly GCA_026901365.1). NCBI lineage: Eukaryota > Viridiplantae > Streptophyta > Magnoliopsida > Fabales > Fabaceae > Sesbania > Sesbania bispinosa. The sequence continues at coordinate 267,876 of QLOH01000760.1, read as the reverse complement.
GAGTATATCTTTCATTTCTCTGCCTTATACAATGTATGCATGTGGGGGACCATTTTTTGGAGAATCTTCTAACTATTTTTAAAATCTGTGTATGTTCTTTACTGTTAGATGCTGACTGACAACTGTTTAGGGTTTTGTCACTTTGTGTGTTATTCTTCTCGGTAAAACAGATAAGGGTATTAATTTATATTTGCTGTGTTGGTGGGCACAAACTTACTTTTTCGGTTCCTTTGTTTAATACTAGTAATGTAAAATTCCCAGGTTAGCCATGTCTTTTACCTTGGTTGTGCACCATAGAGGGGTATTTGTGTCAGATCCATTTCTGAGGTATAAGGGGGGAGATGGTCATGCGTTCTACAATTTGGAGATTGACAACTGGTCATACTTTGAGGCCATGTCCATAGTGAAAGAGTTGGGATACCTAGGGGGAGTGAAATTATGGTGGAGGGTCGGTAATCGTGTGGGAAAATATGAGTTCAGGTCTATCACATGGGATAGTCCATGCTTTGGAAATGGCTAATTATGCCATTGAGCATAACTGTGTGAGGTTAATCTTGTTGTGGAGCATGTCTCTATAGGGGGACCTGATGTCATAGAGCATTTACCTGGTCCTGAGTTAGTTAAGGAGGACCAAGTGCAGAAGGGTGACCAATGTGGTGGAGAAGAAGTGTTAAATGAGGTGTGCCAGGATGAAGGGTCTGATCAGAATATGGTTGGAAGGGCAGAAGTGTTGAATGGGGTGAATAGTGAGGACAAGGGTAAGACTACTGAGTTAGAAGATGAAGTGGGTGATCATAACGAAAGCATAGATTCTGGTTCAGAGAATGGGGAGAGCATTGATGATCTGAAAGATGTTTGCTTTGAGGACAGTGAAGAGGAAAGAAACCTGGGGAATGATGATGGATTTGGGGATATAGAGATACCTATTCCACACAATGAGGGAACCTCTGATGGTATGCCAAGTTCACAGAATGAGGGAAATTCATAGAGTGAGGGAACCAAACTGAAACCAAGAAAAAAAAAAGAAAAATGTTGAGGACAACCCTCCTAGAAGGGTTCTACCTACAGATGTAAACACAGAGAGATTCATTCCTTCTAATTTGAGTGGTATGCATAACATTGATGATGGGTATAATAGTGAGGAGCTTCACAGTGACTTAGATTTGGATTTCTCTGATTCTGGTAATGAAAATAGGCCAAAATATCCTAAATATCACAAAGAAGAAATGAGTAAGAATTTCAAGTTTAAACTCAGAATGGAATTTTGTTCTTTGAAAGAACTTAAAGAGGCCATACTGGAATATTTAGTTATCTGGGAGAGAGATTAAGTTTATTAAAAATGACACTGAGAGGGTGAGGGTGCAGTGCAAGAAATGCCAATTTACTGCATATGTCAGTAGGGTTGGTAGGAGTGAGACCTTCAGATTAAAGACCTTCATAGGTGATCATACATGTGGGCGTGTGTTTGATAAAAAAAATGCAAGGGCGGTATGGGTTGCTAAGGTAATGGTTGACAAGCTGAAAAGCAATAATAAGATGAGTTTGAATGAAATTATAGAAGACATAAGAAGAAATTACTCGGCTGGAATTACTGTGTCACGTGCACAAAGGGCAAGGGATCTTGCAAGAGATGTTGTAGATGGGGATGCTAGAAATCAATATGCAATTCTGTGGAGTTATTACGCTGAACTTCAAAGAGCTAGTAGGGGGAATACCTGCAAATTACAAGTAATCAGGCCTGAACCTCTATTAAAACCTCGATTTGGAAGCTTCTACATGTGTTTAGAGGGATGTAAGAAGGGTTTTTTGTCTCCATGTTGTAACGTCCTAATTTTTATTTCAGAAAGAATGCATGTTGGAAGCACTATTCCCGAAATCTAAAAAATTATTTCGCTCATTTCAATATCGAAATCTATATATAGATAACAACTTATATAATCCAACAAAATAAATAAGTTGTATATCCACTGGAATTAAAGACTACTACTCAATATATACATATAACATGAACTTACATTCAAAATACGAAAGACTTAGGATATAGTAATACATGCCCGTGATTTAACAAAATCAATATGAGAGTATACATGTATTACTCTATCCTACTCAAAATACATTCGAGTGTTTATAAACAAGGGTACTATATACATGAATATATACAAAGTAAAACACTACAAAGAAAAGCCATGTAACTCTTATTGGTTCTGATGACCCTGAGTAGGTCCCTGCACATCTGAAATATGAATTCCCACAACGTGGGGTGAGACTAAATTCCCAGTGAGGTAATAAAGTGTCACATAGCAATTATCAATATTATACATGCCACAAGTAGAGAATTCATCATAAAGACTAAATTAGACTTAACCATGACAATTTCAATAACCATTACAATCATCATAATCTAATTCTCTGTACCATGGATTTATCCTTTTCCTTAGGCTAGACTGAGCTCAGGCTAACAGGAACCGTCGTCCCTGAAGGCCGGTAGACCTTACCTAAACCTTTTCCAAGGCCATAAAGATCCAAAACTTTTCCAAGGGCCAAAAGACCCCAATCATATTATCATTCATAATTCATACCTCAATTAAGTCATATTAACATATATCATTCCTTCATGGGTAAAATTTCTAGGTTAATTCAAACTTATACCATTTCAAATTTCAATCATAGCAATTATTTAAGAAATTCTAAACATTTACATGTATAGCATCTAATTCATATTCAAATCATCAACAATCATACAAAAAGAAAAGGGAAGAAGGAAGTGGGGTTCATACAAGGGAAATTTTACATAGAAGTGAGTGTGTGATTACACTCACCTTGAACAATTGGTGGAATTGAGAAGGAAAGAGTGTTGGAGAACAATCAATTGAAGGAAATCTTGATCTATGAGAGCCTAATTGCTTCCTTGATCTTCAATTAACCTTTCTCTCTCTAAACCCTCTCCATCTCTCTCTAGGTTTGAAAAAGGCAAGGGAGAAAATATGAACGAAAATGAATTCTAAACTGAACGTATAGGAGCTATAAGTGGAATTTCGCTCAAGCTAAATTATTTAGCTTGAGCGGATGAGGTTTTGCATGTAGTATTGCGAAAATTCGCTCAAGCTAATCAATATTCGCTTGAGCTAAAATGACCCAGAAAATGCCCCCCTCTGGACTATTTTCGCTCGAGCTAATTTTTATTCGCTCAAGCTAATTTGACAGCAAATTCAACCTAAATATATTTCTGCATAATTCGCTCAAGCTAATTTATTTAGCTTGAGCTAAAAACCTAAAATCTGGTTTTTAAACTAAGTTTTAACTCCTCATTTCTTAGAATTTCTTCCCTCAATTGCTAATACATAGACCTCTATTTTTCATTTAATGAATTATTAGAAACTCAAATTAGTGGGATGTTACAATCTACCCCCCTTCAGGCAATTTTGTCCCCAACATTGACTCAAATAAGGAATACATCAAGCCTTTTACCTTAGTTGAAGAATTCTGGAAATTGATGACAAATCTCTTCTTCTTTCTCCCAAGTTGCTTCTTCAGGTGTTTGGCCCTCCCAAATTACCTTCACCAGTGGAATGGTCTTGTTCCTCAGGGTTTTGACGCTTCGGTCAACAATCTGTGTCGGCCTAGTAGGAATAGTTAGATCCTCCCTCAATTGTACTGATTCCGAGCTTATGATGTGAGAAGGATCATGGACATATTTTCTGAGTTGGGAAACATGGAATACATTATGAATATTGGATAAATGAGGTGGAAGGGCTATTTGGTATGCAAGGGGACCAATCCTTTGCAAGATTTGAAAAGGACCAACAAAACGAGGATTGAGTTTCTTAACCTTAATAGCCCTACCAATACTTGTGATGGGAGTAACCTTTAAAAACACATGGTCACCCTCCTTAAACTCTAGGTCCTTCCTTCTCCTGTCAGCAAAACTATTCTGCCGGCTTTGGGCAGTAACCAGTTTTTCCCTAATTCTGCTTATCTTATCAGTGGTCTCCTGCACCAACTCCGGACCTAAAAGACCTCTCTCACCTACTTCATACCAACACAGGGGTGACCTACATATCCTACCATAAAGTGCCTCATAGGGAGCCATACCTATACTGCTGTGAAAACTATTGTTGTAGGCAAATTCTATCAGTGGCAGGTACCTATCCCAACTACCCTTTTCCTCTAAAACCCAAGACCTAAGCATGTCCTCCAGGGTCTGGATGGTTCTCTCAGACTGTCCGTCAGTCTGAGGGTGGTATGCGGTGCTAAACTTGAGTTTAGTACCGAAAGTCTGGTGTAAAGCGTTCCAAAACCTAGAGGTGAATCTGGGATCCCTGTCTGACACTATACTAGAGGGCACACCATGGAGCTTCACTATCTCCCTGATGTACAGGTCTGCTAACTTGGTCAAAGGATAGGTTGCCCTGATAGGTAGAAAATGAGCTGACTTGGTCAGCCGGTCCACTGTGACCCAGATGGAATCAAAACCTGCTAGGACCCTAGGTAACCCCATGACAAAATCCATAGCTATGGCCTCCCACTTCCATTCAGGAATCTCTAAAGGTAAAAGTGTACCATAAGGTTTCTGGTGTTCTATTTTGACCTGTTGACATATAAGGCACTTAGAGACAAACTCAGCTATCTCTCTCTTCATTCCGTCCCACCAAAACATATTTTTCAAGTCTTGGTACATCTTGGTAATACCTGGATGTATCGTGAACTTGCTCCTATGAGCTTCCTCTAGAATCTCCTCTTTTAGGCTACCCCCCTTAGGAATACAGACTCTTCTTTGAAAGAGAATCATCCCATCTCCTGACTCAGAAAATCCTGGTTGCCCCTTTCGGGACTGGAGCTCCAAATCTGAGGCCTGTACCTCCTTAATCCTATCCCTCAACTCATTGGTTACCTCAAGCCTAAAGAGCCTCATACTACTTCCCTCTAAACTCACCTCAAGCCCCAAGTTCCTAAATGAAGGGAATCAAACATGTGGTCAGGGTGCAACGGAAATAAATGGATTCCCTCCCTTGTTATAATCGTTTTGCGAAAACACGAATCAAGGCATAAAAGGTATTGAAACGAAAGGCCGTACCTTATTAGGATTATTAACGAGGCAAGTGTAGCCACGTCTCTATTGGTATCCACGCCAACAGCCGGACTAGGATTCTCTCCTCAGCTCTGCTAGAAGCCTTAGAAAGTAAGAAGAGATTGCTCATATGTTTGGGGTAGAGCATCTGATGCTCTATTTATAAAGTGGTGGCTAGGGTTTTACCCCCTCACTCACTTAACCCTCACACTTATGGGCCTGGCCCATTATGTTATAATAATTCTAATTAAATTAAATTAGAATTATTATCCTTTTCCTAGTGGCTTGTTGTATGCGTATGACCCAATAGGATTTTAATATTTGGTTATGATATTAAAATAAAACCCCTTTTTATATTTAATATCATAAATAGTGAGCGGTATCTAGCAACACATCACTATCCAAATATTACGATTATTAATAAAAATAACAAATTATATTTTATTATAATAATTTATATGCTCTGTCCCTTTGTCCAAATATCTAATTCAACACAAGAGCATGAATTGTGTCAACCTTGTATAGTTCAATTTATATTTTCTTGATCCCCAAGTAGACTGTACAGAAAATAAATATCTCATATTTATCCTCCTAAGCATGGTCATGCATTTTGCAGTCTCACTTTATCAAGAGGCCTACAGATATAACTCCTGTTACATAGGAGGGACAAACCCATCTAGGGCACTCACATTCCTCCACATAATTTATTATATGTCCAAAAATCAACTTTATGATTACCCTGTTACAGATAACGTTTGATGATAATTAAAACATATAATTCCTTATGTAGGAATCGTAGTGATTTCAGGTCGAAGGACTTCATATAACATTTATTAATTTAAGAAATGTTCATGACACTTATGTAACAACCCATGCAACGTTCTTAAGGTGGGTCTGTCCAGTACACCATTACTCTTAATGCGTACCTATGTGAGCACATGATATCTCATATCCATGATATGTGAGATGTGATCATCAATGAACTCACATACTAGTCTAAATGCATCTTTGTCCTAAGATGATATTTGACTAGGGACTATTTTAAGAATAGTTCTTCATAAGATCTCACGATCAAGTTATTTACTTGATTTGTTATGCAGTTTAAGCTTACTATACTAAGGACAATAATTATATTCTAAAAGAATTAATAAAATGAAATGCCTTTATAAAATAATAATATGATACAAGTGGTGGATGTATATATAGGTCTCTAGTGCATACACTAACACTAAATTCTTCTATCAATTCCAACTCATGCACCATCATGGATGACGCATGCAGGGATTTCCTACTCAAAGCGTCAGCCACTACATTAGCCTTTCCCGGGGTGATATCTAAGTTCAAAATCATAGTCCTTCAAAAACTCCATCCATCTCCTCTGCCTCATGTTAATTTCCTTCTGGTCAAAGAGATATCTCAAACTCTTGTGATCACTAAAAACTTCAAACTGCACTCCATATAGGTAGTGCCTCCATATCTTAAGGGCAAAAACTACTGCAGCCATCTCTAAATCATGTGTAGGGTAGTTTTCCTCATGAGGTCTAAGTTGTCTAGAGGCATAGGCTACCACTTTCCCATTTTGCATTAAGACACAACCCAAACCTTTACCTGACGCATCACTATACACCATAAAAGGTTGGGTCAGATCTGGCAACACCAGTACCGGGGTGGTGGTCAGTCCCTCCTTGAGTTCTACAAAACTCTTCTCACACTTTTCATCCCACAAAAAGGCATGCCCCTTGCGGGTCAGCCGAGTGAGAGGTAAAGCCAATTGGGAAAATTTACTGATGAATCTCTGGTAATAACTGGCTAAACCTAAGAAGCTCCTCACCTCTGTGACCGACGTGGGTCTTTTCCAGCCAATCACAGCTTCTATCTTAGTGGGATCTACTGACACACCTTCTTTGGATATGACATGTCCCAAGAAGTGAACCCTGTCCAGCCAAAACTCACACTTCTCGGGATTGGCAAAAAGCCTCTTTTCCCTCAACACTTCTAAAACTACTCTAAGATATTGTTCATGCTTCTCTAAGGTCTTGGAATAGATAAGAATGTCATCGATAAACACAACGACAAACTTATTCAAAAAGGGCCTGAAAATCCGATTCATGTAGTCCATGAATACAGCTGGAGCATTGGTTAAGCCAAATGGCATCACCAAGTACTCGTAATGGCTGTACCTAGTCCTGAAAGCAGTTTTAGGAATGTCCTCACTCTTAATCTTTATCTGGTGGTACCCTGATCTTAGATCTATCTTTGAAAACACTGATGCTCCCCTAAGTTGGTATAAGAGGTCATCTATCCTAGGCAAAGGGTGTTTGTTTTTAATCGTGACCTTGTTCAGTTGCCTAAAATCTACACACAATCTCATACTACCATTCTTCTTCTTAACAAGGAGCACTGGTGCTCCCCAAGGGGATACACTAGGCCTAATGAACTGCTTCTCTATCAGCTCTTCTAACTGTTTCTTCAGTTCACTCATCTCTAGAGGAGACATCCTATAAGGGGCCTTAGAAATAGGTCCTGTGCCCGGCACAAGATCTATGGAAAACTCAATCTCTCGGTCCGACGGTAAAGTGTTAATCTCACTAGGGAAAACATCCTGATACTCCCTAACCGTGGCTATGCTACTCAGGTCAGGCTTTGACTCTATAGCATAGGAAAGTAACAATATAAAACAACAACTCCCATCAATCAAGCATTCAGAAATTTGACTGGTACTAGACAATAAGTATGATGGTTTCTCCCTCGAAGGAAGAGGAAGAATCGGAAAAACAACTTCCTTTTTACAACAGTCCAACATAATCTGATTCATGACAACCAATTCATACCCAAAATGATATCAATACCAGTTAATGGCAAACAAATCAAATTGACCTCAAAGGTTCTCTCCTGAATAATAATAAGACACTCAAGACATGCAGAAGAGGTGGAAATTGCCTCCTTGGTCGGAGTGAGAACATTCAAATGAAAGGGTAGTGAAGTGACATGTAATTTCAATCTTTTTACACAATCATAAGAAATGAAGGAATGGGTTGGCCCAGAATCATACAGTACTATTAAGGGAGTTCCATTTAGAGTGCACGTACCTCGCATCAGATTGTCGGCCTTAGTTTCCTTTTCCCCGCTGAGGGTAAAGACCCTTCCAGTAGCTTGAGGTTTAAGGGTGCCTCGCTTCCTATGTGGGCACTCCTTAGACATATGTCCTTCCTCACGGCAGTAGTAACATCTCTGTTGTCCCGCCAAGCACTCACCTCGGTGGCCCTTACCACATTTAGGGTAAGTAGGATAAACTGGAGTAGAGGGAATAGCTAGCCGCTTGCCCTTGCCTCCCTGAGGCTGGTAACGAAAATTTCTTCCCGCTGATGTGTCATCTCTCTTCCTCTTGCCTTCCACCCAAGACCTAGCTGTAGCCTTAGGTTCCTCCTCCACCAAACTCTGCTCAATAACAAGACACTTAGTCACCAAAGTCGAAAAATTCCGTAATTGAAATGCTGCAACAATCTTTCGGATCTCAGGTTTGAGGCCCGCCTCCAAATGAGAACATTTCCAGCCCTCATTAGGGTGAGCCTGCAGGAGTGTATGATACATTGAAAGCTCTTCAAACTTGGCCACATATTGGCCCACCGTTGAGTTCCCTTGCTTCAACTGAAGAAATTCAAGTTCTTTTTGATTCCTGGCTGGTTCCGGAAAGTATTTCTCAAGGAACACATGTTGGAAGGTGTCCCAAGGAAGTAAGGATCCAGGGGTAGTCAAAGCGGCCTTCACACTCTTCCACCAATTTTCTGCCTCTCCTTGAAGCATATAAGTAGCCAACCTCACCTTGAAGTCATCAGTGCAAGCCATAACTTCGAAAATTTTGTTCATGGCATTGGGCCATGAATCAACTGCAACCGGATCATAAGCTCCCAAGAATGCAGGTGGATGATGTTTACGGAACTCAGCAAGTCCTTGGAGGAATGGGTCTGCATGTGCTCCTTGTGGAAAAGTGCCAATGGATTATCTTTCTAGAGCCTGAAGTATCGCATTATTTGAAGTCGCCTGGTTTCCCACAATTTATGTAAGCAATTGAAGGGTTGCCGCCACATAATCCTGAGATTCCTCCCAATGTGGAGAGGATGGGTTGGCACGAGGACGCCCCCTCCTGCCACTAGCCATGCCTTATACACATTATTAAGAAATTTCTAGGTGATCAGTCTATCAATTTCAAAATAATATATAATGGACAATTACTAATTTAAGGAGTGACACATAAAACCACAGTCCAATTGGATTGAACTGCTCTGATACCAAAATGTAACGTCCTAATTTTTATTTCAGAAAGAATGCCTGTTGGAAGCACTATTCCCGAAATCTAAAAAATTATTTCGCTCATTTCAATATCGAAATCTATATATATATAGATAACAACTTATATAATCCAACAAAATAAATAAGCTGTATATCCACTGGAATTAAAGACTACTACTCAATATATACATATAACATGAACTTACATTCAAAATACGAAAGACTTAGGATATAGTAATACATGCCCGTGATATAACAAAATCAATATGAGAGTATACATGTATTACTCTATCCTACTCAAAATACATCCGAGTGTTTATAAACAAGGGTACTATATACATGAATATATACAAAGTAAAACACTCCAAAGCAAAGCCATGTAACTCCTATTGGTTCTGATGACCCTGAGTAGGTCCCTGCACATCTGAAATATGAATTCCCGCAACGTGGGGTGAGACTAAAGTCCTAGTGAGGTAATAAAGTTTCACATAGCAATTATCAATATTATACATGCCCCAAGTAGAGAATTCATCATAAAGACTAAATTAGACTTAACCATGACAATTTCAATAACCATTACAATCATCCTAATCTAATTCTCTGTACCATGGATTTATCCTTTTCCTTAGGCTAGACTGAGCTCAGACTAACAGGAACCGTTGTCCCTGAAGGCCGGTAGACCTTACCTAAACCTTTTCCAAGGCCATAAAGATCCAAACCTTTTCCAAGGGCCAAAAGACCCCAATCATATTATCATTCATAATTCATACCTCAATTAAGTCATATTAACATATATCATTCCTTCATGGGTAAAATTTCTAGGTTAATTCAAACTTATACCATTTCAAATTTCAATCATAGCAATTATTTAAGAAATTCTAAACATTTACATGTATAGCATCTAATTCATATTCAAATCATCAACAATCATACAAAAAGAAAAGGGAAGAAGGAAGTGGGGTTCATACAAGGGAAATTTTACATAGAAGTGAGTGTGTGATTACACTCACCTTGAACAATTGGTGGAATTGAGAGGAAAGAGTGTTGGAGAATAATCAATTGAAGGAAATCTTGATCTTTGAGAGCCTAATTGCTTCCTTGATCTTCAATTAACCTTTCTCTCTAAAAAAACCCTCTCCATCTCTCTCTAGGTTTGAAAAAGGCAAGGGAGAAAATATGAACGAAAATGAATTCTAAACTGAACGTATAGGAGCTATAAGTGGAATTTCGCTCAAGCTAAATTATTTAGCTTGAGCGGATGAGGTTTTGCATGCAGTATTGCGAAAATTTGCTCAAGCTAATCAATATTCGCTTGAGCTAAAATGACCCAAAAAATGCACCCTCTCTGGACTATTTTCGCTCGAGCTAATGTTTATTCGCTCAAGCTAATTTGACAACAAATTCAACCTAAACATATTTCTGCATAATTCGCTCAAGCTAATTTATTTAGCTTGAGCTAAAAACCTAAAATCTGGTTTTTAAACTAAGTTTTAACTCCTCATTTCTTAGACTTTCTTCCCTCAATTGCTAATACATAGACCTCTATTTTTCATTTAATGAATTATTAGAAACTCAAATTAGTGGGATGTTACACATGCAGACCTTTTGTTGGGGTGGATGGATGTCACCTTAAGACAAAGTTTGGTGGGATTCTCTTAGTTGCTGTGGGAAGGGACCCGAATGACCAATATTTTCCCATTGCCTTTGCTGTGGTGGAAACTGAAAGTAAGGAGACTTGGAGATGGTTCTTAAACCTATTACTAGAAGATATTGGTGAAAGGAGATGGGTCTTCATTTCAGACCAGCAAAAGGTATGTTTGTGTTTAGTCCCATGATCTTTTCATTGTTATTATATTATTGTACTTAATGATTAAAATTTTTACTAATATGTTGTTTTGTGTGATGTTGTTTAGGGTCTTGTTCAAGTGTTTGAGGAAATGATGCAGGGGGTTGAACATAGACTGTGTGTACGCCATCTCTATGCCAATTTCAAGAAAAAATTCGGTGGGGGGCATTAATGAGAGACTTGATGTTAGGGGCATCTAAGGCTACTTATGAGCAGGCTTGGCAGGGCAAAATGAATCAACTTAATGCAATTAATGTCCCAGCTTATGAATGGTTGGCTGCTGTCCCAAGAAAAGCATGGTGTAAGCATGCTTTTAGCTTTTATTCTAGGTGTGATGTAGTGATGAATAACCTTAGTGAAGCCTTTAATAGCACAATTTTGCTTGCTAGGGACAAACCTGTAATCACTATATGTGAGTGGATCAGGACCTATTTAATGAGTAGGTTTGCAACACTTAATGAAAAGCTGGAAAAGTATGAGGGATTGGTGATGCCAAAACCAAGGAAGAGATTGGATAGGAAAATTGAGATGAGTGGCCATTGGCTGGAAACTTGGGCAGGGGAGATTTGAAGTGAGACACACAATGTTGGCTGAGAGGTTCATTGTCAATCTAACCACCAAGAGTTGCACTTGTAACTTTTGGGAGCTTGTTGGGATACCCTGCAGACATGTAGTGGCAACAATATGCATGAAGGGTGATAATCCAGAAACGTATGTCCACAAGTATTATTTGAGGGAGGCTTATGCTGCTTGTTATGGACAAACTGTGAGTCCTATCAATGGGCAGAACCTGTGGCCCGTGACTGAAAATGAACCACTCCTGCCACCAATTTACCACAGAGGGCCTGGAAGGCCAAAGAAGCTTAGAAGAAGGCAACCTGATGAAGGGGATAATGCTATGAAATTGAGAAGGACATATACTAGCAATAGGTGTGGGAGATGTTTGCAGTATGGTCACAATACAAGAAGTTGCAAGAATCCACCCATTGTTCCTGAAGGTGACTCAACAGCTGAACAGGTAAATTCACACTATAATTATCACGTCACCAATTTTTTTGTAAACTTATATGTCTTTATCATAATATTACTCTTTATATGACAGACCAAAAAGAAGAAGAATTCTGGAAAAAAAGGGTCTACTGTTGGGAATGGTGCTCCTGAAGGCTCTGCTAATGGGAATAGTGCTGCTCAAGGCTCTGCTGTTAGGAATGGTGTTGCTCTAGGTGGCCAGGTAACCTGATCAGAAATCTGTACATATGCTAACTTCCTTATATTTTTCATTCAATATATAAGTTATGGAAGTAAAACTTACAATATAATTGTGCAGGATAAAGGGAAAAGGCCAATGGAACCATCAATTAAGTCTACTACTACTAAGGTATTGAAGGTAAGAGATGATAAACTTTCTCATTCAACAAGATAATATCTCACAGAATAATTGCTTGCTATTATCCATTGTACAGAAAACAAAATTAACAATGAATGGAGAAAGAAAGAGAAGGAACACTCAAACTGCATCTGTTGATGTCCCTAACATTCCTAAGGTAAGCTTAACACAAATTTGTAGCTGTTATTGTGGATGTTTTATAAATTCTGGTTGCATCTCGTAACATATAATGTGCACTCTAATTTTATTTCAGGAGGGAAATATCTCAACCAATGGTGCACATGCAACAGAAGGTGTTCAAGAATGATCAACAATGTCCAGGGATAAAGAATATGCTCCTGGGATATAGAATTTGGAATTGAGATTTAAAGATTATTGAGATTTAAACAGTTTGGGATATGTATTTTGGATACTGGTTTAGTAACATTTTGCACTAATTAGACATGTATTTTGAATATTGGAATTAGAAAGACTATTGAGATTTGGAAAATTTGGGATATGTATTTTGGATACTAGTTTACAGACTATTGTATTAGACCTTTTGAGATTTGGAAAATTTGGGATATGTATTTTGGATACTAGTTTAAAGACTATTGTATTAGACCTTTTGAGATTTAAATTTCAAGTATGTATTTTGGATACTGGTTTAAATTTGAAATTTTCACACATATTACAGCTGTGTGAATAGATTTACATTAACTTGCGCATCCACATGCTGCTTTGTTTGAAATTGAAACTGGAAATGGTTATAAAGAATAAGAGTGAGGGTTGCTTCCTACAATAGCAATTAGAGGTTGAATAGATTAGACTTAGACTTCTTGATTCATTTTAACTTCTAAAAAATATGATACTTGTGAGGGTGCCATTGTCATTGTCAGCCCAGTGTTAGATGCCAATTTTTTGCTAAGCAATATTTTGCTAAGCAACCAGCTCCAGCAACAGCCGCAACAACCCACAAATCCATTTTGGATCTTACTTACACACACACAAAAATCCAAAAATCCACCTGAAGGGAATCAAGCATGTGGTCAGGATGCAGCGGAAATAAATGGATTCCCTCTCTTGTTATAATCGTTCTGCGAAAACACGAATCAAGGCCAAAAGGTATTGAAACGAATGGTCGTACCTTATTAGGATTACAAACGAAGCAAGTGTAGCCACGTCTCTATTGGTATCCATGCCAACAGCCGGACTAGGATTCTCTCCTCAGCTCTGCTAGTAGCCTTAGAAAGTAAGAAGTGATTGCTCATGTGTATATGGGTAGTGCATCTTATGCTCTATTTATAGAGTGGTGGCTAGGGTTTTACCCCCTCACTCACTTAACCCTCACACTTAAGGGCCTGGCCCATTATGTTATAATAATTCTAATTAAATTAAATTAGAATTATTATCCTTTTCCTAGTAGCTTGTTGTATGCGTGTGACCCAATAGGATTTTAATATTTGGTTATGATATTAAAATAAAACCCTTTTATATTTAATATCATAAATAGTGAGCGGTATCTAGCAACACATCACTATCCAAATATTACGATTATTAATAAAATAATAAATCCTATTTTATTATAATAATTTATATGCTTTGTCCCTTTGTCCAAATATCTAATTGAACACAAGGGCATGGATTGTGTCAACCTTGTATAGTTCAATTTATATTTTCTTGATCCCCAAGTAGACTGTACAGAAAATAAATATCTCATATTTATTCTCCTGAGCATGGCCATGCATTTTGCAGTCTCACTTTATCAAGAGGCCTACAGGTATAACTCCTGTTACATAGGAGGGACAAATCCCATCTAGGGCACTCACATTCCTCCACATAATTTATTATATGTCCAAAAATCAACTTTATGATTACCCTGTTACAGGTAACGTTTGATGATAATTAAAACATATAATTCCTTATGTAGGAATCGTAGTGATTTCAGGTCGAAGGACTTCATATAATATTTATTAATTTAAGAAACGTTCATGACACTTATGTAACAACCCATGCAACGTTCTTAAGGTGGGTCTGTCCAGTACACCATTACTCTTTATGTGTACCTATGTGAGCACATGATATCTCATATCCATGATCTGTGAGATGTGATCATCAATGAACTCACATACTAGTCTAAATGCATCTTTGTCCTAAGATGATAATTGACTAGGGACTATTTAAGAATAGTTCTTCATAAGATCTCACGATCAAGTCATCTACTTGATTTCTTATGAAGTTTAAGCTTATTATTATAAGGACAATAATTATATTCTAAAAGAATAAGTATGACTTTATAAAATAACATGATACAAGTGATGGGTGTTTAAATATATACGTCTCTAGTGCATATTCCTAACAATCTCCCACTTGCACTAGAGACATTCAGACATTACTCTAATGCCTAATGATCTAGTGTGCCCATCATGCTTCTGCTGCATAAGGGGTTTTATCAATGTGGTAGAATTAGCGACTGTTTCCCAATTCGAACTTTTCGAGCTCACAGCGCCACCATCAAACAAAACACTTAACCTGATTGCGATCTTCAATCATCTTTGTCGGTTTGGAAGCTAGCATCAGTGTAACCCTTTACAAGTAGCTCTTCCTTACCTCTATATACCAAGAATGAATCCTCAGTTCTTCTCAAGTACTTAAGGATGTTCTTGACTGTTGTCTAGTGATCTTCACCAAGATCAGACTGGTATCTGCTAGTCATGCTTAAAGCATATGACATTTCTGGTTAAGTACATAACATGGTAAACATGATAGACCCTATAGCGGATGTATAAGGAATCTTACTCATGCGACCTCTCTCTTCTTCACTAGAAGGAGTATGAGCCTTAGATAGGCTTATACCATGTGACATAGGCAAAGATCCCCTCTTAGAATCTTGCATGTTAAACCGTTTTTAACATTTTGCTTATGTAGGTACTTTGACTTAGGCCGAGTAATCTTCGAAATCCATCTTTATAGATCCTTATATCTAACACATAGTTTGTTTCGCCCAAATCTTTCATAGAAAAAAAAAACAATTTCCTAACCAAGTCTTTACAGACTGAAGGGTAGGAACGTCATTTCCTATGAGGAGTATGTCATCTACATACAAAACCAGAAAAACCACTATGTTGTCACTAACCATTTTGTAGACACAAGGTTCATCTTCATTTTAATGAAACCAAACTGCTTTACAGCTTCATCAAAAATGAAGATTCCAGCTTCTAGAAGCTTGCTTTAATCCATAAATGGATCATTGCAACTTATGCACCTTTAGGTATAACAAAACCTTCAGGTTGTATCACATACATATATTCAAGAAGGCTTCCATTTAGGAAGGCTGTCTTGACATCCACTTGCCAGATTTCATAATCATGGCAAGTTGCAATAGCAAGCAAGATCCGAACAGATTTAAGCATGGAAATTGGGGAAAAAAACGTTTCATCATAGTCTATACTATGAATTTGCGTCAAACCCTTTATCCACCAACCGTGCTTCAAAGGTACTTACATTACCATCCATGTCAGTTTTCCTCTTTGAAAACCCACTTGCACCCTATGGGTTTTATCCCTTCGGGCGGCTCAATCAAGGTCCATACCTTGTTAGTGTACATGGAATCCATTTCAGATCTCATGGCATCGAGCCATTTCTCAGATTCTGGACTCAAAAGAGCTTCTTGGTAGATCACTGGTTCACCTTGATCCATTAGCAACACATCCCTTTCCTGAGACACAAGGAAACCATATCTCTCAGGTTGGTGACGTACTCTTTCTGATCTACGCAAGTCTTGCGCTACTTGAGCAGGTGGCTCCACAACACTTTGTGATATCTGCTCTTGCTCCATTACCGGCTTATTACTACTTTGTGGTACTTGAATTTCTTCAAGTTCTACTTTCCTCCCACTCATTTTCTTAGAGACAGATTCCTTCTCTAAGAATATAGTAGTCCTAGTGACAACCACTCTGCCTTTGCTAGGATTATGGAAGTAGTAACCCTCAGTTTCCTTTGGGTATCCCACAAATAAGCACTTATCTGATTTGGGTCCTAGCTTATCTGAAACTTGGCGTTTCACATAAGCTTCACAACCCCAAATCTTCACAAAAGACATACTAGGTCGTTTCCCAGTCCATATCTCATATGGTGTCTTTATGATAGCCTTAGATGGAGCACGACTTAGTGTGAAGGCTACTGTTAACAAAGCATGACTCCAAAAGGAGTCGGGGAGATCAGTTTAACTCATCATAGATCGAACCATATCTAATAGAGTTCGATTTCTCCTTTCTGAAACTCCATTCAATGAGGAGTTCCAGGAGGAGTGAGTTGAGATGTTATCCCGCACTCTCTTAGATAGTCATCAAATTGTTGGCTTGAGTATTCTCCACCTCGATCTCATTGAAGTGTTTTAATAGTCTTGCCAAGTTGGTTTTATACTTCATTCTTAAATTCCTTGAACTCTTCAAAGGATTCGGATTTGTGTTCCATCAGATACACAAATCCATATGTACTGAAATCATAAGTAAAAGTGATGAAGTATTGAAAACCTCCTCTAGCCATTGTTCCCATGGGTCTACATACATCTCTATGTATGAGACCAAGAAGATCACCGACCCTTTCACCTTTTTCTGGTGAATGGGGTTTTGGTCATCTTCCCAAATAAATAAGATTCACATGTCTCAATTGATTCAAAATCAAATGAGTCCAAATAACCATCTTGGTGGAGTTTGGATATGCATTTCTCATTTATGTGGCCTAAGCAACAATGCCAAAGATAAGTCGGGTTCAAACCATTTGTTTTGACCCTCTTAGCATTTATGTTATAGATAGGCATCTCCATGTCAAGAACATATTCTTCAACTTTGCACAACCATATCATTCAAATAATTTGAATTGTTCTTTATAAAACACTTTTCTAAAAAAGAAACGGAATTAATATTTCCACCAATGGTAGACATAAAATAACAATTATTTAGTTCAATAACTAGTCCAGTTGGCAAAGTTAAATAATAGGTTCCTACGGTTAAGGCAGCAACTCTTGCTCCATTTCCACACGTAGGTCGACTTCTCCTTTAGCCAATGACCTACTCCTTTTAGATCCTACACATTTACACAAATGTGAGATCCTCATCTGGTATCCAATACCCAAAATGCAGAAGCAGGTAAATTGACTTCTATAACATAGATACCTGAAGCGGAAGTCTCACTTCCCTTCTTCTTGATCTCCTCTAGGTACTTTACACAGTCTCTAGTGTCCTGATTGGCCACAGTGGAAACATTTTCCTTAACTATCCCACCCACAGTCTTCGAAAACAAAGGTACTAGGCTTATCCTTGCCTTTGTCCTTGGTTTGAAATAGGGCTTCTTGAACTTCTTCTTGCCCTTTCCTTTTCAGGTTGGACCATCAACATGGCCTTCCCTTTACCTTTATTAATGTTTTGCTAAGCTGTTCTTAACATGCTTAGCAATTCTGGCAGCGATTTGTCAAACTCGTTCATGTTATAGTTCATGATGAATTGACTATAGCTGTCCAGCAACGATTGCAAGACAAGATCAGTGGCCAACACTTGACCTAATGGGAATCCAAGCCTTTCTGGGTTTTCAATGTACCCAATTGCTTTGAGCACATGAGCACCAACAGGGGTTCCCTCTGCCAATCTACATTGATAAAGTGCTTTTGAGATTACAAATCGTTCAAGCCTAGCTTGTCATTGATAAAGTCTCTTTAAGTGTACAATCATATTGTATGTCTCCATGTTCTCATGCTGTTTTTCAGCATTCATGGTAATAAGCACAAGCAAGCTACATCGAGAACAACATCCAGATGCTTTCTAAAAGCATCCTTGTCAGTTTTTCGAAGTATTTGCAGCGGGTGTTTCGGGAATAGGCCCTTCCAGGACATACAACCTTTCGTTATGCCTAAGGACAATCCTTAGGTCTCTATACCAGTCTAGAAAGTTAATTCTAGACAGTTTGTCCTTCTCAAGGACAGATTGCAATAAAGTTTACTTGTTGTGCTTGTTGCTATGCACGTAAGTATCATATAACAAACATATTTAATAAGGTCTTTAAATAAATATGTCTCCCACTATTTTGATTCAAAACAAGTACCCTCAATATAAAGAATCAGAAAATCCCATCACCAGATTTTCTAGTGGGCCAAGATCCATATTTCACCTAATTTTAAGTCATCTTTAGCTGATCGCTTAAGAAAAGGCTATCTAGGTAGGAACACACTTCCAATTGTATCTCATACAACTCTTGGATTGTTAGGTGAATAACTCTTATTCTAATTCATCTTATGAATCAATGCCTAACTCAGTGCCTCTAGGTTTTTCAATCCTATTGAATATACCTAGTTAAGTCAAAACCCAATGGTGACAGTTGGATATTACTTTTATCCCATCGCGCCTCACTAAAATAGATAAATGCACCCTGCTTTAGCAGACCCACATTTAATCGATTCAAGCCTAGACGAGTGCCATACATCGGAAGGCAAAACATGACTTAATATTAGTGCCTTTAGGTTTTTCAATCTTATTGAATATACCTAATCAAAACCCAATGGTTTGACAATTGGATATTACTTTTATCCTATCACGCCTCACTAAAATGGATAAAGGTACCCTGCTTTAGCAGACCCACTCTTCATCGATTCTAGTCTTGACGAGTGTCATTCATTGGAAGGCATAATATGTAACATCCCGCATTCCAGGAGCTTGTTTATCCAATAGGGATTAGATATTTAACCATGTGTTAGAGATTTAGAAGGAGGTAAGGCAAGAACTTATAGGTTAAACCTTAATTGTTAAACCAATCCTAGGACTTGTATAACATCCCAACCTTTGGCTAAGCTAACATGTGAGTTTGGTAGGTCAAAACCTTGTATGTTCACTAAGGGTTATGAGTAATAGGTAGGAAAAGGGTAAGATATGAGTTTGGAACCTTAATAGAACCATTTTGGGAGTTTTTGGTCCCTGGTAATCGATTACCAGGAGTTGGTAATCGATTACCAGAGAGTTTTGCTGATGGTAATCGATTACAGGGTTTCGTAATCGATTACCAGGTTTCTGGGTTCATTGTAATCGATTACCAGAAGTGGTAATCGATTACCAGATCTCCAGGAAGGCATTTTGGCCTCTGGTAATCGATTACCAGGGTTTGGTAATCGATTACCAGCAGTATATATATATATATATGCTGGTGCGAAAATTCAGCAGAAACTCATTTCTCCCTCCCCCTTCTTCGAACCCTAGAGAGAGAAAATGTTAGTTTTAGAGAGAGGAAGCTAAAATTGAAGCATTGAAGGTAGATTGAAGCTAGAATCAACATTTGGATCATCTCTAACCCTCAATTTCCCTCTTGGATTCATCCAAATTGTGAGTATAACTCACCCTTAGGTTAGGATTGGTCTCCCTTGCATGTCCCCTCTTCTCCCTTCCCTTTCTTGGCTGAATACTTGAATAATTGATGATTGTTTGATTGTTTGGGTTGTTGATTGTTTGATTGAACTTGAGAGTTGAAATCGAGAGTCGAAAACCTTAGTTTCGAAGTTATCGAAAATGTCGAAATTACGAAACTTACGAAACTATCGTATTTCCCTCGATTTCGATTCATACAAGTGTTCCCTTGAGTTTACACTTCTTGTTTTCGTTGATTATGGTTAGATTATGGTTTAAAATGAGAATCGAGACGTAGGATCGTAAAGTCGTAATTAGCGGTAGAGTCGATATGTCCCTTGTATGACCCCTAACTCTCGAATCCCTTTCTAATTGATCGAATTGAATGTATTTGTGATATTCGTAATGAGATTGATAAGAGGATGCTTGGATCGAAGGTGAAACAAAGAAATTTCGATGTTACGAAAGTTACGAGACTTGTGAAAGTATCGAAACACTCGAGGCATTCGAAATCCTAGTTGTTACCACCGATTCAAGTAAGCCTAACGTGTATATGGTTATGATTGTTAGATTGTATTGTGATTGATGTTTGAAAGATATGGGGTAATTCTAATTGGCTAGAACGGAGCGGTTCTTGATATTCTTTAGTTTCGAAACTTTCAAAGCTATCGAAAGTTTCGAAACTATCGTAATGTCGAAACGCTCTATTCTCTCCAATTATACTTGATCCGGAATGGAAATTAAGGATTGGTGACTGATTATGATATAGGAATTGATGGGTAGTAGATATGGGTTCACATAGAGCGCTGATTCTCTTTAGTTCGAAAGGATCGAACTATCGGGAACGAACTACTTATCAATTCGTATGTTTAATTAGTTATTCAATCAAGTGTCGAAAGACAAAGGACTTCGGTCACCTAAAGGACTTCGGTCAATTATGTGGAGTGGGATTCGTCCCCTGGGGAGATATCCCCTGTAGTCCGAGCTCGGGTCTAACTCTTTATGTGATGTGTTCATGGCCTTCGGGCAAAGCATTCCATTGCATACTAATGTTTTCATGGAAAGAGACTGATTCCACTTACTTTAAGACTGGTACTTATTTATACTTGATATTGATTGGCTAATTATATTGAGGGTTATGTGAATTGACACTATGTTCGGTTTGAATATGATGAAGTGAATTGATATGAGTATAGGCTTGTCATCCATATATTTATGTCCCCTGCATCCATGCATAGAGTTATACTTGCTGAGACAATAGTCTCACCCCACGTTTCGGGGATTTCCTTTAGTGTGCAGGACGTTTCAGATAGCTGATGAGGATAAGGGAAAGTTAATGGAGCTGGTTATTATTAGAATAGGGACTTCTTGTAATAGAATTGATCCAGATGTGTGATTAATTCACGTTAGACATTGTAAATACTTATGTATGTAATTTTTAGCCAAGGAGGCTCATTTATGATTAAAGTTTAGTTTATACAGTTTTAGGGAGACTCTTCCGGATTTCCGGTATGAATCTCTTGAAATCCTATTACTTAAGTATAGGTTTCTTTCCTTAAGCTTCTTTTAGATGTGTTCAATTGTATGACTTAAACTAATAGTTGGAGAGTTTAAGTAAGTTGTATGACGATATCGGAAATATAACGAAGTAATTTCAAGGACTACAGGATTAGTGCCTCCAACGGGCACTATTTCTGAGTTCTAGAAATTAGGGCGTTACATAATAAGTATTGAGGGATTTAATCGCTTCATTTTTTATTCCTTTCTTAAACCATTTAACAAAAATATAATCGCCCCTCACTAAAATAGATAAATGTACCTTGCTTTGGAAGACCCACACTTAATCCATTCTAGCCTTGACGAGTGTAATTCATTGGAATGAAAAATATAACTTAACATTCCCTTCGAGGGATTTGATCACTTTAATTTTATTCCTTTGTTAAACCATTTAACAAACATGTATGCATCTCATTCAAACACACATGATATGGTTATGGCCTCCTAAAAATCCAATACAAAATTACATCACATATAATCTTGAAGTCTCCATCCACATGTCTCCACATTCTCCTTTGACTCTATGCTCTTTCCGGTTACATTACATAACAATAAGAAACCTCGTTTAACATACGAGGGGATAGAGATGAGAAAAGAATTACAAAAGGAATATAGGAGGTAAGGCACGACACGCAGGTCATATTTAAATAAAAACAATCTAAGGCCATAACCAATCATCATGCAAATTCAACATTTATTGATTGTAAAACGAGTGATATAATAAGATGTATATATTAAGCGGAGTTTGATTACGCGTAAACGAAATAACGCACTACGCAGTGTAGCACGAGGGTCCCGACACATAAAATTAGATTTGATAAACATTCAACCAATCATCAATAAGTGTCTCGCATCAAATGAATACTTCACAAACCGATAAACGAGTGAGTCCCTCGTATCATTTGAATACGTACTTGTCAGCAAATTGATAAATGACATGTTTATCGCAGCCAATATTTGAGTCGAGACAAGGTTTCAACAATTGAACCCTTTGACTCCCAATACATGAACTCTTTCATGTTCCATGGGACCCTCCATCATTAGAACATACAAACATATACATACATCGCATATAAAAGAATTAATAAGGAAACAAAAGACGTAACCTGCGCTCCAGTCTGCGCTACAGCGCAGGTTGAAGCGCAGATGTCAGAATCAAATTTGTAACCTGCGCTTTACTTGCGCTTTAGCGCAGATCTGCGCTTCAGTCTGCGCTATAGCGCAGCTTGCAGCGCAGAAAACAGCGCTTCGATTTGCCTGCGCTTCACCTCCACTTCATATGCGCTTTACCTGCGCTTCAGCGCGAGTGAGGCGCAAAAAACGACGTTCCAAAACGTCGTGCGATATATAAACATTAATAATACCAGAATATCACTATATTCAAAAGATTAAAAGCCCAAAACGTGTTAATCGCAAACCAAAGCTCTGATACCAATTGAAGGGAATCAAACATGTGGTCAGGGTGCAGCGGAAATAAATGGATTCCCTCCCTTGTTATAATCGTTTTGCGAAAACACGAATCAAGGCCAAAAGGTATTGAAACGAACGGTCGTACCTTATTAGGATTACAAACGAAGCAAGTGTAGCCACGTCTCTATTGGTATCCACGCCAACAACCGGACTAGGATTCTCTCCTCAGCTCTGCTAGTAGCCTTAGAAAGTAAGAAGCGATTGCTCATGTATATATGGGTAGTGTATCTTATGCTCTATTTATAGAGTGGTGGCTAGGGTTTTACCCCCTCACTCACTTAACCCTCACACTTATGGGCCTGGCCCATTATGTTATAATAATTCTAATTAAATTAAATTAGAATTATTATTCTTTTCCTAGTGGCTTGTTGTATGCGTGTGACCCAATAGGATTTTAATATTTGGTTATGATATTAAAATAAAACCCTTTTATATTTAATATCATAAATAGTGAGCGGTATCTAGCAACACATCACTATCCAAATATTACGATTATTAATAAAATAATAAATCCTATTTTATTATAATAATTTATATGCTTTGTCCCTTTGTCCAAATATCTAATTGAACACAAGGGCATGGATTGTGTCAACCTTGTATAGTTCAATTTATATTTTCTTGATCCCCAAGTAGACTGTACAGAAAATAAATATCTCATATTTATTCTCTTGAGCATGGTCATGCATTTTGCAGTCTCACTTTATCAAGAGGCCTACAGATATAACTCCTGTTACATAGGAGGGACAAATCCCATCTAGGGCACTCACATTCCTCCACATAATTTATTATATGTCCAAAAATCAACTTTATGATTACCCTGTTACAGGTAATGTTTGATGATAATTAAAACATATAATTCCTTATGTAGGAATCGTAGTGATTTCAGGTCGAAGGACTTCATATAATATTTATTAATTTAAGAAACGTTCATGACACTCATGTAACAACCCATGCAACATTCTTAAGGTGGGTCTGTCAAGTACACCATTACTCTTAATGTGTACCTATGTGAGCACATGATATCTCATATCCATGATCTGTGAGATGTGATCATCAATGAACTCACATACTAGTCTAAATGCATCTTTGTCCTAAGATGATAATTGACTAGGGACTATTTAAGAATAATTCTTCATAAGATCTCACGATCAAGTCATCTACTTGATTTCTTATGAAGTTTAAGCTTACTATTCTAAGGACAATAATTATATTCTAAAAGAATAAGTATGCCTTTATAAAATAACATGATACAAGTGATGGATGTTTAAATATATACGTCTCTAGTGCATATTCCTAACAACCATCTAAACTCTACAAGACAAATAATACTCTTCATGACCATCATCTGCAACAAACAAAAAAGGGCTGGAAGCCACTTCTAGGAAAATAAAACCAAAATCCTTGATTCACACACATTCTTCTGCCAACTCTCAGATGGAATAATATTATTTATAATTAAAAAAAATATATTCATGAGCTTTAGTTAACTTGGAAATCATCAAATTACCACTTAAAACAGGTTTACAAGTGCAAAGTGTTGCAAAATTAGATCACTACTATCAAACCAGTATTTCTCATTACACCATAAGCATAAACACCATAACCATATACTTAGCCAACTATCCTAACTACATCCATTGAAGTAGCCAAATTCAACAAGCACAACTGCTAACAGTACCACCAGTAAAGCTACAACAATGGCCTTAAAATTTTGCACTTTTCTTCTCTCTTCCATTATCTTCCTCTTCAACTTAATTTTCATTGTCATTGTTTCAACTAGGATCTTCAAACAGTTGCATTGCCCTCCACCACTGGATTCACCTTCGCCTCCTTCAACTTCATCAACCCATTTGAACAAATTACAATTACGTGGTATCTGCATAAATTTAAAACACTACAATTACTCAACTATAACAAATAAAACTAACTGGACAAATTCACACTCAAAATACCTTCCAATTAGGGCACCTGAAGAACTTCCTTCCTGGATTTTTGCGCTCCCAGAAGTCAATATCACTATTTCATCTCCACATTTACAGTATCTCCTACCTGAGACAGAGTGCGACGAAAACGATTTTCCTCTTGACCCCATGTTCCCTTCTACCTCGCCGATGGAGGTTTCGTCAATCACGAATTCACCAAGCTCAGTTCCCTTGCTCTGCAAATTGGATTCGAAGCAAATTGTGCCCTAGGAAAAGGGATATCTGTTTCTCCGAGAAGGAAATTGGAATTTTCTTCTTTAAGATAAATTCCAAAGTCACGTGTTGATCACATGAGGTGCTGACCTGGAGGTTTAACAGTCAATTTTAATAGAAGGACGAAAAGCATTAACTGACAAAATTTACAGGGACTAAAATGCTTGCAAAAATTTTTCAGGGACTAAAACCATAAACCCCTATATTTCCAGGGACTAAAAACATATTTAAGCCTAAATATAATCACTCTCTTTTGAGAAAACTTCTCTAAATAATAAGACGGGAAACAAATGACAAGATAAAAATATAAATGATTCTAATAGATAAAGCATTATTTCAACTAGTGAACATATTCAATTACTTCACACCCAAAATATGTTTTTGGTCCCTGTAAAATTAGCGACTTTTGCTTTTAGTCCCTATAATGTTTTTTTTGTTAAAGCGTCCTCCCAATTTTTTTTTTTTGCAATTAGTCCCTCCTATCAATTGGCGTGTGTCAGGTGCTAATGTGGCATATTTTCTCTTTCCTATGTGTACATAATTGCATTTCTGGCGGTCCTAAACCGCCAGAAAATTACTCACTCTCACCGCCAGAAATGTTTTCCCCTCTCCCCTTCTCCCCTCCCACACACCATTTCCCCCCATAGAGATTTCAGAATTCCAAGTCTTCCCTACTTTTTCCAATCTTTCTAACGTTCGTTCATGAGCCAATATCCTATTTCGATCCTCTCTATATAATTACCCCCGATCTTGCAAAGTGGTAAGCAAATATCACTCACCTCGGCATTATTACTTGAATTAGTTCTTGCTCTCTTATTCCAATCATGATGACTTTTACTTCACAAATTTCAATTCTTCTCCTTCTGCTTTTATCTACAACCACACTCCACAGAAGCATCTCTACCAATGATAGCTTGGTTCGTTATAATGAAAAGGATCAAGGGATTTTGTTTTCCTTCAAACAGGGCATCATCAATGGCTTCGACCGGCTTTCCAACAACTCGGATGTCATTAAAGGACATTGACCAGATTCATAACCATCTCAAAGACATCCATGTTATGGTAAAAAAAGCCAACCATCACAAAACCCGCCCCACCCGTCACCACGATCCAGAGCCCCTTCCTCTTAATCTCTAGCGGCACCTTCCCCACCTAAGCACGTAGCGAATCAGGCGAATCACGGAGAGCCATGGCTTGTGAGGCTTCGACGAGTAAGAGTGGCCACCGGTTGGGTCTCGTGGCCTCTGAACATCAATTCCGAACCCATTTTCTTGTTGTGGTTTCAATTCTTAAATTCCTTCCTCTCCAATCTGAGCCACGAAGAAGAAGAAGGAGGGAGTTTGGGTGTTTGTGAAGTGACAAAGAGGAAATTGAAATGGGGAAAGAGAGGGACTGAGTTCCGCTACCAGTTTGAGATGGGAGAAATGGTGTGTGGCTGGATTTTGTGGGAGGGGAGAAGGGGAGGAGGGAAAAATTTATGGCGTTGAGAGTGAGTAATTTTCTAAGACCGCCAGAAACACAGTTATGTACACATAGGAGAGAGAAAATATGTCACATCAACACCTGACACACGCCAATTGATGGGAGGGACTAATTGCAAAAAAAATATATTTTGGGAGGACGCTTTAACAAAAAAAAATTTATAAGGACTAAAAGCAAAACTCGCTAATTTTACAGGGACCAAAAACATATTTTATCAAAAAAAAATGATGCTAATCTATTCTATTACATAGGAAGGTTTTTTTTTACTGTTCACTCATTGGAAAATTTTTTTGGTCCACTTTTGGGCCGTCGTTTGGGCTTTTTCTTATTCACGCGCACACACGTCAATGATCCAAACTGACAAACTACACCTATCCTACATGAAATATAAATAGAAATGTAAGGAAAAGAGAAATATAAAGAAAAAAAATTAAGAGAGAAGGTGAAAAATGTATGTGAAAATATCATTACTGTTTTTAAGAGTAGTTAAAATTTTACAATCGATTTTTGGGGTATGAAAAGTATATGGAATAAGGGGGTATAAAGAAAAAAATGAAGAGGGAGAATATGAAAGATGAGTTGGCTTCTTTTAAAATAGATTTTTTTTATTATTCATTGATCAATGTAGTGATCTTTAAATAGGGGTATATTTGGAATGCTATAATTTAAAAAAAACAATAATGCATTAACCAATTTTCTTAAACGGTGTGAAACAGTTGGAAGGGTCTTATAATAAGGGACGGAGAGAGTATTTTAATGTCTTAGGTTTATTTAAAATAGTATTAGGAAAGGAAGAGAGAGATTAAAAAAAATGTGTGAAATATAGTGTATAATAAAGAAATGACAAAATACCATCCCTCTTTATTAAGAGTCTTAAAACTTTGACAGTCTATTTATTTGAGTGTTTGGGTGTGAGAAATGTAGGGAAAAGAGATATATAAAAAAATAAAATAAAGAGATAGAACGTGAAAAATATAATATGAAAAAATAATTACTTTTTTTAAGAATATTAAAACTCTGAGAGTCAATTTGTTTGAGTGTGACAAGTGTGTGGAAAACAAAAATATAAAGAAAAAGTAAAATAATGAGAGAGGGTGAAAGATGAAAGAAACGTGAGAAAAGGAGATATAAAAAAATTAAAATGAAAAAAAGAGAATATACATGATTGTCAAGGAAATGAAGAAACAGATAAATAAAAAAGAAATTTAGGTGTGAAAACATCTTATATATTTTAGAATTAAACAAACATGTATTTTATATATTAAACAAACATTTTTATGAGAATAAAAAAATATATAACAAATAAAATAATTTAAAAATTTATATTTCCATATATTTAATAAATCACTTTAACTAAAAAAATTATTTTAGAAATCATTTATCTTCATGTATTTGTTTAATATTCATTTCTATTTTCCACTTTGAATTTTAAAATTAAAATTTTTTATTAAAAATAAAAAGATCAATTAAAACATCTCTTCAAATTTAATTTAATTAATAAAAATAGTTTTAATTTCTATACCAATAAATTTTAAATATAAAAATTAAAAGAAAATTTATTGAAAAATATTTTAATATTGGTTTGTGTCATGTATTCTTTTTCAAATTATTTTTTATTTTTGTCCTTTTTATCTTTAATTTTATAATTAAACTTACAAGTATCCCTTATATTGCATAGTTATTTCTATGAAGTATAAAAATTGAATTTGATTATTACAATATTGTATTAATGATAAGCCATGCTATATATTTTTTTACATATTATTTTTATTTATCTGTATCCTTATATTTTAAAAGTAAATTAACAAGTAATCAATCAAGGACATGATCAATTGACACCAGGTGTCAAACTTTTAGAGTTACACCACCTAATAATTTTTTAAATGTGAATTTGATTGATTCAACCTTTGAAGCGCATATATTACCTTCATGATCATCTATATTAAATTTTACATAATTTGAACATTCGTACATATGTGATCTAATAGTGTACTTTTATCTATATTTTAAAAACATATTATATGTTAAAATAAATTAGTTTGATGAAGAATGAATTAGTTTTTTTGTCTTTGACTGGTAATCCCCCACAGACATAGATGTGGGTTTAACCCTCGGGCTATGGGTGATTAGGTAAAGCCCACGCAAGAATGGAGACTCCAGGATTATAACCCCTAATTTTGAAAGTAAAGTCTGTTTGGAGTCATAGTCCATATTCACTGTGATCAACCACGGTTTGGTATGTACTACTACTACTACTACTACTATTATTATTATTATTATTATTATTATTATTATTATTATTATTATTATTATTATTATTATTATTATTTGTATGTATTATTATTATTTATTATAATATTATAATTATTATAGAGTAAACCGTCAATTTGGTCCCTGAAAATGTTGTTCATTGTCAAATTAGTCCCTGAAATTACATGAATTAAAATTAAAATCCCTGAAACTATATTTCGTTCGTCAAAACAGTCCCTCTGTTAACAAAAACAAACTTTTCAGGGACTACTTTGATAGTGATTTGTTAGTTTTAGGGATTTATTTGAATTTACGTACTAAAAATTGAAGGATTAAATTGATAATAAGTATCAACGTGCAAGGACCGAATTATATTTCTATTAACAGAGGGACTACTTTGACGGATGAAATACAGATTCAGGGACTGATTTTTAGTTTTTGTCAATTCAGGGACTAACTTGACAACGAGCAACACTTTCAAGGACCAAATTGGTGATTTATTCAATTATTATAATATAATCTTCGTTAACATATACTAATCTAAATATATTAATATGCTTACTAAAATAAAAACTAATATAAAGAATGTTATTATAAGTAACAACCTTTATAAAAATATTCTCTCAAAAAGATTTTAACTTTTAACGAATATAAATTATTTGAGTAATAAATAATTTATTATTAAATTTTAATCAAATTAAGATTATGTATTTATAATTTGGTAACATATTTGTAACACCCGCGTTTTACCGTTTTTGCCATTTTTGTCGTCTTGAGTGTTTTATTGGATTTTGAATGATTAAAATTTATTTTTAATCATCAAAATTTATATTTTTGGATTTAAAATTGAATTTCCTATTTTTAGGAATTTTCTGGGAATTTTTGGGATTTTTCTGTGAAAAATGACCTTTTTGCCCCTCCCGTACCTTGACCCGGGCCCGAATACTCTTGATCCGGGCCAGAAAAAAAGTGCACAAACCTCTCTCTTCCTTCTAGAAGCTGCGCATGTGCAGCATTAAAGAGTGACAAGACCTTACTTTTCATCCCACCAATGGCTAAAAAGGTGAGTCATTACATATAAAAACACTTTTTTCTCCTTTCTTTATTCATTTGTTACATGCAAGCAAGAGAACCTTCACCTTTTCTCTCATTTCCTTCTCCTTGGCCGTGAGCCATTCTTCATCCTCACCATCTTCTCTCCAAAATCTTCATCCTTTCCATAAACACAATCAAGCCAATGTTCCATCTTTGAACCAAAGCTTCCATTTTTAAGCCTTCTAGCCTTGAAAAATCCTTGTTGGTGACTAAAAGGAGGACCTTTGAGGGGCTGTTTTGGAGCAGAAATTCTACACATTTTCTCTTGAGAGATTGAGGTAAGGGGGGAGAACTTGAACTCTAGTAGGATTTGTAACTAGAGTCAAGGATTTGCCCTTGAATCCTTGTCTTTTCTCTTGTTTTTCCTTGAAAAAAATCATCTTTTTGAGCTTTTCTTTGAGCAAATGTTTTGGATTCTTGGAGCTGGGTTGTTACATGTTCTTATGTTTATTATGATGCTTGAAATATGTTTGGAGTGTGGTAGATGATGCATGCAAATTGTGAAACTTGTTGGAAAGAAATTTTTCCCGTTTTTACATAGAGCAGCGACCATAAAATGGCGACTGTGAATTCGTTCACCGTTGGATCGGGCTGCAATTTTAGTGGCTGGTTTATAACACGTGAATCTGCATTTTGAACGGTCGGATCGTTGATATGATGTCTAGGCTGGGAGATATTCGATCTGCACAGTGGCTGTTTGT
This sequence comes from Sesbania bispinosa, assembly GCA_026901365.1. Classification (NCBI taxonomy): domain Eukaryota; kingdom Viridiplantae; phylum Streptophyta; class Magnoliopsida; order Fabales; family Fabaceae; genus Sesbania; species Sesbania bispinosa. The sequence continues at coordinate 237,168 of QLOH01000760.1, read as the reverse complement.
TTGAAATTGTATTGAAAAAGAAAAACTTGCTTGTTAATGTGTTTGTGTGGCTGCATGTTTCTAAAATTTTAGTTGATGTTGGAAATGTGTTTAAATGATGATTTTATGAACATGCATGTGATTGGATGGAATGACAAAATTGTCTTGTTGGTTGATGCTTGAGAAAGTGCTATTTTTTAGCTTAAAATGAAGTTGAACTTGAATGTGTGCATTGGTGATTTTGGCATGATTTGGTGTGATCTTTGTGGTTTGAAATGATTGTATAGTGGCTGGAAATTCCGGAAAAGTTTGAAGTTGTGGATGAACATTCAAGGTTGTTCTTGATGTTCATGAGTGTTCTTGATGAAACTCATCAGGAATGTCCTTTTTGATCCAAAAAAAGATCAAAAGGATGTTTAAAACATGTTTTTGAGCTAAATTGGCTCAAAAGGACTAAAAGATAAAATTGTAACAAAAAGGGCTAAAATGCAAATAAGTTAAGTTTTTAAAATAAATAATTAAATTCGGATTTTTTTAAATTAATGAAAATAAAAGTCTATTTAAAAGTCAACCAAAAATAATTTATGAATTTGGGCTTAGATTAGAGTTGGACTTCAACTCTAATCCAAGTTATTAAAAATGAAAACTTAGGATTAATTAGTGGGCTTAGCTAATTTAATTACCTAAGTTAATTAATCTAATCCACCTAAGTTAATTAAGTAAAGGATGATTAATTAAGTCTAAAGTTAATTAATCCTAATGAAAGTATTAATTAAGTAATTAATCAATAATGATGATTAAGAACTAATTAATTATGATTAACCTTAATCAAACATAATTAAAATCCTAATCCAAGATTAAGGAAAAGATTAAGGGATGATTATGAATTAATTAGGATCTTAAGTAAGGATTAAGATTAATTGTAATCCAGTTAATGAAGACTAGTTATGATTAAAAGTTAAACCTAATCTTAATTAGTCATACAAGGAGAATTAGGATAAGTAATACTATTCATAAGTCTTAATAAATTATAGGACTTAAAGTGGACATGATTATCAAGAACGTTAGTACGAACTACTATAAAAGATTATAACCAAAACCCTCTTCTTGCATAAAACTTGAGAAGCTTAGTGAGAGAGTGTGGTTTCAACCCGGGATAGGGTTTGGCTTTCCTTGTGAAGGGGAGACTTTGAATCGGGTCGTACCACGGGGATATGGTGACGTAGAATGATTCAAAGGGGCTTCGCCTGTAAGGATTGTGTATGTTGAGAAAGCATTGTCTGGTTTTCCTTGAAGGAAAGACATTGAATCAGGCCGTACCACGGGTAAGTGGTGACGTTGAATGATTCGATGGGCCTTGCCTGTAAGGATGTAATTGCTTTGAAATCTTGTTGTATGTCATGCATCATAAGCATTGATGATATTAAGGTTCAAAAGCCTTACGACCTATATGGCAATACCACTCTAGTACAGTGTGAAACTGGATGGGACGGGTGCACTGGGTTTTGCAAAGAACACCAGCGGTCCAGGAGACCAGCCCTGAGGATGAGTCAGGTCCCGGAATGGCATAAGTGGCATAGGCTCGCCCCCTATTGTCGTGCAAACGGGGTACAGGCTTGACTATCCTGTCGCTCTCAAGTTTTCATAATCAGTGAGTTTGTCTGGAAGTCGGAAAATCGTCTTGGCCGGAGATTGAGCAATGCTCTTCGTACTACTCGCTAGTACAGACTATACTCATGATATATTGCGCATATATGGTCGAGCAGTTACTATGTGCTCTGCTTTTGGTGCTGTTTTCCCTGGGTCCGCATGCATTAATTATATGCATCATGACAGCATGAATTATATCCTTGTGATTGTGATTGTGATTGTGATTATATGAATGTCCCGTGTACGCTCTAGTTATTGCATCCTACATGCTGTGAGTTCATGCGATGTTCTCACCCTTCCTTTCTATCTCTTCTTTCTATGCTCTTCTCGTCACGTTGATAGTCGGTATCGAGGACTTCTGTCATGACGTCTATGCAAGTACGGCTAAGGTGGATGCCGAGAGACGCCTGGAGGGTGACGAATGTTCCGCGCAGATGTGAGTTCACGGGGAAAGTCCGTGTCGTTATCACACACCCCGGACTTCCGCTTGTACCTGAGATGGACTTCATCGTACCAGTGACTCTCGAGTTTCCGACGCCACCTAACTTGGTGAGGCATACTGCATTCCGTCTTTCACGTCGTCGTCCAGCTTCCTCTTCATCATCGCAGTCATCCCGGGTAGCTGACTTGGTTAGACCAGACTCTCCCAGATACTCCCCTTCCCCCGAGGTGCCAACTCCTCAGTATATGTGTCCTGATGCGCGTGGTCGTTCTCTCCCGAGCGAGCCAAATCTTATCATGATCAATGACACCACGGACGAGGAGGAAGAACCGGAGGAGGATCCGAAGGAGGACTCTAAAGGGAAGGAACCAGAAGAAGATTCTTCTAGTGACGTTCCCTCAAAGGATTTTAGGATGATCACCATTCCAGATGCTGGGCGGAAGAGTTGTAGGGTTGTCTCCACCGAGCCGGAGGTTGATGAGTAGTTTAGTATCATTTTGAGTCTAGTAGTACAGCTCTGGTTTAGGAATCTCTTTTCTGTATATTTTGGTTTAAGGTTTTATGTATTTAGCCTACTACTAGAATTCATGTTTTGTATAGTTACCTTGTCGGCTCAAGGAGCACTTGATCCTGTGTCATTGTATATATTTATGATGTTCCTTTCTTATAATCAGTCTCGTGGCTGCGTGTATGCTGTGTATGTATGCGGAGTAATAATTGTCTAAATGTTTTCGGAAAACAAACTTCGGACTTAAGAGAAGGACATTTTCATAAATACTTAAAATGGAATTAGAAAGTGATAAGTTGATAATGACTAAGCCCTTTCAAAAAAAAAAATCCCCGTATTTTCCAAGTTCTAAAATAGTAAGTTCGACGGTTACGTTTTGCAATGTGATATTCTTAGTGGTGTAACTAAGGGTTTCGCAATATTCACATAGTTAGTCGAAAACTTTATTTTATTTTAATACGTGATTAAATCAAATTTGACTCTTCCTCTTTTAAACTTTTTCTAACAAAAAGAATTGATTAGAAAAAAAAAACATGAATTAGTTGTAACATGAAAAGATCAAAATTTTATAAAATATGAAAAACAACTAATGTTAAATATAAAAAAAAATTATTTTATCAAAAATATTTTAAGGTTACTAAAAATAATTACAATATAAAAAAAATGTAAGTACTTAATATTTTTATTTTAAAATTTTTAAAAATTCATTTCATTGATAAAAACTTATTTTATTCGTAATTTTTATATATATTTTTTTAAATTAAAAAATTAAATTAAATATATATAATAGATTTTTTATGATATAAAAAATTAATTATTAGATATTAAGATCCGAACACTGGTAGGTAATAAAGCATTATTTGAAGTAGTGAACATATTCAATTACTTCACATCCACAGATCATGTATCATGGACTTGATTAGTGAGAGGCGAAGCGAGCCAAGTCAAATGCAATGGTAGTTTCTGTATCTTATCTTAGGCGAGGAATCAGCGGGCACACGCCTGCCCTCTCACCTCACTTCTCCTGTTTCTCGACATTTACCTGCGACGATGCCAATTTCCCCCAAGGAGGTTGCGAATGAAACAAGACCGCACGTGTGAAAACCGACCTCATTCAACACTCGCCACATCAAAATTGTAGTTAAGTTAACCCTTTTCAACTAAGTAAGGGTTATAAGTCACTTTGTTGTCAATAAACGGTAACATGTCCTTACTATATATATATATATTTATAATTTCAACTGCATAATTAAATAATTAATAAAGTAGCATAATGGAGATTTGCTAGTATTTAACTGTATTGAACTTGATAGAACAGCGAAACCAGCAAAAGCAATCATGAAGTGTTTCTCTTCATCCTCCATCTCTCTCTGCATTCTCCTCTTCTCTGTTTTCAGAGGTATGTTAGCATGGAACCTTCTTATTCTTTTTCTCTTGCTATCATTTAGTTAATTGGGTGTTTCATTTAGTTGATCGTTTCTGGTTAACTGCACAATTGAATCCAAAACGCATGACAAAGTTTCTTAAAAGGATGATCTTATTAATTAGTTGCTTTGAATATAGTATTTGAGGACTGCATGACAAGAGCTGCTTTGAATGCGCAAATCTGGTTGACTTTGATTGATGGTTTTGTCCAAATTAATTGCAGAAAGTATTAATGATAACTAGATTAAATTGAATCCTAATTTGTTCAATGATCATATCCTAGTGCAATCCCGGCTCAAGCAGGATTGACTTCGTGGAGGATAGTTGTGGTTTATATCAAAAAATATCCTAGTGCAACCTCGTGATGCCTGACTCTTTGGGACCTTGTTCTGTCATTATTTGTGAGATATTAAACAAGTAGAGATATCTCTAATACATTATGTCTGAGTGTGTTATTTCAGTGTGTCATCTAAAAATGTATCTCAGAGTGACCTACAACTAGCTAGCATCCCACCAAGAGGTTGGAATTCCTATGATTCCTTTTGCTGGACAATATCTGAACAAGAATTCCTACAGAGTGCTGGAATAGTTTCTGAGCGTCTCCATGATCATGGATATGAGGTATAGGTTCTCCAAAGATCCATAGCTTATAGATGAGTTTGAATCTGTTAGTACTATTTTCATTAGATATAGACATGATATCTTTCCTTCAAACACTTGTAGTATGTTGTGGTGGATTATCTCTGGTATAGAAGGAAAGTCAAGGGTGCTCATCATGATTCTCTTGGATTTGATGTGATTGATGAATGGGGTAGGATGATTCCTGACCCAGGAAGGTGGCCTTCTTCCAAAGATGGGAAAGGGTTCAGTGAAGTAGCTAATCGAGTACACAGCCTGGGTTTAAAGTTTGGAATTCATGTTATGAGAGGGATAAGCACACAAGCTGTCAATGCAAACACTCCTATTCTTGATACAACAACGGTATTGCTTTATATCTCTGCTATAACCTGATTATATTTCTTACTTTCTTGCGTTTTTTTTTCATGTAAAAAGATTGGTTGTAATGATTAATGAACACCTTATGTAATACCTTTTTATCTAAAATTAGAACATTACAAGCAAGATAAGAGGATATTATTTTACCTTAATGCAAAGTTTCTCATTGACCCTTGATTTTCCTCCTCTTCCGAATTCTCAGGGAGCTGCATATCAAGAATCTGGTCGTGTGTGGCGTGCAAAAGACATAGCAATGCCACAAAGGGCTTGCGCATGGATGCCTCATGGTTTCATGAGTGTAAATACGAAGTTGGGAGCTGGGAAAGCTTTTTGAGGTCTCTTTATGAGCAATATGCTGCATGGGGTGTTGATTTTGGTACTTGGACTACTATTTTGTAGTATGTTTAGTATTCTCTTTAACGACACATTCATGTCATTGATGACAGTCATGATGATTTTAAACAACCTATTGCATCAGCTTCAAAGTGTTTGGATAAGTAAAGCATTTATAATTTTTCTTGATACATTATTTTTACTGTCCGTTTCTTCAAGATTTTTGTTTATACTTCATTAGATAGAGTTGGCATTTTAGTGGTCTTATAAGTCATAAACTTCAGTTGAAAACATATCATATCTCCGAAGCTTCAACTTCAACTTATGATTAGATCCACATAGCCAACTTCTTTGAGCCACACTTATATTCAAGTACAAAATATATTTTCATCCATTCCAGATATCTTGAAATGAGTATTTATCAATGCATAGATTATGTTTTCATTTAGGGGTTACACCGAATGTAAAAAAAGCAATAGAAAGTACTCAATGGATTTTAAACTACAGTTAGCTGTTCTGCCTTTGGCAGTAATTTTGATAGATTTTCTATTTTCCTTGCAGTCAAACATGACTGTGTATTTGGTGATGACTTGGATTTAAATGAAATAAGCTATGTATCAGAGGTATTCTGCACTTCTCCCTCTTCCCCCTCCCTCTCATTCTCATATGGCAGATTCATTTGAAAACTTACCGTATGACATGTCATTCCAGGTTCTCAGAAAGCTTGATCGACCCATTGTATATTCTCTGTCTCCTGGAACCAGTGTGACACCAGCCATGGCCAAGGATGTCAGTGGACTGGTCAATATGTATCGTATAACAGGAGATGACTGGGATACTTGGTGGGATGTCAAAGCTCATTTTGATGTAACAAGGTGGTTAAATCATTGTATTTTAGGTCAAGATATTTGTATCAGTCTTCAGAGTAACTTGCAATTATGTTGCTTCTCAATATGTGATCTATTATTCCATCACTATATCAAATTAATTTAGTTCATTCAACTCTGAATCAGGGATTTTGCAACTGCTAGTTTGATAGGAGCAGAAAGTTTAATGGGGAACTCCTGGCCGGATTTAGACATGCTACCATTTGGATGGCTAACTGATCCCGGTAAAAAGGCTGTGCCTATACTTTTACTCTTTCCTGTATGAATATCTTGGTCCTTAGGCTTTTAATCAGTTGGTGACCAGCAATGTATACCTGTGACTGTAGGCCCAAAATCACTTCACTTGTTCAGTATTAAGTTCTCTTTCCTCTTCTTACATGTTTATTATTTTATATTAACTTTTTCATGTGAAACAAGAACCTTCTGGCATTGTACAGCTACAGCATTATCTTCCGGTGTATTCATTTAAACATGAGGACATTGCTGGTGCACGGAAACTTTTTGCTTAGAAAACTCAAAAGATTTTCAATCTCATATCATAGAAATTGGTACAAGCTGTTTGAATTTAGACTCATGGGAATATGGATCATGACACTGCATTTTCACCTCTTTTTTAAAGGTTCAAATGAAGGTCCACATAGGAATAGTAGACTCAACCTAGAAGAGAAGAGGACACAGGTATTCATAAAAGCATTGCTGAGTTTCTTTCCCATATATTTATGTGTTAATATGTGTACATGCATTATCAAAAGACACTGAGTGAATGTATTCCTATCTCACAGATGACCCTGTGGTCTATGGCAAAATCTCCCCTTATGTATGGGGGCGATGTACGGAAGATTGATCCTGACACATATGATCTTATTACAAATCCTACCCTTCTGGAGATTAATTCTTTCAGCTCAAATAATATGGAGGCATGTGAACCATAAAACTTTTTTTGAAGGGAGAAGGGGATAATATTTTTGTCAAATTAATATCATACTTCTTTTGCTACACTGGCAGTTTCCTTATGTCACAAGCCTGAAGAGTGAAGATCAGGATTATGGAAGGCAAATGAGAAGAAGCAGCAAAGAGATGAAAACATCATATACACATTCATTAGGCCTTACTAGATGCTCTGAGTCAAAAGCAAGCGGTTGGACTAGTGAAATTCTTAACCAATATCTAGAAAGAATCTGTTGGAAAAGGAGTTTAGGAAACAAGCATCTTTCCGCCTTCTGTGTGCTCAAGAGAGAACTTTATTCCACATTGTAATCATGCTTTATCTTTCTCTGTTCCATTTACCTAGCTTTGATTTGAGTATTTATTTTGTTGTTAACAACAGAAATTGTTATATTGATACTGATACAGAGATGAAGGGAGTATGTATCAAGACGACCATCAAAGGAAACATCATTTAGTTGCAGCCAACAGAATAAAATTTTGCTTGGATGCTTCTCCAAAACGAAAGCTTACTTCTAAAGAGGCCAAGAGAGGTACATTTTCCCCCTGCAGGTGGGATTCAAATCAGGTATGTTGTAGTCCATCCATGTTTAAGCTGTGCTGGAGTGACATCCCTTGTAATCACTTAGCCAATGTGTAATTTTGAAGTTCTTCTCTGGGGTGCATATAATTCAACGGTTTTTCTAACATGTGCAACCTTGCACATGATAATAAATCAAAAGTGGAAAGGTTTTATTGGAAATTGCAACTTTTAATATTACCAATGCATTGAATATTGTGGTAGTTGCAATTTCCAATAAAATCTTTCCACTTTTGATTTATTATCATGTGCAAGGGTTGCACATGTTAGAAAAACCCATAATTCAAAGCTTATCTTGTCTATTTTTTTTCCCTATCCAGATACCATATGCCTTGACCAAATTGTCTATATGAAATAACCTTTACATTTGCACTTTCTTTTATGTATGTTGTGTCTTTAACAGATGTGGGAATTGAATCCTAATGGAACCCTGGCAAATAGTTACTCTGGGTTATGTGCAACAGTAGAGTTTATCGAAGGTGAATTTTGTAAATATGTACTACTTTCTAGAATGATTATGATTCATATTTCATGCAATTTGTTTGAGTTGATCTTGATTTATCCTTTAATTTGTTATTCATAATGCAAGCTGGTCATTCATGCAGATACCGTTAATGCTGGTGGTTTTCGCTCTTGGATCGCAACAGGAAGATCAGGTCTGTTGCTAACAAAAACTGATAAATCTTGAGAGCTTTCTTGTTTTTTTTTTCTGCAACTTCATCCAAACATCAAAACAGAAATTGACTGATCACCAACATTTAAGCGCTTAAATAAAATATAAATTGTATATTTGGAATGTGTTTCGTAAGTCATTTCAGCTAGCTGAAAGCTGAAATTAGTAGCTGAAATCATTTCAACGATGTTTGGTAAGGTAGCTTTTTTGGGTAGTTATTAACTTTTCTTAAAAGTCACTGGAGGTAGCTTTTTAAAAAAGCTCTCATTTTTAGCTAGTAATTTATTACAAGTTCATCTCTCAACCATCCCCACTCATCATTATTTAATAATTAATGATGTCATTGTATGTCATTTTACCATTTTCAGCTAATTTTACCAAATACCTTCAATTAAATCAACTAGATTTTCAACTTTCAACTAGCTTTTAGCTTTCAACTAGCTTTTCAGCTTTCATCAAGCTTTTCAACTTTGAGCTAGTTTTTCAGCTAGTTTTACTAAACACACTCTTGAAGGGGTGAACAAGCATGGTATAACAAAGAGTTCTTTGGAGTAATTCTTTTCTAACTCCTAGTGTGTTGTCTATATGTAGGAGAAGTCTATGTTGCTTTCTTCAATCTAAGTGAACAGAAGATGGTGATATCTGCACAGACATCAGACCTGGCTAAGGTTCTTCCTGGCAGAGACTTCAGTTCTTGTAAGGGAAATGAAGTGTGGAGTGGAAGTGACATAGTAATAACACAGGGGACCTTATCAACAGCAGTGGAAATGCATGGAAGTGCACTATTCGTTCTCAATTGCAATTAGTTTGACCCCAAAAAAGGAAAAGAAAAAAAAAAAGTGGCATCTCAACTCAATGCTATGCCTGAGGCTGAGGCCCGTTTTATTATGTTAAAATATATATTCTTAATGTAAAAAAATAAAACCACATTTTAGTGGTTTTTATTTTTCCTTGACTTGTGTTTAGTAATTCTATAATGTGTGTGTGTCTCTTTAAATCACCGTCTGATAGTTTCTAAATGTCTTTTTGTTAAATTAATACTCATTCCATGAATTTCAGGATTTAATTTAATCAATTATATATACTAATGAATTAATTTGATGACCAAATATATATTTAACTTTAAAGACTACAAACGTAATATTTACTATTTAAAAATTAATATGACCCTCTGTACTTTACAGGTTCAATTTAATTATGTGGATTTGGCTGCTCTAGAATGCCTAATTATCTACTCCGTTTGTGAGTGATGATAGTTGTGGTACTCACTAGTGATTGCCTCATGGTTGCTGTGAAAGACCACATTTCTATTTGTTAATCTGAAATAAGTGATCAAATTGGCACAATGTAACCCACTAGGGTCGGCCTATTAGTGGGCTATTAGTGGTTTTGCTGAGAAAAGATTGCACTAGCAGGGTCGGGACAAGAAGTGTATAAATTTAAAAATGAATTTTATGCCGAGATTTTATTAAAATTAATTAGAATAATTACTCAAGTTATCATATATTTATTTTAAAGCTTTTTAAGATGTAAAACTCCTTATTAAATTATCATAAAAGGTATTTATATATGGTAGTGGATTTGATCCATTTCAATGTTTATTTCAATGTTTATAATATTAAATAATGAAAGATATGTGTTTTAATTAGAATTAATGGGATGAAAAAAAAGTTAACCAATAAAATAAGTAAGGTAGTTACTAGAATAAACCACCATTTTGGTCCTCGAACTATCACCCTGTCTCTTAGTTAGTCCCTAAAGTAACGAAAAGAAAAAGTTAGTCCCCGAAGTATCTTACCATCTATCACGTTAGTCCCTGCCGTCCATGAGCTCCGTTAGTGGGACGTTTTGTGCCTGCGTGGAACGTTTTGTGTCAGCTGTCCATTCTCCTCTCTCCTACATGGCTTAATACAGTACTTCTCCCCCCCAAAAACACTTCAATTTGTCCCTGACCTAATTTCCCAAATCTTAGACTCAAAACCTTGCACATTCATCCCCAAAGTATTGCCAAGCAAACCCGTCCCTGTCGTACCTTCCTTCGATTAAGGGAATTTTGGCGCCAAAATCCAACCCATACATGGTTTAGGGCTGATTTATTTAACACACACTGTAAGTTACCTTTACTCATAGTTTGTAAGAAGTTACAGAAGGAGAAGAAGGAAATTTCCTCTTGGTGGACCACATTGTGTATCCTCGTTCCTGTTCCATTGAAGAAGGTTACAAGTTGTGAAAGTTGTTGACTTGAGGTATGTGTTATTTATGATTCTTTAATGTTGTCTGAACATGTGGGTTTGTGGTTGCCATGTATTTTTTTGTTTTTTGTGGTCCCCCTTTGAAGAATGTACCCCCATTTATGCTGTTCATGTCCACTTTAACTTCCATCATGCTCAAGGCTATTCATTTTTTATGGCTATTGCATGCATTTTTACGTGGGTGTGTGGTCCTTGCCCCTAGTGTCTTGTAATGTTCCTTTTTGTCACTTACAGTTAAGAATAAAAGTGGGTGTTTTTAGTTTGTAATGTTTATTTTTGTTATTGTTGTTTTTAGGAATAGATGGAGCGGGAACCAGAGTTCTTCTTGACTTAGATTCTCCATCATGGAGGAAAATTTTTAAGAGATGATAAGAATGTCTTAGAGTATGTTGGTGGTGAGATTGATGTCTGGGAAGGATTGGATGTTGATACTATGTGCTTGTGGACACCTTCTGATATGTGCAAGGAGCATGGTTATGTTAGGTTTGACAACATATGGTGGCATAATCCAGACTTTAAACTTGAGAAGGGATTAAGACCATTGGCTGAAGACCTTGATGTTAGGCAAATGTGTAACATTGGGATGGTGCGTGACTGGGAGATGCATATATACTTTGAGCATCCTATTGATACCCCTAAGATTAGTCAAAAGGCACCTAATGATGCAACCATTGATGAAGACTTGCGCAGAACTGTTGATGATATTTTAAGGATGACAATGGCTCCACATTTTGTAGAAGATGATGCAAGTGAGGACACAGAAGTTGTGCAACAAATTGATGACCAAAGTAATGATGAGGATGAGGAGGACTCGGTTGTACCTAGAAGGAAGAAAAGGGTTGGTGAAAATGTTGGGTCTAGCAGTAGGCAAAGAAGACAAGTAGGTAGTAGTGGAAGTGATGGAAGTGGGGGAAGTTTGGATGGTGGTGTAGGAGAAAACATGGCTGCAGGGGAGGAAGATGCTGCTGCAGGGGAGGAACATGTTGTTGATGGTGAAGAAGCCAACAGTGATGAGGAAGGTAGGTTCTCCTACCAATCAGAAGAACTGCACTTACCCATCAGCTCTTCTGATGGTGAAGACCAACCTAGTAGGCAATTCACACAATTTAATCCTGATGCTGCTTTTGGTAATGTGCATCTGTTGTTGGGTATGGAATTTGCAAAGTTGGATGAGTTTAAGGCTGCTGTGAAGGATTACAACATCCATCTTGGAAGAGAAATAAAATGGATTAAGAATGACAAGGTAAGGGCAAGAGCAAAGTGTGCCAATGAAAACTGCTCATGGGAGGTTTTATGCTCACAAAGCAGTCTGACAAATAGTTTCCAAATAAAGACACTAACTGGAGATCACACTTGTCCAAGGTCCTTTAGAAATAGGCAAGCAGATAGGCGTTGGGTAACAAAAAATATAGAGGCAAGGTTAAGGAGTCAACCTGGTTTAACTCACAGTCAAGCATATTACATGATGAAGGAGGAATATGGTGTGTACTTAGAAGATAACATGATCTACAGGTCTTTGAAGAAGGCTAGGGAAAACATTGAAGGTTCTGAAATACAACAATATAACAAATTGTGGGATTATTGTAATGAGTTGTTGAGAAGCACCCCAACTCCACCATCAAGATGGATACTATACCACAAGATGAAGGCCCTCCACTGTTTCAGAGGCTTTACATATGTTTTGATGCATGTAAGAGAGGATTCAAGGGTGGTTGTAGACCTATGATAGGTTTGGATGGCTGTTTCCTTAAGGGGTATTGTGGTGGTCAATTGCTTACTGCTGTGGGAGGTGATGCAAACAACCACATATATATGATTGCATATGCGGTTGTTGACAGTGAAACCAAGGATAATTGGAAATGGTTCTTGGAATTGTTGCATGAAGACTTGGGAGATTATCTCAGTCTGCTCCATTGTCACAAGGAATTAAGGTACTTTTGAAATGATTTTTTTAAACTTAATGCACAAATTGTGACCATTAATTTGTTTCTTTTGGTTATTATAGGACATTGTGTTAGGAATATGCACTAGAGACTTATATATTTATGAATATCCATCACTTGTATCATGTTATTTTATAAAGGTAAACTTATTCTTTTAGAAGATAATTATTGTCCTTAGAATAGTAAACTCAAACTTCATAATAAATCAAGTAGATGACTTGATTGTGAGATCTTATGAAGAACTATTCTTAAATAGTCCCTAGTCAATTATCATCTTAGGACAAAGATGCATGTAGACTAGTATGTGAGTTCATTGATGATCACATCTCACAGATCATGGATATGAGATATCATGTACTCACATAGGTACACATTAATAGTAATGGTGTACTGGACAGACCCACCTTAAGAACGTTGCATGGGTTGTTACATAAGTGTCATGAACGTTTCTTAAATTAATAAATGTTATATGAAGTCCTTCGACCTGAAATCACTACGATTCCTACATAAGGAATTATATGTTTTAATTATCATCAAACGTTACCTGTAACAGGGTAATCATAAAGTTGGTTTTTGGACATATAATAAATTATGTGGTGGAATGTGAGTGCCCTAGATGGGATTTGTCCCTCCTATGTAACATGAGTTATATCTGTAGGCCTCTTGATAAAGTGAGACTGCAAAATGCATGGCCATGCTCAGGAGAATAAATATGAGATATTTATTTTCTGTACAGTCTACTTGGGGATCAAGAAAATATAAATTGAACTATACAAGGTTGACACAATCCATGCCCTTGTGTTCAATTAGATATTTGGACAAAGGGACAGAGCATATAAATTATTATAATAAAATAGGATTTATTATTTTATTAATAATCGTAATATTTGGATAGTGATGTGTTGCTAGATACCGCTCACTATTTATGATATTAAATATAAAAGAGTTTTATTTTAATATTATAACCAAATATTAAAATCCTATTGGGTCACACGCATACAACATGCCACTAGGAAAGGATAATTCTAATTTAATTTAATTAGAATTATTGCATAATGGGCCAGACCCATAAGTGTGAGGGTTAAGTGAGTGAGGGGGTAAAACCCTAGCCACCACTCTATAAATAGAGCATAAGATGCACTACCCTGAGACACATAAGCAATCACTTCTTACTTTCTAAAGCTACTAGCAGAGCTGAGGATAGAATCCTAGTCCGCCTGTTGGCGTGGATACCAATAGAGACGCGGCTACACTAGCCTCGTTTATAATCCTAATAAGGTACGACCTTTCGTTTCAATACCTTTTGGCCTTGATTCGTGTTTTCGCAAAACGATTATAACAAGGGAGGGAATCCATTTATTTCCGCTGCACCCTGACCAAATGCTTGATTCCCTTCAATTATTATCAGAGCTTTGGTTTTTGATTAACACGTTTTGGGCTTTTAATCCTTTGAATATAATGATATTCAGGTATTATTATTGTTTGTATATCGTACGACGTTTTGGAACGTCGTTTCTGCGCTTCACTCGCGCTGAAGCGCAGGCAAAACGAGCGTTGTTTTCTGCGCTGCAAGCTGCGCTATAGCGCAAACTGAAGCGCAGATCTGCGCTACAGCGCAAGCGGAGCGCAGTTTACGAAAGTTACGACTTTTTATTCTGATGCTTGCACTTCAACTGCGCTATAGCGCAGACTGAAGCGCAGGTAAAGTGCAAGCGAAGCGCAGCTTTCAAAATTATGTTATTTTATTCCCTCGTTGATCGTCTTATGAGTGATGCATCTTTTATTGATTGTTTTATGAATGATGTATATATGTTGTTTATATGTTCAAATATTGGAGGGTCCCATGGAACATGAAAGAGTTCATGTATTGGGAGTCAAAGGGTTCAATTGTTGAAACCTTGTCTCGACTCAAATATTGGCTGCGATAAACATGCCACTTATCAATTTGCTGACAAGTACGTATTCAAATGATACGGGGGACTCACTCGTTTATCGGTTTGTGAAGTATTCATTTGATGCGAGACACTTATTGATGATTGGTTGAATGTTTATCAAATCTAATTTTTGTTTCGGGGCGCTGCCCCGATCCCCGCAAGGGGCGCCCCCCCCCCCCCCCGTGCTACTCTGTGTAGTGTGTTATTTCGTATACGCGTAATCAAACCTCGCTATATATATACATCTTATTATATCACGCATTTTACAATCAATGGATGTTGAATTTGCATGATGATTGGTTATGGTCTTAGTTGTTTTAATTTAAATACGACCTACGCGTCGTGCCTTACCTCTTGACATTCCTCTTGTAATTCTCTTCTCATCTCTATCCCCTCGTATGTTAAACGAGGTTTCTTATTGTTATGTAATGTAACCGGAAAGAGCATAGAGTCAAAGGAGCATGTGGAGACATGTGGATGGAGACTTCAAGATTATATGTGATGTAATTTTGTATTGGACTTTTAGGAGGCCATAACCATATCATGTGTGTTTGTATGAGATGCATGCATGTTTGTTAAATGGTTTAACAAAGGAATAAAATTAAAGCGATCAAATCCCTCGAAGGGAATGTTAAGTTATGTTTTTCATTCCAATGAATAACACTCGTCAAGGGTAGAATGGATTAAGTGTGGGTCTGCCAAAGTAGGGTACATTTATCTATTTTAGTTAGGGGCGATTATGTTTTTGTTAAATGGTTTAACAAAGGAATGAAAAATGAAGCGATCAAATCCCTCAATACTTATTATGCCTTCCAATGAATGACACTCGTCAAGACTAGAATCGATGAAGAGTGGGTCTGCTAAAGCAGGGTACCTTTATCCATTTTAGTGAGGCGTGATAGGATAAAAGTAATATCCAATTGTCAAACCATTGGGTTTGATTAGGTATATTCAATGAGGTTGAAAAACCTAAAGGAACTAATATTAAGTCATGTTTTGCCTTCCGATGTATGGCACTCGTCTAGGCTTGAATCGATTAAATGTGGGTCTGCTAAAGCAGGGTGCATTTATCTATTTTAGTGAGGCGCGATGGGATAAAAGTAATATCCAACTGTCACCATTGAGTTTTGACTTAACTAGGTATATTCAATAGGATTGAAAAACCTAGAGGCACTGAGTTAGGCATTGATTCATAAGATGAATTAGAATAAGAGTTATTCACCTAACAATCCAAGAGTTGTATGAGATACAATTGGAAGTGTGTTCCTACCTAAATAGCCTTTTCTTAAGCGATCAGCTAAAGCTGACTTAAAATTAGGTGAAATATGGATCTTGGCCCACTAGAAAATATGGTGATGGGATTTTCTGATTCTTTATATTGAGGGTACGTGTTTTGAATCAAAATAGTGGGAGACATATTTATTTAAAGACCTTATTAAATATGTTTGTTATATGATACTTACGTGCATAGCAACAAGCACAACAAGTAAACTTTTATTGCGATCTGTCCTTGAGAAGGACAAACTGTCTAGAATTAACTTTCTAGACTGGTATAGAGACCTAAGGATTGTCCTTAGGCATAACGAAAGGATGTATGTCCTGGAAGGGCCTATTCCCGAAACACCCGCTGCAAATACTTTGAAAGCTGACAAGGATGCTTTTAGAAAGCATCTGGATGTTGCTCTCGATGTAGGTTGCCTTATGCATACTGTTGAGTCTCAAAAATATCATAAAAGATTTTATGATGTTTTAAGACAGCAATATTTCCAAGTTTTAATGATTAACAAATTTACAGTATTTATTTTCACAGATACTCTTAAGTGTTTAATTATCTATCTGTGATTTCAGCAAGCCACAATACGCTTTATAAGTCTTTAAGAAGTGCTTTAAGTCATCTGAGGGAAACAAGCCTTCTGAAGTGGTCAACCTGTCTTAAGTGTTGAAGCTGTCTGAAGAGCCAAAGCCCGTCTAAAGACTCGAACCCGTATGAAGACTGGAACCTGTCTGAAGACTGGAACCCGTCTGAAGTTTGGAAGCTGTCTGAAGCTTTAATAATGACGTGGCATCCTTGCTGAAACCTTGTGTGAAGACTTTTCTGAGTCTCTGCTGCTCGTACGTTTTGGAACACATTTATGGCAACAAACACAGAGGCCTTTCCTGGTGCATTTGAATTTCATACACCACTGAGGAAATCTCTGTGAACGCAGCAACGCAGCAATTCCTGAAGCAGCCTTTTGGCAGATGCAACCTTGTACTGTGTCAGAAATGTCAGGATGCTCAGAAGTATGTCTCACAACGGATTGAATAGCATTTAATGCTATCTCTAAACGGTGGTTTTTCAACGGATTAAAGTCTGGGTATAAATACCCCTTATGAAGACCATCATTGTGCAAGCAACAAGAACAGAGAAGAGCATATAGAAAAAGAGAATCATCGCTGCAAATTTTCTTCAAGAAAATCACTCTGATAAACTTCTTTGTACACTTTATATCCTGAGTAACCTCAGTTTTTTAAGTTGAACATCGTAATAGATTTGAGCTTTAAACTTGTGTAGTTTAAAACCTTAAACTCCTTTTAACTGTAATTGTTGTTGAGCCTGGAGAGGCTTGTCTGGAAAAGAATACTTGTGTTGTTGAGCCTGGAGAGGCTTGTCTGGAAAAGAATACTTGTGTTGTTTGAGCCTAGAGAGGCTTGTCTTGGTTGTAGAGCCTGAAGAGGCTTGATAGAAAAGAATACTTGTAATCTTTGTGAAAGATTAAGAGAAAATCCAAGTGCTTGTTGGCATTGGGACTGGAGGTAGCTCACAGTGGTGGTGAGTGAACCAGGATAAATCCTTGGCTAAGTTTTTCTATCCCTTATCTCTTGTCAATTCGTTTATATTAATATCAAGGGTGTTGAAAAGCTATTCTAAATATTTTAAAAGCAAAGAAACTTTCTAAAATATATTTTCAGGAACCACTCAAATACTTCAGACAACCTCGATAAACCTGTCTGAAACTGTTTATAACTTGTTGTTTTCAAAAAGCTTTCAAAATACAAAGAAACACTATTCAACCCCCCCTTCTAGTGTTTCCCTGTGTTTCTACACATACTACCATGAATGTTGAAAACAGCATGAGAACATGGAGACGTACATTATGATTGTACACTTAAAGAGACTTAATCAAGGACAAGCTAGGCTTGAACGATTTGAAGTCTCGTAAGCACTTTATCAATGTAGATTGGCAGAGGGAACCCTTGTTGGTGCTCATGTGCTCAAATCAATTGGGTACATTGAAAACCTAGAAAGGCTTGGATTCCCATTAGGCCAAGAGTTGGCCACTGATCTTGTCCTGCAATCGTTTCTGAACAACCATAGTCAATTCATCATGACCTATAAAATGAATGAATTTGACAAACCACTGCCAGAATTGCTAATGGAAAAGGCAAAGGGCAAGAAGAAGTTCAAGAAGCCCTATTTTGAACCAAAGGACAAAGGCAAGGATAAGCCTAGTACCTTTGTTTTCGAAGACTATGGGTGGGTTAGTTAAGGAAGGAAAGTGTTTCCACTACGGCCAATCAGGACATTAGAGACTGTGTAAAGTACCTAGAGGAGATCAAGAAGAAGGGAAGTGAGACTTCCGCTTCAGTTATCTGTGTTATAGAAGTCAATTTACCTAGTTCTGCATCTTGGGTATTGGATACCGGATGTGGATCTCACATTTGTATGAATGTGAAGGATCTAAATGAAGTAGGTCATTGGCTAAAGGAGGAGTCGACCTACGTTTGGAAAAGGAGCAAGGGTTGTTGCCTTATCCGTAGGAACCTATTATTTAACTTTGCCAACTGGACCAGTTATTGAACTGGATGATTTTTTTTTTTTTGTGAATATTAATTTCCGTTTTCTTATTTTGACAAGAGTGGTTTTTCATTCATAATAAAGAACAATAGTTGTTCAATTTATTTGAATGATATTTTATGGTTGTGCAAAGTTGAACAATATGTTCTTGAAGTTCCTATCTATAACATAAGTGCTAAGAGGGTCAAAGACAAGATAATTTGAACCTGGCTTATCTTTGGCATTGTCGCTTAGGGCATGTAAATGAGAAATGCATATCCAAACTCCACCTAGATGGTTATTTGGACTCATTTGATTTTGAATCAATTGAGACATGTAAATCTTATTTATTGGGGAAGATGTCCAAAACCCCATTCACCGGTAAGGTGAGAGGGTCGGTGATCTTCTTGGTCTCATGCATAATGATGTATGTGGGCCCATGGGCACAATGGCTAGAGGAGGTTTTCAATACTTCATCAATTTTACTGATGATTTCAGTACATATAGATTTGTGTATCTGATGGAACACAAATCCGAATCATTTGAAGAGTTCAAGGAATTTAAAAATGAAGTATAAAACCAACTTGGCAAGACTATTAAAACACTTCAATAAGATCGAGGTGGAGAATACACAAGCCAATAATTTGATGACTATCTAAGAGAGTGTGGGATAACATCTCAACTCACTCCTCCTGGAAGACCTCAATGGAATGGATTTTCAGAAAGGAGAATCGAACTCTATTAGATATGGTTCGATTTATGATGAGTCATACTGATCTCCCCGACTCCTTTTCGGGTAATGCTTTGTTAACAGTAGCCTTCACACTAAACCATGTTCCATCTAAGGTTGTCATAAAGACACCATATGCGATATGGACTGGGAAGCAACCTAGTATGTCCTTTATGAAGATTTGAGGTTGTGAAGCTTATGTGAAACGCTAAGTCTTAGATAAGCCAGGACCCAAATCATATAAATGCTTATTTGTGGGATACCCAAAAGAGACTATGGGTTACTACTTCCATAATCCTAGCAAAGGCGAAGTGTTTGTTGCTAAGACTGTTGTATTCTTAGAGAAGGAATCTGTCTCTAAGAAAATGAGTGAGAGGAAAGTAGAACTTGAAGAAATTCAAGTACCACAGAGTAGCAATGAGCCGGTAATGGAACAAGAGCAGATACCACAAAGTGTTGTGGAGCCACCTGCTCAAGTAGCGCAAGACTTACGTAGATTAGATAGAATACATCCCCAACCTGAGAAATATGGTTTCCTTGTGTCTCAGGAAGGGGATGTATTGCTAATGGATCAAGGTGAACCATTGATCTACCAAGAAGCTCTTTTGAGTCCAGAATCTGAGAAATGGCTTGATGCCATGAGATCTGAAATGGATTCCATGTACACTAACAAGGTATGGACCTTGATTGAGCCACCCGAAGGGATAAAACCCATAGGGTGCAAGTGGGTTTTCAAGGAAGAAAACTGACATGGGTGGTAATGTAAGTACCTTTGAAGCACGATTGGTGGATAAAGGGTTTCACGCAAATTCATAGTATAGACTATGATGAAACCTTTTCCCCAGTTTCCATGCTTAAATCTATTCGAATCTTGCTTGCTGTTGCAACTTACCATTATTATGAAATCTGGAAAGTGGATGTCAAGACAGCTTTCCTAAATGGAAGCCTTCTTGAAGATGTGTATGTGATACAACCTGAAGGTTTTGTTATACCTAAAGGTATATAAATTGCAACGATCCATTTATGGATTAAAGCAAGCCTCTAGAAGCTGGAAGCTTCATTTTGATGAAGCTGTACAACAGTTTGGTTTCATTGAAAATGAAGACAAACCTTGTGTCTACAAAATGGTTAGTGACAAAATTTGTGATTTTTTCTGGTTTTGTATGTAGATGACATACTCCTCATAGAAAATGACATTCCCACCCTTCAGTCTGTAAAGACTCGGTTAGGAAATTGTTTTTCTATGAAAGATTTGGGCAAAGCGACCTATGTGTTAGGTATCAGGATCTATAGAGATAGATCTCGAAGATTACTTGGCCTAAGTCAAAGTACATACATAGATAAAGTGTTAAAACGGTTTAACGTGCAAGATTCTAAGAAGGGATCTTTGCCTATGTCACATGGTATAAGCCTATCTAAGGCTCATACTCCTTCCAGTGAAGAAGAGAGAGGTCACATGAGTAAGATTCCTTATGCATCCGCTATAGGGTCTATCATGTTTGCCATGTTATGTACTTAACCAGAAATGTCATATGCTTTAAGCATGACTAGCAGATATCAGTCTGATCTTGGTGAAGGTCACTAAACAACAGTCAAGAACATCCTTAAGTACTTAAGAAGAACTGAGGATTCATTCTTGATGTATGGAGGTGAGGAAGAACTACTTGTAAAGGGTTACACTTATACTAGCTTCCAAACCGACGAAGATGATTGAAGATCGCAATCAGGTTATGTGTTTTGTTTGAATGGTGGCGCCGTGAGCTAGAAAAGTTCGAAGCAAGAAACAGTCGTTGTTACAAACCCATTAAACCCCTTGTGCAGCAGAAGCATGAAGGGCACACTAGATCATTAGGCATAATAGTTATGTCTGAATGTCTCTAGTGCAAGTGGGAGATTGTTGGGAATATGCACTAGAGACTTATATATTTATCAATATCCATCACTTGTATCATGTTATTTTATAAAGGCAAACTTATTCTTTTAGAATATAATTATTGTCCTTAGAATAGTAAACTCAAACTTCATAATAAATCAAGTAGATGACTTGATTGTGAGATCTTATGAAGAACTATTCTTAAATAGTCCCTAGTCAATTATCATCTTAGGACAAAGATGCATGTAGACTAGTATGTGAGTTCATTGATGATCAAATCTCACAAATCATGGATATGAGATATCATGTGCTCACATAGGTACACATTAATAGTAATGGTGTACTGGACAGACCCACCTTAAGAACGTTGCATGGGCTGTTACATAAGTGTCATGAACGTTTCTTAAATTAATAAATGTTATATGAAGTCCTTCGACCTGAAATCACTACGATTCCTACATAAGGAATTATATGTTTTAATTATCATCAAACGTTACCTGTAACAGGGTAATCATAAAGTTGGTTTTTGGACATATAATAAATTATGTGGTGGAATGTGAGTGCCCTAGATGGGATTTGTCCCTCCTATGTAACATGAGTTATATCTGTAGGCCTCTTGATAAATTTATGAAATTAAATATAAAAGAGTTTTATTTTAATATTATAACCAAATATTAAAATCCTATTGGGTCACACGCATACAACATGCCACTAGGAAAGGATAATTCTAATTTAATTTATTTAGAATTATTGCATAATGGGCCAGACCCATAAGTGTGAGGGTTAAGTGAGTGAGGGGGTAAAACCCTAGCCACCACTCTATAAATAGAGCATAAGATGCACTACCCTGAGACACATAAGCAATCGCTTCTTACTTTCTAAAGCTACTAGCAGAGCTGAGGAGAGAATCCTAGTCCGGCTGTTGGCGTGGATACCAATAGAGACGCGGCTACACTTGCCTCGTTTATAATCCTAATAAGGTACGACCTTTCGTTTCAATACCTTTTGGCCTTGATTCGTGTTTTCGCAAAACGATTATAACAAGGGAGGGAATCCATTTATTTCCGCTGCACCCTGACCACATGCTTGATTCCCTTCACATTGAAATTGAACCAATTGTCAATGACATACCAAGCCACAATGCAGCAACCCAAACTGTTAATGAAATGCAAAATGTGCAGGTTAGTTTGTAAAATATTTTACCATTCTTAATAATGATATTTTTACCATTACAAACTAATCTCATTCAAATGGTTTTATCCCTCTAAACTGCAGCTGCCACCATAGACTGTTGTCAGACCACCACCAGTCAGACGAAGTGGACTAGTAATGCCTACTGCTAGCCGCATTCCTAGTGTTGGTTTATTGAGAAGGAGCATGCCAAGATTTAACCCCCCCTGCCAGAACTTCTACTGCAACATCTTCAGTTTCACTTAGAGCACCAATTCACACAATGACACCACCAATAGCCCCACCTGCATCAAGGCCAGGGAGCCCTCCATCAATGCCACCACCTACTAGAGGGGTATCTGAAGACACGTTCCAAGCTGCTAGTAGAGGAGTGCAACAGAGGTTTATGAAGTTCATGCCAACTCCAGGGCTTCAGCAGAATCCTCCATCCAACCAGTGAACCAACTTAAATGATGGAATCCAACCTGCAGGATAAAAATTAAGACTTTTTGCAACGGACACTATCACCACTTGTTTTGTTTGTTAGAAATCTGTTCTTTTAAGATAACAATGTTATTGTTTTGTGGTTGTTCAGTGGTGTATTTTGGGGACAAGGATGTATTCCTTTAGTCCATATTTAGTCATGATGTTACGACTTGCAGGAAGCTTTAGGGAGGTTACATTTGGTTTATTTTGGATTTAGGACTTTGTGTCCACAATACACCATAGTGTGGCATCATTATGAACAATGTTTAGTGTTTCTTACTGATAGATTCCTGGCAAGTGTACCAAAAGTCCAGCAGTTATAAAGTAAGTAAGATATCGTATCCACATGGAGCAGTTGTAATTTGTAAAGTGATAGCGATTGTATTTTCAATAAAAACGGTTTGTAAAAAGCTACGGTTGTTTTCAAAATAATAAATAATAAAATAAAAGTAAAAACAGATAAACGCGAGGAGAGAATAATAATTTGGATTAGGATTTGACTTCGCTTCATCTCCCCTCTTGTGTATGCGAATCCCTTCCTTTAATTATGATCATACTCGTAATCACCTTAGTATTGTCTAACTACAATAATTATAAGGAATGCCTGGTAATTATCGTACCCGCAAATTCCCCTATAACACCATAATTAAACGTCAGAAACTATTCTCTACAGGAATTCAAAGTGGCTTGGCGACCCCGAACATTCCCCATATTTTGTAACTGACACTATCATCTTAATCATATTTTCACATAAAGGACCTATGAAGGGGTGTGTCACTCACTGAACCTTCAATCGTTAGAATACAATCTTTATACTACGATACGACTAAAACGAGTACCTTTAGCAATCGAAGATTAAGCTTCATAGACATCTCTATACTCACCTAACTCTAATACTAGCCGGAGTTCCACTTTTTGGATCCAGAGCACTAGCCTACCACCACGGCGCATGCGCGGAGGTGATGCATTACAAACAACATAAATATACCGATAAATTACAAATAGAGAATCATAATTAAGAAGAAAAGAATTCTTTATACACAAGGGAATTGAATCCACTACATCAAATCCTACTGGAGAGCTTAGCTACTCATGGTAGCCATTACAAACCACTGAGGAATCTGTCACCTTTCTCAATCCTAGAACTACTCTCTCTCTCTGTATCTGTGTCGGGTCCCGAGGACCTGCCCTTTGATCTGTGCAAAAGGCTCTATCTATAGAGTGGGAAAACCCTAATTCACCTCCAAGAAGTCAATCTGGATCTAGGTTTAAAGGCTGTTGCGCGTCCTACGCTTCATGTGCGCTTAGCGCGCATGAAGCGCAACCAATCTATTGTTGCGCTCCAATTGCGCTTAGCACAGGTGGAGCCTGATCAATCTGAAGCTGCGCTCCACATGCGCTTAGCGCAAGTGGAGCGTGTCACGCGTTGCTGATTTCCTTCAGATCTTGATCTAACTTTTGGATCTCTTTCTGATATTGCCTTTGCTTATCTGGTTTTCCTTTATCCCTTTTCCTGAGTTGTTTTTGTATTTAATTGGCTTGGATTTGAATTGAAGAGGTTATCCACAAGATTCTCTGATTATCTCCTCTTTATTTGAATTCTGAATCTGCAACAACCTCCTTTCTGATGCTATTTTCTCTCTCATTCCAAATCTCCTGTAAATCTGCATAAAATAACATATTTCTATTCAAAATAGCATCATATTCAAATTTGAACCAAATAACTTGTAAATATTAATAAAAAGGGATATTTTGGGGCATAAATTACTATTTTAACCTTGATAAGTGTAATAAAAACTATATGAAAATAACGCTAATTTTACACTTATCAAATACCCCCCAACTTAATTTCTTGCCTGTCCTCAAGCAAGACACCTTTTGCAATCAAATTTCAAATCACCCTTGAATACAATTCTCAAAATAACTACAAGGAAAAGTTTTCACTATCTCTTTATTAGGCAGAAGTCACCTTCCAAGTTCAGAAAGAATAAAATCAAGAGATATTTCCATTGCTCACTCAGAACTAGAATATAATCAACAAATTGAATTTTCTCAGAGTAGCAATTAAACAATAAACGAAATAAAAAGGAATTTCACTCATGCTCACGGGTACTGTTTCCCTCAATATTTTCACCACAGCTGAACAACTAAGATTGATAGTCGTTTCTAGTTCCTAAGCATGTTCATGGTTAATATGGATCAAAAGGTCTTTTTCAGGTTGTAATGAGGCTGAGCTATCAAGAATTTATGGTTTTTCTGGATAAACAATGAGCATTTAGAATAGAGAGCATCTTTGGATGTTGCTTTTGATTTTCTCTCCTTCCACCATTTCTTTCTTGATTTATTTCACTTCTTTGCAGGCCTCTTTCCTTGTTTGAAGATGCACTCCCCCCAACTTATTCAATTTATTCACTCTTTCTTTTTTATTTTAGGGGGAGTGATCTTCTTTTTCTTTTTGTTTCTCTGTATCTGCTCCTTGGAGTTTCAACCTATTCTTTCCATTATTTTTCGCTTGCCACCTTGCTCTCTATCCCAAATGTGTGAGGGACAGGATATATATATTTATTTTGGCTTGGGTGATCAATAGTCAATTAAGGCTCACAATGGGTTATCAAAAATTGGAAAAATTGTACCAAGGTTGGCTTTTTGGCTCTGAGCAAATATATTGAAAAACAAAATTTTGCCTTTGTCATTTCCATATTTTCCAAAAACAGCAAAAGATCCAAAAACTCAATCAATAAAAGTTGACAGACAACGGTGAAAAACTCTCAATTCAGTGTTTGGGCTCTCAACTCACCGGTTACTTGGCTAAATTCCTCGATAAAACATTTACTGATTTTAATTAACTACCCTGATAGATTCTCATGTGAAGTATCCTAATCTTAATTGATTATGGGATTAATCACAAGACCTTTTTTCTTTCCTAATCTGGTTAGTTAAACTGCCCAATTTCAGAAATTTTGAAAAATTTTCCTTTATTTCCTAATTATCCTAAATCCTAAAAATGAAATATATATATATATATATATATATTTAAAAAAATGAAAAATAAACAAAAATTCTAATTAAAAATAGTCTCCTATAAAATAAAAGAAAATAAAGAATGAAAAGAAAGAAAAACACCAATGTCAATCTTCATCCTCTGTATCTTGTGGGTCCTTGTTATATTCTCCAGCTGCTGCTGCTTCACCTTCTCCTGGAAGAATAGGCCTGTCCCCAGGCCACTGCTAGAATATCTGGAATTCTTCAAACAACGTGCCTGGTTATGGGTCTTGCAGCAGCCTGCGTACTCTTGAATCTCATGGGATCATATTCTATGATCATTTTCTTCATGTCTTCTCCTCGTGAGCTAAAGCCACGGGAAAGACTAGCAATTTAGTCATGGTATAAAACAAGAGTATTCCAATCAAGCAAATTGTTCTTCATGTTCCACACAGCAAAAAACACATTCAAGATAGCAGTAATCAACAATATTCATAATCCTAAAGTCGCTATCCTAAAGTGCAAATCATGAAAACAGAATAGATGAAGATTTCAATTGGCAAAAATAAAAGAAAAATATGCATGAAATTTGAAAGTTTCAAAATTGATTGAAGTTTGTGAGTGGAAAAAGTGAAAAGAAAAGTTTAGGAAGTAGAGAAACAGTACATGAGAAAATAGAAGTTTTTTTAAATTTTCGTACTGCTGCGCTTCACCTGCGCCTAGCGCAAGTGAAGCGCAGAAAACAGTGACTAAAATTGCAATTGTGCGCTTCTCCTACGCTCAGCGCATTTGAAGCGCAGAAAACAGAATGAGAATTTGCAATTTTCAGTCACGTTTTCTGCTACTTCCTATTGTTTTAAAAATATATTTTCCACAAACTTATTTCAATCAATTTTGAAAATTTCCTAAATCCTAAAAAATGAAAAATCCTAATTAATAATCAATAAAACAAAATTAAAAACTTAAAAATCTTTGGGTTGCCTCCCAGAAAGCGCTTGTTTAACGTCTGATAGCTCGACGCCTGCTCTGTTAAGGTGGCTGATACTGAAATCTTTTGGTGAGCTTGTGAGCTGCACCCTTCCTTTCTTTGGCCCATAAGCCTCCCCATAATATTGCCTTGGAGCAACCTGTAGTGTGAAATGACTTTAAGCATTTGGGCTTCTTTCTGGAATTAGACCATGCCTCTGACTCCCTTGGCTTGACTCTTCTTTTCTTTATTTTCTTGTTCTTATGTGCATGAGTCTTCTTCTCTTGAAGCTTTGATGATTCACAATTGATTGCTCTCAATTTCTTTTCCTTACAGGGGTCTTTGATATGAAACACACCTGACCTCTTGATCTCCAATCAGGCTCTAGGTTCTGAGTTTGATTCTAGCATGACTTTCCTTCTCTTTGCCTTGTTCTGGTCAGTGTGCTTGCATGCCTTTCTTTTGTGAGGTCTGGAAGGATTATTACTTGTACCATACCTTTCTTGATCTTCCTTTGCAGGACTGGTTGGATAAGGCACAGTCTTTGGTCTTGATATCTCTTCCCTTCCTTCCTTGGGCTTTGATTCATCATCCCTCTGTTCACTCTTTTTCTCTTTTTCAGGTACACCCTTATATGTGTTGTTCTCTTTCTCCTTTTCACAGTCAGCTTCTTCTTCAAGCACCATCTTTTCTGTTTCATCCTCTCCTTCTTTCTCTTCTACTTCTACTGCACCTTCTTTTTCTTCCTTTTCTTCGGCCAGATTATCGTTGAATTCCTCCTTTATCAGCTGAACAATATCATCGCACTGCTCTTCAGAGTTGAGTGGTGCATTTGCTGAAAGCTTTCAATATATATTTTCTATCTCCTATAGTACGAGGTCAACGGATAGTCCTTCTCTTTCACAATATAGCTGAAAATAGTCTCTGTCTGAATGTGTGAACTCTTCTTTTTCTTCTTTTGCTTCACATTCTTCTTCCTCTTCTTCATCATCTTCTTCTGATTCTCTTTCTTCAGCTTCTCTTTCTTGTGCTTCTTCAGTTTCCTCTTCTTCAGCTCTCTCTTCTTGAATGCCTGGAAAAGAGCAGTAACCGTTGAGATGATTACCTCCGCAAAAGTCACAGATTAATTGTGGTGACTGAACAGGATAAGAGTGAACTGTTTGTGGTGGCTGAGAAAGGTTGGCTATCTTCTTATTGAGTGCTTCTAATGACTGCTCCAACCTCCTGAGTTCATCTTCAAAAATCGGCTTATGGGATGAAACGACATCTTGAATCGGTGCATGAGAGAAATATTTTGGTTCTTGCTTGAATGAAGAAATGTCTGTCTTGGTTTGAATGCAACATGGCTTGCGACAAAATCTTCTTGAAAATTTTTTTGCTACCACGTTCCAATTGTTCAAACTTCGGCTGGGGTGTGACATTAACCAATCCTTGGCTTTTCATGCAAGAGAAAAGGAAAATAAACGTAAGCATGCATCTTCTTTGTCCTTCTCTTCAAAACCCATAGTTTCAATTAGTTCCAGGAATGTAAAAAGATGACTATTTGGATCCTCGTGTGCCAATCCTGTGAACTGTTGAGCCTTAACAAGTTGAAGATGTGATTCTTCTAGTTCCACAGTTTTTGTAAAAATTGGGTGAGCAGTACTTGAATGATAAAATATCCCCTTAGGCATGATATAATCTCCCAAAGTCATTCTGGGTTGTGCTCCTTCCATTAATTGATTTTGAGATACCTGTCTTCACAAAAGCACTATTCAAGAATCTCAAACAATTGTTAGCTCAGGAAGGTGGAACAAAATAATATTTTTTTTTTAAAAAACGAAAATAAAAAAAACGAAAATAAATAAAAAATAAAATCCTAAAATTCTAAGATAGAACTAAGTTTGAATTTGAAATATGATATTTACTTATCTTAAATTCCTAAAAGAACTCAAACAAGATAAGCATTGAAGATAAGATAAGATAAATTTCAAATTTTAAATTTCAAATATATATATATATATATATATTTTTTAATAAATAAAATAAAATACGAAAATTAAAAAAAAGAAATACGAAAATTTAAAATTTAAAATACAATTTTGAAAATTTGAAAAATTGAAAATTCAACCTTCTAAAACTATACAAATTGAGACACCGCTCCCCGGCAACGATGCCAAAAACTTGATGGATTCCTGGCAAGTGTACCAAAAGTCCAGCAGTTATAGAGTAAGTAAGATATCGTATCCACAGGGAGCGTTGTAATTTGTAAAGTGATAGCGATTGTATTTTCAATAAAAACGGTTTGTAAAAAGCTATGGTTGTTTTCAAAATAATAAATAATAAAATAAAAGTAAAAACAAATAAACGCGGGGAGAGAATAATAATTTGGATTAGGATTTGACTTCGCTTCATCTCCCCCCTTGTGTATGTGAATCCCTTCCTTTAATTATGATCATACTCGTAATCACCTTAGTATTGTCTAACTATAATAATTATAAGGCATGTCTAGTAATTATCGTACCCGCAAATTCCCCTATAACACCATAATTAAACGTCAGAAACTATTCTCTACAGGCATTCAAAGTGGCTTGGCGACCCCGAACATTCCTCGTATTTTGTAACTGACACTATCATCTTAATCATATTTTCACATAAAGCACCTATGAAGGGGTGTGTCACTCACTGAACCTTCAATCATTAGAATACAATCTTTATACTACGATACGACTAAAACGAGTACCTTTAGCAATCGAAGATTAAGCTTCATAGACATCTCTATACTCACCTAACTCTAATACTAGCCGGAGTTCCACTTTTTGGATCCAGAGCACTAGCCTACCACCACGGCGCATGCGCGGAGGTGATGCATTACAAACAGCATAAATATACCGATAAATTACAAATAGAGAATCATAATTAAGAAGAAAAGAATTCTTTATACACAAGGGAATTGAATCCACTACATCAAATCCTACTGGAGAGCTTAGCTACTCATGGTAGCCATTACAAACCACTGAGGAATCTGTCACCTTTCTCAATCCTAGAACTACTCTCTCTCTCTGTATCTGTGTCGGGTCCCGAGGACCTGCCTTTTGATCTGTGCAAAAGGCTCTATCTATAGAGTGGGAAAACCCTAATTCACCTCCAAGAAGTCAATCTGGATCTAGGTTTAAAGGCTGTTGCGCGTCCTACGCTTCATGTGCGCTTAGCGCGCATGAAGCGCAACCAATCTGTTGTTGCGCTCCAATTGCGCTTAGCACAGGTGGAGCCTGATCAATCTGAAGCTGCGCTCCACATGCGCTTAGCGCAAGTGGAGCGTGTCACGCGTTGCTGATTTCCTTCAGATCTTGATCTAACTTTTGGATCTCTTTCTGATATTGCCTTTGCTTATCTGGTTTTCCTTTATCCCTTTTTCTGAGTTGTTTTTGTATTTAATTGGCTTGGATTTGAATTGAAGAGGTTATCCACAAGATTCTCTGATTATCTCCTCTTTCTTTGAATTCTGAATCTGCAACAACCTCCTTTCTGATGCTATTTTCTCTCTCATTCCAAATCTCCTGTAAATCTGCATAAAATAACATATTTCTATTCAAAATAGCATCATATTCAAATTTGAACCAAATAATTACAAATATTGTAAATATTAATAAAAAGGGATATTTTGGGGCATAAATTACTATTTTAACCTTGATAAGTGTAATAAAAACTATATGAAAATAACGCTAATTTTACACTTATCACTTACTTAAGTTAATTTCAATTCAGTATTTGCAACATAAGTCTTCATATTCAAATTAGTAAACTACATGTATGAAAGGATAAACACAGATTCATTAATAAAAGCAAACCATTACAAATTTCATTCATAGGCACAACTTCATTTTCACAGACACTCACATCTCATATTTCCCTCCTAACATGTGTACAACTAAAAGCAAAATACAAGTCACACAAGCTACCAACAGCACACACAAATACAATTTCAAAGCCCTCAATTCCCTTTCAATGTTCCCCAACCTCAACCCCAATCTGGAATTGTCAGTAGCCTCCAACCAACGAAAAAATCCACATTGCTGCTCCCTCCTTGGCATAGGGCAGATGTAGAATCTTCTTCCTGGGTTCTCCTTTGTCCTTGATGTCAAACAAACCACCTTGAGACCACAGTAGCAAAGCCTCTGTTCAGTAGGGGTGGAGAATAGCCCCTCTTCATTTTCTGCACCTTGCCTACGTCTCCAGCTTCCGCTTCTGTTGAAGTCACTGACCTTGCTCCCTGCATTATTTGGACCACCATCCATGTCCTTCAAAGAACCCTCACCCATCATCTGGAAATTATGATTCACAAAGGAAAGCTTTCACGTTTGCGTTTTTTCAAGTTCTTTGGGGATTGAGGGACTAAATTGATGAGTTCTTTAACGAGTTTTACTTTAAAATTGGGGAAATAGCCGTTAGGGACTAATCTGGTTGGCAATACTTTGGGAATCAATGTGCTGGATTTAGTGTCTCAGCTTTGGGGAAAATGTTTCAAGGACGAAATTGAAGTGTTTTTGGGGGGGAGAAATACTGTATCAAGCCACGTAGGAGAGAGGAGAAGGGATAGCTGGCAGAAAACATCTCACTAACGGAGCTCATGGACGGTAGAGACTAACGTGACGGATGTGAAGATACTTCGGGGACTAACTTTTTGTTTTCGTTACTTTAGGGACTAACTAGGAGAGAGTGTGATAGTTCGAGGACCAAAGTGGTGGTTTATTCGTAGTTATTAATTAGAAGAGAGAATAATAAGATGAAGTCCATTTTATATTATCTATCAACTATTTAGTAATTTTCTTTCAATTTCCTTTTTTGCGAGAGAATATTAACAATTGACAATATTTTTGGGGTCTATGGTAAAGATTTTGCTGGTCTTATACTTGGGAATGTTTTGAATATCTCTATACCTTTTTAGTATTGTTTCGGTGTGGAAATGAAAATATAAGTTAAGATGAAAAGCTTCATAATCTTGGTGAAGCTTAATTCTAAGGTGTGTGGATTTTCATTTATTCAAGTTCGCTGTCTTTGCTTGCCTCCTGGTACATACATATATTGGTAATATATATTTTTTTATTATAATAGTATAATGAAATTTAAATTGATAATTTCATATAAAATGTTCAACTTTCTCATCATAAACTTACTTTTAATGGTTTGATGTAATATAGAAACAATTTAATACTTAAATATTAAGGAATATATTATTTGTTAAAAATGAAAGTTTGGACAGTATTAAAATACTCATTTCATGTTTAATCTTAAAAGTAGTCATAAAACATGACAAAACATAAGATGAAATATAGAACATGACTTTTAAAATTGGTACTCAGAGAACCATAGGGCAATTTTTTTTTTTATCTCATGTAGAACAGTGTTAAAAAATTTTAAAATAAATACCTAACCTTTCTACCTTCTCTCGATAACTGTGTTCTTCGAGCTCTTATCTCTCTCTCAACCCTTTTACTCTATCATTTTATTTCGGGAAAAATAAGTTTTTCATCCCTATAGTTTCGGACAATTTTGGTCTTCGTCCCTGTACTTTATATCCTTTGTTTTTTGTCCCTGAATTTTCTAAACCCCCAAACCATAGTCCCTGGTCGTTAGTAAGATCTGTTAACCTAATGAGTCGGGTAACAAAAGTTACATGTTAACCTCAATAATAGGCCTCAAATAGCTGAATCATCTAATTAATATTTTTTATTAATTTTTTAATTATTAAAATAACCATAATTATGAAATTGAGTTTTTATCAGGTAAAATTGCTCAGGTGAAAACCCTAATTTAGCAATTAAGATTATTTTAATAATTAAAAATTAATAAAAAAACTAATTAGATGATCATTCGGTTATTAGGGACTCGTTATTGAGGCTGACATGTAACTTTTGTTAGCCAGCTCATCATGTTAACAGATCTCACTGACAGGCAGGGACCACGGTTTAGGGGTTTAGAAAGTTTAGGGACAAAAAACACAGGATTTAAAGTACAGGGACGAAGACTAAATTTGACCGAAACTATAGGGACGAAAAACATATTTTTTTCCTTTTATTTTTCTTTCTTTTTCTCTCAAAATTATTTATGTTATATATTGACTATCAAATAATGGACACAACAAAAAGGGGTCTTTCTAAGGTACACAAATTTTAAATTTGTAAAATTTGTGCACCTGTGCCCAAGTAATATTTACCTGCAGTCGGAGGTTTATCCGGTTATCACTCCTTCGTTACCACAATTTATAAAATTGCAAAAAGAGTAGTCTTACCATTTGTTTATTGAATGGAAAAAAAAAAGAAAACAAACATAAAATAAGGAAAAGGACACTCAAATGACCGTAGGGGTGTCCAACGGTTGGTTATGGTCGGATTCGGGCCTAAAATTCTCAATCCGACCAAAATCGAGTTCATTATATTAAGGCCCAATTTCGTCCGAAACTGGCCTCGGGTCTAGCGGGTCATGGGTCAATTCGAGTGGGCTGATTCGGTTAATGGGCCAATGATGGGCTGGATAAAAAAGTTGAATTTTTTTGTCACGGGCCAATGAGAGAGTTGGTGGTGGTGGACTGGAAGGTAGAGAGAATCGGAGGAAAAGGGAGAGAATAGAGAGAGGGAGGAAGAGAATGTCTAAAAGGGAACAAAATGAGAGTGAACTAGAGAGGGATTGGGGTGAGACTCTTCAATCAATCAGAAGCCCATCGTAACCGTTAGATTTTTTCAGAAGTGCATCGCAGCCGTTGAAGGAAAGCACAATCCTTGTGCTCGTAGATCATCCACTCACGTCATGACACATGTCAATCGGGTTGGGATACCGAAAAAAAAATTAAATGTAATCTGAACCCACCCGTGCTTAACCAGTTAACCCGTCCCTTTTTACCCATTTAAACCCGTGTACCTGGTTGAACCCGCCGCCTTCCATTGGGCCATTTCGATTTTAACGGGTTCTGGCGAGTCCAGGTTTTCTAGACAACCCTAAATGACAAGGTCGTAAAGATTCAAACTTCAAATACAAGAGGTGATCAATTTCCAAGGGATATGTCCATTGACGCATGTAGCACTTGTCTTGCCACTATGAGCCAAACATGCCAGAGTATCAGTAGGGAATTGTGAGGGACGGACCGAAATTCTTCTTCTTTTTCTTTTTCTTCTTCTTCTTCCTCTTCTTCTTCTTGGAACGCAACACAATTTGGGGGAAGCTCTGCAACTCTCTCCGATGAGGCTCACAGCTAGAAATGACCACTGTATCCACGACGCTGCCACCATGACAGTGCGAATAGCCCACTCAATGAACCCCCATCTCCGGATTTCTCCTCCACAAACGTGATGGCCATGGGAGGTCAACCACAGTTCATCCTCTTCATCGCACAACAGCCATGGTGGATGTCGATAAAAGACCGTGTAGGGCTATAGCGACCCCTCTTCCCTATCTAGATCAGTAGATGCATAACATTGAAGTTGTTTAGCATTGTTTCTTCAATTTGGTTAATGGGCCTATGGAACGAAGAAAGATTAAGGAGTTAGGTTTAGATTTTGTTCTCAAATGAGATGAGTATAGTAGGGGATGCACACAAATGTTATCAATCCACACCCACCATTGCAAAATCAGGAAGCCTTTTAATATGAAACATGCAACCTGTTTGATTGTATAAGATCAACATCCTTCAATATAATACTCTTATATCTAATGGCTGAATTTACTTGTGCACAAGTACACAAAATTTTTACTTTTGTACCTTAGACTCCCCCAACAAAAAGTTATATTGTTACTCATTTAATTATAATATGATGTTTTGCCTTAATGTATCAAATGTATCCTAATTACTATGTAATTAAATTAAACATATTTTGTTATATTACCTAACTCTTGTAGAGATTTTTTTCATTATTATATGATAAGTATATGTTTATGAGATGAATTTAAATTTAAGGCATCTTTAAAGTAAATAGATAATTTATTGAGTAAACCTTCAACTTTATCTCTGAATTTTCCATCTGTCTCTTCGTTAGTCCATAAACTAATCCAATTGCATAAGTATTCCTCGAGCTTTTAAATATATGTCACGTTAATCCTCTAACTTTCACAATATTTGTCACATTGGTCTCTAACTAGGACTAATGTAATGGCCACTAAGAAAGTTAGAGGACTACTTGTTCAATTAGTTTATTATAGGGACTGATGAGGAGAAAAATGACATGTTGAGGATAGAATTTAGGGTTTACTCATAATTTAGCCCTTGAAAGTGGTACCTTTTTTTAACCTTTGATCCCTAAAAGTATTGATGTATAAAAATTAGTCCCATAATGTTTTAACTTCTTCATACTTTTATCCTTTAATGATAATTAATTAGGTGTAATAAAGTTATTGATATGACATATTAATTACACATGTGTCATATTAAGTGTCATACACATTGGAGTAAATAGACGATTTCACCCCTGAAAGTATCAACACAAATTACTCTATAATGTGTTCACTTCACATTGTTGTCCTTCTATTACTGACTATTAATCAAGTGTAACAAGATTATTGGGTGACATATTAATTACACACACCTAAAATTAAATGCCATATACATTGCCTACACTATGCATAAGGAGAAGTTTAATTGTTACTATGTTGAATAGGTTGAAGACTCATCATCTAATACTTTATTGATAAGTGAACCCAAAGTATTTTAGGATCTAGAAATTGAAAAGTAGAAAGTTACAACAGAGAAACATAAAGTGTGATTATAAAGCTGAATAGATAATTGGGAAATTATGAGAAATTGAAATTCAAAATCCAATTTTTGTTGATATTAATCATCGGGAGTGCTAAGTTTATGATCCATGAGGTTACTCTTGGAACTCTTAGCAGTAACAAACTAGATATGCTTCAAACTTGGTACCAATAGATAATAATGAGATGACAAATTATATCTCATAATTAGGTGAAGTACAATGTTAATGGTTTTATGCATGAAGGAAGGCAATTAGAAATGTGTCGAGGAGATCATTATGTTTGATCTATGGGGGATTCTGTTAGCTTTGTTTATTTCTTGGGATAACACAAGAGTTATGGATTAATTGAGTGTGACTCGATTTAATTGTTTATCTTGTTACAAAAGATGTGTTGCGTCTCACCAATGTCTATCCATAGTTAAATTGATTCATACTTTTATAAAAATAAAAAAGACTGGAGGTTTAGATTCCACATTGGTTATGGAAAGGAAATCAAGATAAAAACTAATTGGGTAACATCTCTCATCAATTTGAACTAGGTTTGTATTTATTAGACATCGCACCACTGGGCTATGATAATTTTCTCTTCTAAGGCTTATTTGTTAGATAGTTCTTGCTTAATATTCTAGTTTAATTTGGAGTTTTCTACACTCTTTGTTAAATATTATGTGATTTTTGTGTTGGTTTATTTGATATATAATATGATATTAACAACATTATCAACATATGATATTAAAATTATATAGAAAATGACAATTATACTATTTTGTTACAATTGATTAACAATCATTTATATAAAAATGGAATGTATGAAGAAGTTGACACATTTAATGACTAATTTGTATGTACTTAAACTTTCGGGGATCAAAGATATGTAAAATGATATGTTTAGGGACTAAATTATTTACACCTTGTTTGGTTGAGAGAAGAAAATGAGAAGAAAGAAAATAAGAAGAAAAAAATAGAGAGGAGAGAAAAAAAGAGAAAATAAGTAAAATTTTTATGATGTTTGGATTAAGATAAAAGGGAAAGAAAATAGATGAAAAGGTGAAAGGAAATAAAATGCATTTAATATGTAATGACTTTTTTACCCTTTAAATAAAATTTAATAAATTTTAAAAAATATATGAATACTTCACGTGACATCACTTAAGGTAGGTCTCATTGGAAAATGTTATTGTCTACGAAAACGAAAAACCACGAATGAGGTGACCTCTCCTACGTGGATTTCTTTTTTCTAATGCGCCCGTCTTTCTCCATCGTTAGTTTTATTTCTTTGTATTCTAGCTTAGTCAAATAAAGGAAGCAAAGTGTAGAACATGCACCCATTCCAATCAAATCGGAGCACTTGTTGAGGACAATTTGTGAGGGCATTGCACTACAACATTTTTGCTTTTTAGAAACAGTTAAAAATTGTTCCCATATCTAAGAAAATTGTTCCCTAAACTT
Organism: Sesbania bispinosa; assembly: GCA_026901365.1. Lineage (NCBI taxonomy): Eukaryota > Viridiplantae > Streptophyta > Magnoliopsida > Fabales > Fabaceae > Sesbania > Sesbania bispinosa. The sequence continues at coordinate 200,424 of QLOH01000760.1, read as the reverse complement.
ATAGGCAACACTTTTCAATGGTTGCATATGTGAGTGTTACCCATTGCTTTAGGGGACAATTTTTTGAACCTTTAGGCTACGCTACTTAAAACGGTTGCCTATGTTGCGGGAATAGGCAACAGTTACCACGTGAATGTTACGCAACAGTTTTGAACTATTGTCATGTTTGAGTACAATTCATAACCATTGCTTAAATTTTCAAACGCTATAAGCAACAATTATTAATTGTATGCATAAAAGTATAGGCAACATTTTCTCACTGTAACTACAATTTGGTCTAAGGTAATAGACTTAGACTTATAGGCAACACTTAATAAATGTTACCTTAATTTTCATAAATTAAGGGTATACCTTAATTTTACAAATTCGTTTTTTTATTATACCTGTAGCCTTAATGATTAAATACACAACAATTACATCTTTCATTTGTAATTTTATTCTAGAAAATAAATATTTAAAAAAATAATTCATGAATCATTCTAATTTATAATGGGATAACTGAAAAGGTTGTATCCCATAATTACATAAACCTGAATAAGAGATAATTCATAAATCATATTAACAAAATGAAAAGGTGTCACATATACATGTCCTAGAATAGTTTTGTTATCATATATTTAGTTTGAACATCCATCAGAAAACAAAATAACAAAAGACAACATATTGTCTTATCAAATCACATACTTCCAAGTATGTCTAGTAAAAAAATACATCCAAAATAAAGTATCTCTAATGAAAATTCTAAAATTCTGGACAACAAGGCCATCAGGGGTTATCTCTCTTATTGCTACTTGTAGCAAATAATGTAGCATAATGTGAGCATCATGGCTCTTGTACCCAGAAAGTTTTCCTTCTTCAACTTGCACACATCGGGAAATATTGGAAGCAAGGCCATCAGGGAGTTTTACATTCTTCAAAACACCACAAAAAATATATTTCTCTTGTTTTGTTAGGGAGAAACATGTTTTTGGGAGCTGAGTTTTCTTACCATCACTTGTTGCCTTCAAATGAAGTTTCTTCCTAATCCCCATGTCTTGTAGGCCCAAACAAGCTTTTGCATGGTCCTTTTTCTTCCCTTCAATCTCTAAGAGAATCCCAACTCCCAATTATATTATCACATATGTTTTTTTCTATGTGCATTACATCAAAATTATGACGTAATAGATTATCCTTCCAATACGATAATTTCCAAAAGATAGATTTTTTCTTCCATGGACCAACCCTGTTTTTTGTCATTCTTCCCTAATACATCGGAGATGTCTTGTAAGTCTTCTAAAATTCTTCTTACATCTAACAAGGAAGGTGCAGACTTGTATTCTGGTCTTCCATTAAAAGAAGTTGTATCCGATCTTCACAAATGATTTGAATCCAAAAAGGCTCGATGACCCATATAACACATCTTTCGACTATGTTTTAAGTAAGTCGAGGAAGTTTCATAATTACAAGCAGGGCATGCAAGCTTCTCTTTAATGTTCCAACTAGATAAAATAGAATATGCAGGGTAGTCACTAACATTTCACAAAAGAGTTGCACGCATTTGAAATGTTTGATCTCTAGAAATATCATGGGTTTCTACCCCAACATCCCATAATAGCTTTAACTCCTCAATAAGTTGTTGTAGATATACATTAATTGCATTTCCAGGTGATCGAGGTTCAGGAATAAGCAATGACATTATACAACTTTCTGCCTTCATGCATAAATTTGGTGGGTAATTGTATACTGTTAATATCACAGGCCATGTGCTATATGATAGGCTCATAGTCCTAAAGGGATTAAACCCATCACTAGCCAACCCAAGCCTAATATTACGAGTTTCAAAAGCAAAATCTGGATGCTTTACATCAAAGTCTTTCCATGCTTGGCCATCAACAGGATGCCTTAACTTACCATCCCTTAGACGCTCTTCTACATGCCACCTCAATGAATCAACTATCTTTGAACACATAAAAAGTCTTTTCAATCTTGGAATTAAAGGAAAATGTCTTAGCACTTTGGCGGGAATGTTGTGAGATTTTTTAGATATTTCATCATCACAATCAACTTTAGGATGTTCAACCCAACGTGATACTCCGCATAGATGACATAACTCATCTTTCTCATGCTCTTTCCAAAACAACATGCAATTGTTGGGACGTGCATCAATTTTTTTATAGTCTAAGCCCAAGTCCCTTATCATGGATTTTGTTTTAGTGAAAGAGAAGGGAATGTTCAAATCTGGCATGGCCTCTTTCAATAACTCCAGGAGGGCAGTGAATGATGCATTGCTCCAACCATAGAGACATTTCAACAAATACATTTGAATGGTGGAAGATAGTGTGGAGAACTTTTTACAACCAGGATATAGCTCTTGATTTGCATCCTCAACTAGTTTATAAAAATACTTTGCATCTTCATTCATCCCTTCATGTACTCCATCTACTTGAGCCACATCTTTAAATGTCTCAAATAACAAGGCATCAATATCATCATCAGATGAGACATTACCTTCAAGATCACCATCATGATCCATATCAGTTATCTCTTCACCATGGTAAATCCACTCTTTGTAGCCTTCTACAAATCCGTTGCTTATCAAATGACCAAACACTGTATCTATTTTCATCCAACTATAATTGTAACAGTTAGCACAAGGGCATAAAATCTATTCTCCTTCAACCATTCATTTAGTGAATGCAATATCCAAAAAGTAGTTACACCATCGATATAATTGTCACTATACCGAGGCAAGTCAACCCAATCCTTTTTTATCATATTTGTTTTACTGAACGATAAGAATTCACAAAAACGAATAAAGTAAAAAAAATAAAATACCAATAGACAAAGAATAAAAGAAAATTATAACTGTTATTTTATTAAACTAACAATTATAATAAGATAATATACATTAAAATAAGATTATAATTAATTTTTTTATCTTTTAATTTGTTGTACTGTAAAAATATCCAACAAAGTTGATCAATTGATACCTAACAATTAGCATAGCTCATCAGAGAATTTCTAATCATCAATAGCATCACCTCAAAGACAAAAAAAAAATTGAAAAGATAAAAGTGTCCTCGATACATACCTCTAATTGTTAAACTAGTGAAGGGGAATTTAATTGATCCTTGCAACTACCACGAAAAGTGAATTCTAAAAGAAAGACTCCTGCAATTTCGATATAAGACAATCATTAAGAATGAGTAAACTGATCACTTTGCTTTGTTTATTTTCTTAGAAGAGCATACTATCATATAATAGTAAACCTACAACCCAAAACTAGATAGCCATTCAATTAAAATATTCAGCAAAAATTACATTAAAATATTCATGCAAAATTTGAAATAAAGTTAACTACTTTTTTATATTAGTTTATAACTTAAATATTATATAATATATAAACCGTTTAGTTGTTATTAATTTAATTATTATTCACCATAGCAATCATTTATAATTAATCAAGACTAGCTAAAATGGAACGGAGACATCAAGCCTAAGTTACATAGTTGAATATCTCTAATAATAATAATAATAATAATAATAATAATAATAATAATATATTTAAGACCAAAAAACCGTACAATATTGATCATGACTTTTGAGCATTATTGGATAAAGTTACACATGAATATAGTAAGCCATGTGGGTTTCAAGAAAGCTTTGCAATAACCCACTTTGTTGAACGATAAGGTTAACATTGGTTAGAGCTAGAGATATATAGAGATAAGAAAAACCACTCTAGTCTTGGTTCATGAATCCATGCATATATTTTTCTAATATATATTATATATACTTGAAGACAAAAAGCAGGGAAAGCCGAACAGGGGACCACCAAGCAGGGGATATATATAAATATATGTACACGAGGACACTAAAGTTACAGAATATACATATATATATGCCCTAAAATAAACTACATATATAAGTAGACAAATATATAATCATTGTTAGTATTTGTTTTTAAGCAAAGACACCAGTACCATACAAGAGTACAGAGCTAGAACCAAGCAAAAAAAAAACTTCCTCACATCAATGAGAATAAACAGCTGCACATAAAATTAAATTGGAAAACAATTTCCCTTATCAGCAAGAAAGGTACTAAGCATCCAACAAACCAGTAAAACCAAAATCCGCAATACACCATCAAAATAACAGCTTAAAATAACAGCAAAGCAACACAATCTACAGAAGGATTGGAATAACAGCAAAGCAAGACTGAATTCCCTAGGTCTATATATATAGAATTGATTGATTTAATCAAAGACTACATATGCAACCAAGTTTTAACCACAAAAACCATAAACAATTCCACTAAAAGAGCACTAATCTATATTAAATAGGAACCAAAACAAATGGGAAATTTAACTAAAAAGAGCACTAATCTATTATACAATTTCTATTTCCTGTTGCCTTTATATGTTATCTATAAAGGCCCTGCATTTTCTTTGAGAGTTAATGCTTTTCCTTACCCATACCCATACCCCACACTGACCCATTCTATTCCATAAGTAGTCAAAATAAAAAAGCACAAATAAATTATAGCTTTTGGTCCTACTAGCAAACACCATCAGTATTGTAGGTAAAGCACATTTTGTGAAGTTGCAAGCACATACCGTGAGTACCCACAAAGTAGCGCACAAGAATTGGTGTCTTCAAAGAGACTAATAAATCTCTACAACTTCCTGAGGAACTAAAACAATGTTGCTCTAGAAGGAATCGCTGAATAGAAGCAAAGTCCTGCGATATGATAATCTCATCGCTGAACGAACGAACGAAAAATTCAAACCAATGAAAAATTTAACAGATGAATGATATTGTTGAAAGATTGAAACAAAGAGCGGATTGAGTTCTTTCCTTTGATCAAACGAAATCACGCGACCAAGGAAATCATTATCATTAGGGTTTTGTTAAAATACAAATGAGGGTTTCAATTTTTTCCTCTAACCCAGGCGCGAGATGAAGGGGGGTTTATCACTTATTTTAATAAACTCACAAATTTATCTTTTACAAAATAGATTTAATTATTTGAAAGAAATTAATAATTATCATTTTAATTGTTTTTATCAAAATTAATATTAATGTAAAATTATTTTGATTTGGAGGGAAATAATGAAATATTGGCGCCAAAAAAATTTTAATTAAAAATATTAATATTAATATTAATATTAATGTTATAAATTAAAATTGTTACCAATAGTTAAAATCTTAAGGCAACATGTAAAAATGTAGAGCTTTTAAAATATTTAATGTTACACCTAAAGGCAACAGGTTAAAAGTGTAGACTTTTTTAGAAAAAAATCTTGTTACAATTCATAAATGTTCCTTATTATTGAAATTTAAAGGCAACAGTTTTAAAAATGTATCCTTTTATTAAAAATATTATGTAACAGGTTAAAACTGTTCCCAGATAATGTTAAAGGAACAATTATTCAATATCGCAAAAGGAATGTTGCGAAAAACAGACATTTTTTTGGCAACAATTAGAAATTGTTGGCTATTGTCTTTTTAGGCAACACTTTCAGCATGTTGGAAAAAACATTGTTGCCAAAAACAATAAATGTTGTAGTGTTGTGACATTTTTGTTTAGTTAGTCTAATCTCTTCTTCCACCAGATTTTTTTTGTACTCTCCTTTCTCTTGTTACTCTTTTTTGTTGTAATTTTAAGGTTTTACTCTGAATTCTATCACCTTGGTTGAAATTATAAAAGGATTTCGATATCTTAGCTTATGGGCTGATTGTTAGATTGCTCTGAAGACTTACTTTTTCTTTGAAGGTTTTCCTACTACATGGATTGAATGTCTCTTTTTGATTTTCCTACTGTAATGTTGATATATATTGTTTAGCTGTATTAAGTTTGAGATTATTTACTGGTGATTCCTTAAATGGACTCTTGCTGCAGGTGCTGATGGAGTTCTACTTCCAAGAGGTTATAGTTGCTAATGTAGTTTTAGTTACACGATTTGTTATAGTTCATGCTATTACCACAAAAATTGATCCTGAAACCAAGAACCTTTAAGTTGTTATATTTATGCCAGAAGTATGTTCCCATATACTATTGCACTGTATGGTTTGCATTACATTGATAGGATTCAAAACACACACGAGGAATTAGTTTAGTTGTGTATTATTGATAATTATCTCATTTTAATTGAAGTTGTAAATTTAGTTAACTGGTTCTTGATTGGTTTCTATATTTAACATTTCTATTTCGAAACTTGCACATTCCCTCCTCATGAGAAGATGCATATCCATCCAAGTAAGGTATAATGGTGATCTTAGTGTAACTAGATATATTAATAAATTGCAAGGACATCATGTACCTGATTTTGCACTCTCATTTTAATTGAAGGCAAGCTATAAATTTAATTAAAATGTATTTCTAACTAGTTTTACAATAATGATTTGTTCTTGATTGGTTCCTGTTTTTAACAGTTCTATTTGGAAACTTGTACATTCTTTCTTTCTCATAAGTATATGCAGATCCATCCAAGTAAGGTATAATGGTGATCTTAATGCATTTGGGTATACTAATAAATTGCAGGACATCATGTACCTTATTTTGTACTCTCATCTTAATTGAAGTCATGCTATAAATTTAATTAAAATGTACTTCTCACCGGTATTACATTAGTGATTGGTTCTTGATTGGTTTCTGTCTTTAAGCATTCTATCTGCAAACTTACATTTCTTCCTTCTCATAAAGCATGCAGATCCATCCAACTAAGGTATGGTGATTTTTCTCCAACTTTAACATTGATACTGCAAATTTGAATATTAATAAACTGTAGGGATATCATGTAGTTGAAATTGTACTCATATTAATTGGAGTTATAACTGGTTCTTTGTTGGTTCCTGTCTTTAATAGTTCTATTTGGGAACTTAGTAAATTCACTCATTTTCATAAGAAGATGTGGTTTCATCCAGTTAAAGTAAAGTGACAATCATCCTACAATTGGGAATATTAATAAACAACAGGGACCATATGCAACTGATTTTGTACTATCGCCTCAGTTAATTAAACATGAACAACCTAATAAAGCTCATAGAAGCCGTATGTGTCAGTTCACTTGACATGATAACAGAGTGGAAGTTCTTGTTAGAATTTGACAAAAGAGTCAAATTCTCAACCAAATGATGTATGGTTTTGAAATTTAGGTGCAGTTGACAAATGGGTCAATTGCTCAGAAAAAGAAATCCAGAATAGATGTTAAGGTTTTGGTTAACGTGTTCAAATCTCTTCATAAACTCCTGAATTAGCTTGAAGAAGAGACACAAAAGTTGTATCAGATATGCACCGGATGAAGGCAGGGATAACATAATGAAGACTGGACTCTTCTTGGCATAAGTAATACTATCATTGTATAAGATGAAGGCAGAGATAACATAATGAAGAATGTACTCTTCTAGGCATAAGTAATATTGTCATCTAAATATATAATAAATCTCAATACTTAGACCGACACGTGTCAACAATTTAGAAAGTGTTACTCCGCTTTTCTTTTTAGAAACACCGTTTTACTTCTTTTTAAACCCATTTTTTTAATTTTTAATTTTAAATATTTCAAATCAAATCTTCAATCCTGAATTTCTAACCGCTAAAATAACTATTAAAAAGAGCATCCAAAATAACCGTTCAAAATAACTGCTCAGAATCTTCTTCTTTTTTCCTTAAAAACAATTGTTTTCCCACTTTCTTGTTCATTGAAAAAAGACACTTTCTTTTCTTTTCTTTTTGTGAGCATCCTACTTTCCTCTCTCTCTTTTTATTTCATGTTCTCTCTTCTATTTTCTTCTTTAATTTTTTGACTCTCTTATCTTTCTTCAAGTATGTTCTCTCTTTGTGCAGATGGACCCTAATTTACAAGCAAAAGGGTGAATTCAATTTGTTCACTCCACGGAGAGAAAGAGTAGACCGTCATCAACACTTCCCTCATATATATACTCGAGAATCCACAGGATCGGATATGGTTTGCATCTTCCCTTGGATTACACATTTCTCTATCTCTGTACAAAACTGTGGCGGGTAACCTCACTGATTTAATTTACAAGAAGCGCTAGAATGTCGGTCTTGAGGTTTGTCTCTTCAACAAGCGCTAGAATATTAATTAGCATGATGCAATAACTCTCACCGTGGCTTTAATTACACAGGTCTTCCAATGGAATTACGTCTAAAGAAAATAAGTTGCATGTCTGACTTTTAAATTGGCAATTTTTAAAAGGCACTTATATATAATGATTACAAGAGTTTCATCTCCGAGTGATTCAAGCGTTCGTCTCTTAACGGTTTCCAAGGTTCTTACTTCTTAAATAAAAAAGGTTTGTATTTTGATTTGTTTATAGTTATTAAAGTTGATCCTTCAAAGCCAAAATGCTGGTTGAATCTCAATGCTTGGATGCTAGCATGTTAGGCAATTATATTTCTAATATGTTTGCATATAATGTAAGTAAAATGTTTTGGGAATTTGGGCCTTCTATAATAAAAAATAGAAGAAAACTAATAATTAATGAGGATAGATGATTGTTCACCACTGCAACTGTTAATTTTTTATCATCTAGCATTGATATTTTTTTTTTATTTTATTGTCATAATATATTGTTGAAATAAATGTTATACTTTAAATAAAAAATTATTTTTATAATATTTTATTTAAGTAACCCATGTAAGGTATTCTTGCTAAGGTTAAACTTTTTTAGTATAATAACTATTCATTTGCACTACACATCGTTCATATTTATTTTTAATATAATTATACATACCAAAAGTGAATATCAAGGAAAAATGATTAAATATATAAATTAATATTTTAAAAAAGTATTAATATAAAATTAAAATAAAAATAAAAATTATATTAAGATGAGTTTATCAACAAAAAAATATATTATTTTGACTATATTTTTATATCTTTTATCAATTAAAATTATATTTGAATATTATTGTTTCAGGTAATATTTTTTTCTCCAATGCTTTTTGGAATTTATGTTTATTAATTCATTTTTTAATATATGTCCAACTACATAATATAAATCCAATCTTTAATACGTAGTATTAGATTTATTCTTTTTTATAAAAAAATTTTCAATCAGTAGCTTTATGTTAACGTAGAATATGAATTTCTTCTTGTCTTCTATGTATATAATATATAAATGCGCAATTTACCTATCAAACATTTCGTGCTGGTGCACGGGTCCATTGCTAGTTGTATTTAAACTAGAACTTATTTGCATGTCATACACAAATTGCTATTGTATTTACACTTTTGTAATATTTGAATATTAAATGCATTGAAAGTAGATCTTTGTTATACTTCAAGTTTCAATGTGATTAATAATGAAAACAGTTTTCTTTTAACATCAATAACATTAAATTCCTTCCAAATAAAAATTATTAAAATGGCAGTACAAAATAAAGCCAAATAACTGTCAAAGCAAACATCTCATGTCGAAATAGTGATTGTTTCATGTCTTCATTCATATCATGTCTCTATCATCTTTATGATGATGGTTTATCATTCACATGGTGTTGTGCCTGCATAAAGCACACATGAACAAAAGAATTGGTGATTTTATATTAAAATATGATCATATTGTCAAAAAAATAAAGAAACCAATACTTGTATAAGTTCAAAATATGTAACATTATGGTTTATGATTTGAGAAGGACCTACAAGAAAATATACTAAATAAGTTATTTCCATAATATGATTTTTTAAATAAAAATAAAGAACACTGAATTCTGTATCTGCACCTGATTTAGTTCACCAATAGGTTCTTGATTTGGATTGAAGGGAGCTAGATTGTTATGGTACCATATTCATTCCTCCATAAATAACTTTGCTCAAGCTATAAACATATACATACAAAATAAAGATAATCAACATGCAATGTCACAATCTATTAATGTCAAAATATACAATCATCTTTAATTAAAAAGAAACTGAGAATTAAGTAACAAATTTTATTTATTTGAAACTCTCTTGCGTGGAAATCTCATCATAAATTTGGGGTCTGAAAAACCCTCCATTTTCATTGTCTTGGATTCCAAGTGTACACAAGCCCTGTCATTAAATGTAAAATTAGACATACATGTTATCATGATTAATTAAAGAAAAAGAATATGAAAATCTAAAGATCACCTCATTTTTACTTTGATAATCTTTACTTTTTTGGTTGTGTTCTTGGGTTCTCTTCCTTGCCACCTTCTTCAAACTTTCATCAACTTTAGAAGCCTTTCTTTTTTAAGGGGGACGCCCTTTACTTTGAGTCACTATAGGGTCAAGAATTTTAGTCACTTGATTTTGAACTAAACTATCTTGCTCCATAAATGGCTCTTTAATTATCCTATATCTTTACAAGTTAACTCATTCTTTAAGTTCTCAATCCAATTCATCACTTTCAACAAATCATCATCAGATGTTATCCCCATTTAAGCAACTTTATAAAAGATATCACAAGCTTTATTTAGTCGTTGTAATTATATTTACATATATGAATGACCAAAACCACATTTAACAAGTGCGTGTCTCCTCTTAATATCATTCCTCTAATGTGACAAAACATAATAAGGTGGCATTGACTCTGTTTTACCTATGATTTTAAGCACACAAAGAATGTGCCTGCATAAAATACCTTTGAACTCAAATAAGCAGCATGTACATTTCAATTCAAAGTCTTCTTCATTAAAGGATACATTGAATGTTATGTCTTTAATTTTGTCATATACTTTCTTGCTTTCTTTAATAGAAAATATTGTTTTCAAATCTTCTAATTTGTCAAAGAAAGCATTACAATACATCATAGAAGCAACCTCTTCTTGAAATTCTTTGAATTTTGCATTAGTAAATGCTTTTTGGAATTGTGTCTCAAAGCCAAAATGACTTATACAAGCAATTATTGTATTAAATGAAACAAAACCAGTCACGCTTTCTTTTTCAATCTTATCTCTCAATGCATTGTCATACTGTTCCACAAATTGCTTCAATGTGGTCTTTGAGTTTACATATCCATAAAAAAAGAGTTCATACTTTCACTCCATTGTGTTGTTGGCATTCCAGCCTAGAATGTGTCTTTCACATATATAGGAACCCAACGATTTCGTTCAGCAAAGATCCCTTTAAACCATTCATTATCATGTAGTTCAAAATCTCCAATCATTTTTCCCACCTCTCTATGAAATCATTTTTACTAAAAGAATCATATACTGTACCATGCAAAAGTGCTTTGATAGACTCATAACCACAATATCTACCTAACTTTTCTGGAACCTTTTCCATTAAATGCCACAAGCACCATCGATGACGAGCATTTGGAAAAACAACCTCAATTGCATTTTTCAGTTCTCTGTCTTGATCAGTAATTATAGCTTTTGGAGCATGACAATTCATACATTCTAACCATGTTGTGAACAACCAAGTAAAAGTTTTAGTATCTCATTTGACAGTAGAGCACAACCTTGCAACATAGATTGACCATGATGATTTACTCCAACAAAAAAAGCAAAAGGCATGTCATATTTATTTGTTAAGTAAGTGGTGTCAAAGGTTATAACATCACCAAAATATTCATATGCAACCCTACACCATGCATCTGCCCAGAATACATTTCTTAAGCGACTTTCATCATCCACATCCATCACATAATAAAATTGACTATTTTGATTTTACATTCTAACAAAATAACTTTGAATTGCCTTAGCATCACCTATCCCAAAGTCGTAGTCTCCTGACTTTGTCTATATAGTTTCTACAATATTTTTCTCCAAATGTAAGATTCTCGTACCCATTTTCTTTAACAACTAAAGATCGAAAATTTCTGCTTACATCGATCCCAGCTTGGTCATTAAGTTCCAACCTCCTTTTCATATGAGGACCCAAATTATTATTGCATCTAAAGTACTGAGCTTTGCTTGGACTTAAATCATGATTATGCTCAAGAACAACACTTGAAACCTTAAATGTTCCATCTGAACTCACACACACACACACACACACACACACACACACACACACACATACATACATACATACAATCTAGCCTTAGGGTTTGGCTTCAAAGCATTCTTTGAATTGCTCAAATACTTTCCTGCACGACTACAAGATAGTGTAAAATACTTTTTCCATCATCTCCATTTTTTGAACCTATTTTACTAATTCCAAACCCCTTGCATCGAGCATAATTCATGTAATACCTATTAACTTCATCTGCTGAGCTAAATGTCATTCCAGGCTTAGGTTCTTCATCTTCATAAGCATCATCTACTTCTAAACAATCATCATATATTTTGTTTGTTTTCTCTTTGTTAGAAGATGAAAATATGTTTTCTGATAAGAAAATTTTAAAGCAAAAAAATTAAATTAATCAACTATACAAATAAACAAGTGGGATATCAATTAATTGGCAAGAGTTTTCTATATTATGATTTAGAAAAAAAAAAGAAATAGAAAATATCTTACTTGTGATTGATGGTAGAAGATGCAGAAGCAATGAATTGTTTGTCACATGCTTGCGACAGAGAGTTCCAAAGACGATGATATGACCACAACGACAACAAAGGTTTAGATTGATGGCGACAACGGAAATTGTAAAACGCATTCAAAGAATGGAAACATGGGTACTTTCTAGTTTCTATTTTATTTTTTTAACCTATTTTGTTTTTTATCTTTATTTTAAATCTCTTAATACGTAAGCAAAAAAACAACCATGTCAACAAATTCATATGATTCGTGAATTGAAGCTTCGTAGACGTACAATAGCACTACTACAAAAGGATATAACATTTCATATAACATTTTTTTATTTTTATCCTTTTTCATTATATTATATATCACACTTCTCTCTTCTATTCCTATTAGTTGTAGAAGACCATACATTCTTTAGCTTAACCTAAACGGATTTTTTTAGAAACCTAAATGAATATTATTTCCTCATCGAACTCAATATTTTGTTGAGGATTATTGAATATTTATCTATTTTTTCATTTTAATTTTTTAACAAAAGGGATATAATTTATCATTAGGAAGGGATTTAATTTGACGTGAGGCTAAGTGTGAATCTATGGAATTAAGGATTTCGAGTATTAAAAGAAGCTAGTAAAAAATCAAATTTAATTTTCACACAAATATGCATGCTAATAATGTTCTCTGATAATAAGAATAATTAGTGTTTATAAAGATATTGAATAAATAGATATATTTTATTTAAAAAGTGGCACTTTATTTAATTTTAGTCCCTTAAATTACTGGCACATATATATTAGTTCCTAAATATGTTAACTTCTTCACACTTTTTGTTCTTATGCTAATAGTTGTTAATATGGTATGTTAACTACACACGTTCCATTTTAAGTGTCATATACATTGAAATCATTAACACCTTATTTGGTTAGCAATAAAATCAGAGGAAAGAAAACAAATCCCGTGAAAATGAGATAAAAATAAAGTTCCCGTTTGTTTCAAAGTAAAAAAATAGTGAAGAAAGAAAACTAATGATGTACTGCGCAATGAAAGTTTTCTCACCTTTACTGGTGAGAAAACCACAAACGGACAAAATGTTAAATGGTTCTTCCAATATTATCCTTAATATTGTCCTCACTCATCTCCATTCCATTTAAAATTAATAATGATCAATTAATTAATAATTCATAATAAATAGTAATACAATACAGGCATGGTGCTACTATTACTATCTAGTGAGCCCTCAATAGTGCTATTGTTTACGAAACTTCAATTCACGAATCATATGAAATTGTTGATGTGGTTGTTTTTTGGTTTACGTGTTAAGAGATTTAAAATAAAGATAAAAAATAAAATAGGTTAAAAAAAGAAAATAAAAAAGTACCCATGTTGCAATTCTTTGAATGCATTTTATAGTTGTAGTTGTCTCCATCAATCTAAATCTTTGTTGTCGTTATGATCATATCACCATCTTTGGAACTTTCTGCTGCAAGCCCGTGAGAAATAGCTTATTTTATTATATGAAACGTAAAAATTATTTTTATTGTATTTCGATACTTTTCTTTCCTAAGACATATGTTTTGTTTGGCTCCGAAGTCAAAAAAAGAGGATGATTTAATATGGAAATAAAAGAAAATAAAGGGAAAAATGAGTGGAATTTTGAGTTGTTTGGATTGGATGAAAAGTGAGTAAAAATGAATGAAAAATGTGAAAGAATAAGTGAAAACCAATTTTCACTACACCTTTGGAGTGAAAACGTTGTTATAGGCCCCTCTATTAATTTTCCTTCCTCACCGTTTTTCTTACTCAAAAAAGGGAGAGTCTAAGGTGTATAAGGAAAATATTTGTGTACTTATGCACAAGTTAAAGTGAGACATAGGATATAATATTATTTAATTCAATGTTCCAAATTGATTTTAGTGAACCGGCTACAAGTATCATTAATGAAAGAAAACAAAGAATATATCATCTGTTTTGTCAACAAATTAAAGGAAAACAAGGGTGAATTGAGGCGTGGTGGGGTCTCTACAATGAACTTTCATGACACGGTAGGGGCTTGTCAATCACGATAGAAAATGTGGTGGCCGAGGAACCGACTATCGAGGTGGTGATCTTAACGTGGGAGAGATAGTGCGGCTCCGGCACAACGGCGTGATGATCTCAGGGCTGGGTTACACGGAATCGGGACAACATAATCTGACAATGACGGAGATACTGACGAGATGATGCAGATATGTGTTCAGTGAGATTGTCTCGCAATAACTTGCTACTCGAGCTTACGGTGTCTGAAGGACGATCTCTGGGTTAGAAGAATGATGATAGAGAGTGAGCTATTGATGGCTGAGTAGAGGCATAATATGGGGTAAAAATGAAGGGATATGGCTGGCTTAATTTGAAATTACGGGTTGAACATGAACTTGGATCTCAGTTTTGGACAAACAGTGACTCGGTTGACTATGATTGATGCGGAATTACAGGTGTTATTTCATGTGTGCATGGGTATAAGTGGGGTCTCTGTTTTGTGGCTGGTAAGATAGAGGCTTACAGTTGCGACAAGTTGAAGGTGAGACTTATTGACACAGGGAACATGGTTTCGGGTTTGGGATGAAGGGGATGCAATGATTTGGAACAGGTCTTTTCTTATAAGTGAAGAATATGGTTTGTGAGATGACATTGATGATTTTTGAGATAATTTGGAATGGATGTTGTACCGCTATGTGGCGTTGATGCTCAATTGGTGAGTGATGTGGAGTGAAGGTGGTTAAGTCATGGTGGTATATGATGAAGGGGATGGATTAATGTCATGACTGGGATGCCAAGACTTTCATGTCATCACTAAACCCCTGCTACATAACCAAAGGGACTAATGTTGATGACGAAAAATTAATAAGGGACTAAAGTTAGGTGAAAAATTTATTAGAGACTAAACACAAAACTGGAGAAATTTATAAGGACAAAAAACATATTTAAGCTATTTTCTTTAAACCAATTTTAAACTTTATGAATTTAGTATTTAATGAATATTTTAATATCAAATGATTATATAAAAATCAAAATATATTCTTAATATATGATTTATGTAGTTAAAAAACCTAAAATATTATGTTTTTCAAAATTCAATACATTACTTTTTGACTAATATAAAAAATATTTCAATATTTATTTTCATATATATACATATAGAGTAATTATTTTACTTTATTATTTTATTATTTATTTTAAAAATAAAGTTATAACTTTGTATTTTATTTTTCTATTTTTTTATAATATTACTTTACTTTAATTATTTATATTAATATTAATTAATTATTATATATAATAAGTGAGCTATTCACGAGCACTTAATGTCAAGTTTATAAAACTTGGGTTTGACTCATTTAAATAATCGAGTCAAACTTTAAACTTGGATTTGTTTGTTTAATTAAACAAAATAGGAAGGGCGATTTTTTTTTAAAAAAAAAAGAAAATCTGTCATGACAGGTAAAAATAGTTGTGTACCATTAAAAATTTGTGTGCCTTAATGCTCTGTTTGGTGTGATTAGGGAAATAGAGAGAAGAGGAAAGAGAAGGAGAGAAATAGAGAAGAGATAGAGATGATTTAATAATTGTTTGGTGTGAGTGTAATAGGTGAGAAAGAAACATAAGAGAGATGTGAAAGTGAGTTGTTTGGTTTAATAGGAGAATAAAAGAGAAATCGAGTTTTTTTTATTAATTTTGGCAAAGACAATCGATTTTCTTTACTACATAATCGATTATCTTTACTACATAATCGATTTTCAAGAAAAGGAAATCGATTATCTGCACCAAATTCCCTTGGATTGTTATACCTACTACCCATAAATCGATTTTCCTTACCTGAAAATCGATTATGTAGTAAAGATAATCAATTATATAGTAAACAAAATCGATTATGAGAGAAGAGGCAAGTTATTTCTCCCTTTTCTCACCTAATAAGCGCAAAAATAAATTTAAAATGAGGCCCACATAGAGCTGTCAAAGTGAGCCAATCCGGCTCACCCGGGCAGGTTGGCTCACATTTCTGGTGAGCTGAAAAAATACCAACCCGGCTCGACCCACTGCGGGTTGGTGGGCTGGCTCGCATAACTTAAAAAATTAAAAAAATAATAAAAAATAATAATAAAGTTCAAAAAAATTAGAAAAAAATTTAAAAAATTATAACAATGACTTAAAAAATATATAAATTAAATAAAAATTAAAAAAGTGAGCCAACTCACCTCAACTCGCTCAAACCCACTTTGGCTCGCGAATTAAGTGGGTCGACCCACTTTTGACCCGGGAAAATGTGAGCCTATATTTTACCAACCCAACCCACTGATGAGCCGGGTTAGCTCACCGAGCTCAACCCAAATTGACACCTCTAGGCCCACACCTTTTGCTATTTCACAGCTACAACAAATAAGGGAGCAAGTGCATTTCTTTGCTATTTCACGAGTGCTATTTATCTTCTTTGCTATTGCAAATTTCAATAATATCAAACAAGGGCTAAAAGTTAGAATCACCCCTAAAAAAAAGGGAAAGGCAGACCAATACAAGTCAAAACTTAGTCAAGCTACCAGCCCAATAACTGAGACATGCATGGAATTGTTGGACTCCATGGAAGATATTTCCCCTAAAGTTTACAACAATGCGTTGTTGAAGTTTACTATTAAGGATTGGAGAATCATGTTTATTAGGATGCCTTCATTTAGGAGGAAGGATTGACTAGCTTCTCTTGAGGAGAATTAACGAATAATTTGTGTCACTGTGTTGCGAATTAAAATTTAGGACAATCATGTTTATTATCTTCTGTTTTGACTTGTTTAAATTTCAAGTGTTGGATTGGTAAAAACTGTTATTTGTACTATTTGGTTGACATTAATGTGTGTTATGTTTTACTTTGTGCATTGCTTTTACCCTATTAAACTATTTGAATTTTATTTATTATTGGTACTAGTTAACATTATCATTTATTTGAGCAGGTTAATATGTCTTTTATTCAATCCTCACATAGTTCATCAAGTGAAAGTAGCTATGATTCTGATTTGGATGATTTTGGTGATTTAATCATGGTTTTATTGGTCATGGAATATGAGAAGAATTTTATTAATAAGACACCCTGTAGAACTTCTATGTTGACTGGAAAGATGTATACTCTAGAATTCCTGGTTGGTTATGAAACTGATATTATGAGAATTTCAGGATGAAGAAGGAGGTGTTTATGAATTTTTGTGAAAGTTTAAAGGATGTTGCAAATTTGAGAGATGGTAAAAAGGTCAGCTTAGAGGAAGCAGTTGCCATGTTTTTTATCATAGTATGACATATAACTTGCGTCACTGAGTCGTTGTAGAACAGTTTCAACATTCCCTACATACCGTAAGCAAATGGTTTCGAATTGTTCTAAGAGCGGTTTGCAAGTTGGGCACATGCGTTATTCGACAAGCAAATCAGACAACTACACATCCTTATATAATGGGCAACCAAAAATATTATCCTTATTTTAAGGTCCATTACTATACAAGTATTCAGAATATTTAGTAAGCTTTTTCCCTTATTTTTGTACTCAAATACTATTTATTTCATAAATGTAGGATTGGATTGGTGCGATTGATGGTACACATGTATCTGCTTGGGCTCCTGCTTCTAAACAAACTGCTTTTCGCGGAAGAAAAGTCTTGGTAACACAAAACGTTTTAGCAGTATGTGATGATATGCTATTCACATTTGTTTATTCTGGATGGGAAGGGACAACAAATGATGCAAAGGTGTTTTTAGATGCATTAACTCCTGAAAATAATTTTCCAAAGCCTCATAGAGGTATGCTTTTTTTTTACTATAATATGTTTTTAGTTGTTTCATACTTTTGAGTTATTTAATTTGTGTATTATTTATTTTACAGATCAATTTTACCTTGTTGATTCTGGATTTCCTAATATGCCTTGCTATCTTGCCCCATTTCGAAGGCAGAGGTATCATTTACGTGATTTTCGTGATGGAGGAGGAAGATCACGGGGAAAACAAGAGTTGTTTAATTACACACACTCTTCATTAAGGAACATTATTGAAAGATGTTTTGGAGTATTAAAAGCAAGGTTCCCAATATTGAAATTGATGCCAAATTATCCTGTTCGAAGACAGAGATTAATTCCCATTGCTTGTTGCACTATACGTAATTTTATTAGAATGCAACATAGCACATATAGACTCTTTTACCAATATTCTACAGAAGACTTGGTTATGGATGATCAAGGCTTAAGGGTAGACCGACAAGGTGTTAATGTTGATGCTAATCAAGCGGCTGAAATGGCCCAAGTTCGAGAGGCTATTACGAATCAAATGTGGGAAAGTTACCATAGATCTTGAGATAGTTCATGGTTTTGTTTACATACCTACAAGTCATAATTATTTTGAGACTTAAGACTTAGTAATGGTTGTATTTAACACTTCATACTTGTTACTTTGTTATTTTATTAGTTATAATTAACACATAAAAAATATTTAAATTTATTTAATAATTATAATACTAAATAAAGGATACGCATTACAATTTTTATTTTCACAAATGACATCTTAAAAAATAAAAATATGCTTACTATTTCATAATTTAATTTTTAATTTTTTATAAAAATATATAAAATTTTAATTTGAAATGGTTAAAATCAAACGCATTTTCAGTATTTTCGTTTTCTGAAAACAAAAAACAGAAAGTCAAAACAAACACATTTTCTAAATCTTCAGAAATTAAAAATAAAAACAATTTTCAAAAAATGAAAACATGAAAACAAAAAATGTTCGCTCAAACCAAACAAACATAACCTAACTTTTCATGCTCTAGTTTCCTTCCTACCTCTCATTTTCATGTAAAAACAAAAGGGGTGTTAAATTGTAGCACAGGGTTAGCAGAGGAATAAAACTAATAAGCAGGACTAAACGGACTTTTCACCTTGACAAGAGTGTTAGGGTTCCTACATAAACAGAAGCAAAAGAGAAGAAGAGGCGAGGCCTTCAAATTTCGAAAGGGTTTTAGCTCTCTGCAGTGACATTGACAAAGCCATGGGTGTCTTCACATTCGTGCTGCGCAAATCCGGCGCCGAATGGAACGCAAAACAGTTCTCCGGCGACATTGAGGAGTCATCTCCGTCTACCTTCGAGATCCAAAGGAAGCTCGTTAAGGCTGCTCTCGCCGCCGATTCCTCCGGTGCCGTTCAGTCCTCTTTCTCTCTTGTTTCCCCCTCCTCTGCCGTTTTCCAGGTACTCTTTCTTCATCTCTATGGCTCAGCACTTTCAATTAACATTTTCAGGATTTATTTGTTCAGTTATTTTTTTATTTGGATCCTTTTACTCATTGTTATTAGATTCTATAGCGCTTTTGTGACAATGTGATTTTAGAATTTCTACTTATAGGTTTTCGTGCTAATACATTTCATTTGCGAATCTGAGATTGTTGTCTGTTGGGGTATTTCTCGTGTTAAATTATGTGTTAAATTATGTTCTGCTGAAGCATTGCTAGTGTGACTTATATTGTCTTTTGTTCTTCGTGTGTGATTTTGTTTTTTGTTCAGATGATTGGGCTTTTGCTTCTATTTTGATTAATTTGTGTGACAGGGAGAGAATAGTGGATTTTTGTGTTAAGACGGTTGAGCACTGGATAGCATTGATTCATATTAGTGGGATGGATCTATTCCTATGTTTGGTATTTTAGAAATGATTAAATAAATAGAAAGGAAAATTGATTTACAGTAGTTTAGGTGAAATAGAGTTTGTTTAGGTGAAACGGATTTATGATGAAATACTTAACCTCCTTTTGGTTTGGCGATTCAACTGTGCAAAACCATAGTGGAATGCCAGATCCCTTGGGGATGGACTTTTTCCTTTTCAAACACCCAACTAAACATTGCGATGGCTTTATCTCCATATAACCAAGTGGGTTTATAATACTTGCTTAATGTTCTATAACTTGGGATGTTCTTGATACCTGAAAGTATAATGTATGCAGTGGCAGATATTCTTTATGAAAAATTCTGAAATCCTGTTGACCTCCCTCATCTTATCTTGACGTCTTCAAGTAGGAGCTGAGTAATTTTGCCACCAAGGAGACCCTGACTCTGTTTCTGGTGTGCCAAAACAAGGGTATTATGTACTTGTGTTTTGGTTTTTAATGTTTGGATTTTGGGAGAGTTGGTTTGAACTTCTTGTTGTGTAAAAATGTGAATTGCTTGGGTAACTTGGCTTTATATAGATTGACTGTTTGAGGGTTTGTCCTACATAAACTACATTTGGAGTTAGGTGTGTGTTTGTGTTAGCAGTCTTGTGTGCGGAGGCCTAAGGGAGCGAACTAATGGTGACTTTCAGGTTTCTTTTGTAAGGAGAGGTTTTTATTTGAGTTAGGATTGTGGGTGAAGAACTTGCTTCAGGCACTTCTGTCAGCATGATAGGCGTGACTAACCATATATCTTTAGGAACTGTTTGGAAAACATTTTGTTTTCATTTCTGTTTTTTACTTTTAATTACAATAATACCATATAAATCTTTAAGAAAAAGTAAAAACAAGGTAATATTTTGTAAATTAAATGTGAAAACAAGAAATCTTTTCCGAAACCAAACAGACCCTAGTTTTCTTGTTGCTGGATTTTTGCAAAACTCCACATGCTCGTTGAATGCCTATGTTAGGATGATGACCTTCTTTCTTGTTGGCTCATATATTTTTTTCAACCACAAGTTCGATCACTAACCAGCTTATACTTCCTTGGTTATTTGTTTTGATCAGGTGATTGTGGGTGGTGCAGTATTTGTTGGAGGTGGTGCAGCTGCAGCAGCTGCTCCTGCAGGAGGTGCTGCCGCATCTGGCCAGGCTGCCCCTGCTGCGGAGAAGAAAGAAGAAAAAGTTGAGGAAGAGGAGGAGGATGATGATTTGGGATTGTCACTCTTTGATTAGAGTTTTCTAGTTTCTGTTTTTTTTATGAAACGTCTTTATTTTTTGGTTGAAGTTATGTATTGATTTGCATCAGATTAGCAGAACTCTTGATAGAATTTTTTGCGGAGACCTAAATAATATTTAGTGTCTTTTTACTATTCTGATTTTTTGAAACGTGCCTCATGTCTATATTTATTACTGACTTTAATTGTGTTCAATACACATCTGCTGATCATTATACCGACATTAGACATTTATAGAGGAAACTAGTGATGTACCCGTGCTGCTGTGCATCGGAATTTGAGAGTAAAAATTATATAATTTAAAATAATATTAACGGTTTTTTATAATTTACTTTTATTCTATTATATAATTATTAATAATTTTTTTTTAAAACTTTCATTCCAGTAATATTTTGTTTTGTCCCTTTAAATTAATTATTATTAAGTCTTTTCATTTATTTTTAACATGTAATTTAAATGATTACCCCTAATTTTTATTATTATCATTGCAATTAAAATATCGATAATAAACAATCCTATAGGTCTATTATTAATAAGTTTTCTTGTAATAATTTCATTCTTGTGTAATTTGCTTTTACCTATGAACTATATATTAATGACAAAAAATCAACAAGTTCCCCTAATTTTTAATTACTATCATTACAAAAAAATAATTAAAAACTAATCTACTTTAAAATTTAATAGGTAATTGAAAAATTTAATCTAAGAAAAAAAATGTCCTTCTTTGATTAATAAAAATAAATGAATGAATTTTAAAATACTTAAAAATAAATGAATGAATTTTAAAATACTTTTTTATAATTTTTAATTTGAAAAATATTTAATAAAAAAGAGTTTCTAACTTATGAATCAATTTTATTGAAGAGATTTATGTTATAAATAATTGATTACAAATTATTTTTTATTTACTCAATACTCCCTCCGGTCCTATTTATAAGAATCTTTTAACTACTTCACATGGATTAAGAAAGTTGGTTAATTTAGTTGATTACAATAAATTTGTCATGAATGTGTAGCATATTTACTAAACTATCCTTGAATTTATTGAGACCTAGTATTATCTTTCTCTTTTTATTTAATTACTCAATTGTGCCACATTCTCTCTACTAATTAATTATTCACCTACCTCCACTAGTGGGGTATTTTTGTCAAATAATAATTAATACATGGGATAATCTGAAAAAGTTCTTATAAAGAGGACCAAGACCACATTCAAAAAAGTTCTTATAAATAGAATCAGAGGGAGTATATTATAAGAGTTTGTAACCTCTTCAGGTGAATTTATTTTTCCTCAAAAACTTAGGTGAATTTATTTTCCCTCAAGAACTTTAAGACCTCACCCCTCTTTCTTCTTGACCAATAATCATTCACTTTTTTTTTTAAATTTGGAAATCATTCTTTTATTCCTACTCTTTATGATGTATTGTTATTTGTTCCCTTCTCTCACTATTAAATATATCACGTTTTTTAATTTGTTTTAATTAAGAAATCCTTATTTTACTACCACTCTCTAAGGTGTATTGTTATTTGTTCCCTTCTCTCACCATTAAATGTATTACTCATTTTTCATAATAAACTCAAATTTTAAATTTTCTATTTCTGAATTTCTTGTACAATGTATTTTGTCTATTTCAATTTTAGAATATTTTTTATAATTTTTAATCTGAAAAATATTTAATAAAAATAAGAGTTTTTAACTTATAAATCAATTTCGTTGAAGAGATTTACGTTATAAATAGTTTTTTTTCCGATGTACGTTATAAATAGTTGATTACAAATTATTTTTTATTTAATCAATATATTATAAGAGTTTGTAACCTTTTTCAGGTGAAGTTATTTTCCCTAAAAAACTTGAAGACGTGATCCCTCTTTCTTCTTGACCAATATTAATTTATTTTTTTTAAATTAGGAAATCATTCTTTTATTCCTACTCTTTATGATGTATTGTTATTTGTTCCCTTTTCTCACCATTAAATATATCACTATTTTTAATTTATTTTAATTAATAAATCCTTATTTTACTACCACTCCTTATGGTGTATTGTTATTTGTTCTCTTCTCTCACCATTAAATGTATTACTCATTTTTTCATAACAAATTCAAATTTTAAATCTTCTATTTCTGAATTTCTTTTACAATGTATTTTGTCTATTTCAATTTGAGTTTTTAAATTTAAAATATTTAATCTTTTCAGGTGAATTTATTTTTCCTCAAAAACTTCACGACCCCGCTCCCTCTTTCTTCTTGACCAACAATAATTCACGTTTTTTTATTTTTTTAAATTAGGAAATCTTTGTTTTACTCACACCCATTAATATGTATTGTTATTTGTTCACTTCTTTCATCATTAAATATTGCACGTTTTTTATATTAAAAATTCAAATTTAAATATTTTATTTTTAAATTTTTTCCTCCATAAATTTTTAACTCTCTTATCTTTTTAACTCTTGTATTTTGTAATTTCTTAATATCATAATTTACAGTTTTTCTACTTCACACGTCCTCTTCTCTCAAAATCTATTTACTGTTAGCTAAACAATTTCAAAATCATATGTTTTGAAGCACAATACCTAACACAATTTTTAAGTAACCATTTTACCATATACAAACCTTGCATTTTCCCAACATCACTTTAAAAAGAATTTAAAGTTACTCATTCGAAATTTGTTTTTAAATGACCTCCTTCCATTTTTTATAAACATTTCAAACTTCAAAATTTAAAAATCTGAATAAACAACCATATTCAATCCGATTGTAACTCTAAAAAGATTCAATCTGATTGGTTATATATGATGATGGTTAAAAAAATAAATAAAAATATTTTAAAAATAATGATAATTATTCAAAGAATTGATAAAACAATATAAAAAGAAAGTAATTGATTGAGACTTCAAGGAGGTGTAAATGGTAAGAGTAATTATTGGATTTTGAATTTTGAAATTTGAATTCTTGACATGTAATTAAAAATTGGATAACCAAATAAATGGATCAACTAATGTGATCGGTTGAGCATGGTTAATGTGTTCAATAAAAATAGAAGGGAATAATAATGACTTGATTATAGAATACAGATGGGAATTAATTGTGATATAAGGGGTTGAATAATGAATTATTTAAAAAAAGTTGTTAGACAAAAAAAAATGAAACAATTGGATGATTACATAAACGATGTTTTTGGAGGGAAACTTACCGCGTTAGGGGGAGACACGTGGCATAACATGACGTGACACAAATTGTGTTTTATAGAATGTATTGATATTGATACCTCTTCATCCATAACACCATTTCAATCATAGGTTTATGGGAAGAATCTTTAAAATTAGCAGATCTCCATTGCCGAATGACTCTAACTTTAATTCTCCAAACCTTCTGTTCAGAAGCAGCATTAATATCTTTGATTAATTCATAATGATTTGCCATTGACAAAGACTAGTGTATAACACATGAAGGACTATATTTTTTCCAGGGAGAATCGAAATTCTTAAACCTTGCAAAAAAGAATTCGTAAAGCTAATGATATAAATAGATGAAAGGCAGAACGTTTTTCAATTTCTATGACATCATACATTTCATAATTCCAATAATATTTTATCAGAATATATTAATTTCCTTATAATGATTCACAAAAAAAATTAAGCATTGGTAATTATGAAGGCTTGCTATTAAAATTAAATGACAAATCAAAGGCAAAAAACCCTTGAGTTTCTCTATGAGTGTGTCTGATTTAAATTTATATGAAATAGACATGTGCAGTCGTGAAGAGGAAAAATCAGTCTGTTTACATAGTAACCCTTGAGTTTCTCTATATATCTGTCAAATTAAAATTAGTTAAAACAAATATACATGTGCATTTGGGTATATTTAAAATTAGAAAACATTTCCAGCAACTAAATGGAATTACAGATAATACCTAACTACAACTAACACCTAAGTCAATTAATTACTTAAGATGAAAATCACCCCTTAAACATTAATGGAAATAATGCAGAAGCCGAGACTTTCTAAAATGCAACAATCCAATTTCTCAAATGCAACCATTCAATAAGAGTTTGAATAAAATAGTTTTGATTACTGAGTGAAGAAAAAATAAAAAGTTAGATTTAACTTATCAACAAACGCCGACCTGAAGATGAGCCAAAACAAATTTAACGATAGTAATTATAGTAACCAAAACAAATGATATAGTGGCCAGTTTGTTTTATTATTCGTGTTGTAAAAATAAACATGTGTTATAGAAATCATAAGGGGTTATGATTTTTTGTTTTCTGCACAGTTATAATGAAATGAAGATTTTATATTTTGTAAATAAAGAAGACATGACTTGATGAAAAAGTTTATTGCTTTCATTCTCTGAATATATCATTTGCAAATTATCAGGACCAACACCACATAATTTGCAAATTATCTGATTATATGATTCTTGAAAGAAAATTGTCCAAATTAGTTTAAAAATGATAACAAAAAGCTGGTTCTCATCATCAACACATATCCGAACTACATTTAAAAAAAAAAAAGAACCCTTCAAAGTCGTTTAAGCAAAAAAAAACAATGCAATTTCATAACACTCTGTAGCCCTCCTATGATACCATTTCAACACACATTCATATTTTAAGCAAAAAAATATTGGAACACTCCCGAACCTTTATATGTCAATTCAATTTTGTGTGGCTGAAATATTCCATAGAACTGGAACATCTTCCCAACCCCAGTAATGTACCATTACCGTGCACGATTGCTACCAGCACCAAGGGTGAGATGAAAGCAATTACCCTTAGGATCGATTAGAATCACATAGCCATCCGATAAATCATGACTTACACTATCCACAAAGGTATGACTGACCTGAATATGGTCCTGGAAAAAAATTCAAAAATTACAAAACATACTTCACTCCCCAAGAAATTGGTGTTCAATAATAGAAAGAAGAATTTATTTTTTGCAATACCTGTTGAGGATCGAAAACAGCTTCAAAACTATGAGTATCCATCAACCTGTGAAAAAGAAAAAAAAAATTGATAGACATAGGAAAATGATCTCCCAGTAAAAAATGTTGTGTGGGTTTTTTATGTAAAAGTCTTGCTTTGGAAAGAAAACAAAGCAACAGCAATAATTGGTGGTATTGGATGAAGGTATTTGAAAACCCTTTTTCAGAAAGTATGTATATTGGATATGAAGAAGCTTTTTCGTTGACAGTGATGGGATCAGTTGATATATTTAATAGTTTTTTAATTTAAATTTTAAACAATGAAGTACTAGTACAATAAATCTTTTATTGGCTACTCTATGTCTTAGGAGGGAAAATGACAACACATAGATCTATTGATATCTTCAATATTTAATACACTTTACATATTAAATTTTTTAAGGAAAAATCTTTTATTGTCTATTCCGAATAACGATGTTTTAGGAGGGAAATTGACATCACAAGGGGTGACACATCACATCAAAGGATCTGACAGAAACTGTCTTTTATATAATATATTGATATTGATTGATATTGATATTGATATTGATGAGAGGCGAGTTGGGTGAAAAGAAAATGTTATTGATGTGGTTGTAGAAAGGAAAAAAAGAAATGAATATATCAACGTTATATTAATGTTATGTTAATGAGTACCTAGTTTAACTTTTAAAATTATGTACATTATATAAACGTTATATTAATGAGTACCTTTTGATTAAGAAATGAATATATCAAAAAAATTTATTGATATTTCAATAATTTTTTTATTTGTGGTTCTTTGAGGATGCTGATTAAGAAATTAATATATAAAGATTTTTATTGAAAATATATCTCAATAAAAAAACTTTTATTTTTGATTTCTTGAGAACTTATTAGCATTTTTCAAAATATAATTGTAATTTTATCTTATTTTCAATTTTTCTTAAGCTTCGTTTTGTTTTAACAGATGGGGGGAATAGTGGGCAGCACCAGCATATCACTAAGAGCATTAGCACAAAGTTTGTGATTGCTATCCACACCACCCCTTTATTATTTGTTACCATTTTTTAAATTACCCTTTGCTCATTTTTCCTCTTCGCATCCCTCTCTCGATCATTCTCCCATCCCTGTCCCGATTATCCTCTCGTCCCTATCTACTTTTCTTTTTTTTTAAAAAAAAATTACTTACTGGCAACTAATTATCTGGTGTACAATTTTTCAAAATTGTATATTGGAAACTTAATTTCTGGTGAGTAAACTAGAACTTAAGTCCTTGACTTTTGGGGCCTCATGTAGTTTTGTCCCTGTCTTTTATAAACTGTTGCGTTAGTCCATGTAACATCCCAAAATTTAGAAATTTAGAAATATAATTTAAATACGTATAATTATATTTTGATAACGATAGTTGTAAAAATTGAAGTTACACATTAATAATAGTAAATATTAATATATCTGTATTTATGAAATAATAATAATATAATATTATAAATATTAGGAGAAACGTCATATTATTAGGATCTTAATCAAATATGGTCATATTGAATATAATAATATTATTAAGAGATAAATCATAAGATTTCAATTAACATTAATTGTTATAAATATAGTAATTGTTATATTAGTAAAATAATATCAGGATTAATAAGGACAATCTTAGGAGAGAGATATGGTTTAGTATTTTAAATTAAGATCAAATTTTAAAAATAGGGATAATGAGATCACAAGGATTAAGGGTAAAAATCAATACAAATCTAGGATAAGATTTAATTATATAATTTGAATTTAAATTTGAATGTAGACGGATAAGGACTCCATAATATACTAATAATTCCTAATATAAATGAATAAATAAAATAAAAGAAAAGGAAGAAATAATAGTATTATTATTTTTAATAATATTAATTGATTAAATAAGAGGAATAAATAATAGTATTAGTATTAGTAATATTAATATTTTTATATTTAATAAAATAAGGACGAGTGGGTTGAGAGTGGGTCCAACCCAGTTAAGTATTTAAGTAAGGAACGGTTACCAATTCGCCCTAATCCTTATTTTTCAAAACGTTAGGGAGTGAAACCTTAAGGAAGGGAGAAACGATTCCACAAGGAGAAGGTGCCGCAGAGTAGAGTAGCAAGGGAGTCCTATCTTTTCGTTTATGATCGTCAACTCTAAGGTAACGGGGGGAAAAGGGTGTTCCTTGTATGTGCATGTAGGGAGTTGTTGGGTAGCGGTGGGCAACCATAAGACCCATCTAAGGTTCTAAATTCGATGGAATATTTGTATCTGTTGAGAATGGATGTTGATAACTGTTAATTGATGATTAATTTGATGATTCTTGCTGAATTTTTGGGTGAAATCAAAGAGGATATTGATAATGATGAAAGGGGATGAATATAGGGTTTGATGAATTGGGGCTTTGGTGATTAATGACGAATTCTGTAAAATAATTGGGGTTTTACTGAGTTTTGATGAATATAAGTGTATATAAATGATGTTTTGATGAAAGGGATTGATTAGAGATTGAATTGAGTGGTCTAAGATTGGTGGAGATCGCAAGATTTGCGATCAGCGTCGCGAGTAATCGATTACCAGGAGTGGTAATCGATTACCAGTGTGTTCTGGGAAACCCAGAAGTGCCGTTTGTGTGTTGGTAATCGATTACAGAGTTGTGGTAATCGATTACCAGAGAGATTGTTTGCAGGTAATCGATTACCAGTGTGTTTGCTTGCAGGTAATCGATTACGAGGGTGTTGTAATCGATTACCAGAGACGTTGTTTGTAGGTAATCGATTACAGGTGGCGTGTAATCGATTACCAGAGTGATTTTGGTGATTTTAATGATTGATGGTAGTTGCTATGCCTGAATTTTGGTATGATAATGATGATAAGAGTGTATCCTTGATGATAGATGATTAATATGATAATAGGGTTGATGATCAATGTTGTGATGATGATGTTATATATTTAATCTTATGATGTTGTTTATGCATTGAGCATGGGAGTTGTTGTACTCGGTTGCATGAGCCTAGAGAGAGGCGGGTGTAATTCGGGGAGTTGTTGTACTCGGTTGCATGAGCCTAGAGAGAGGCGAGTGTAATTCGGGGAGTTGTTGTACTCGGTTGCATGAGCCCAGAGAGAGGCGAGTGTATTTCGGGGAGTTGTTGTACTCGGTTGCATGAGCCTAGAGAGAGGCGAGTGTAATTTGGGGAGTTGTTGTACTCGATTGCATGAGCCGAGAGAGGGGCGAGTGTATTTCGGGGAGTTGTTGTACTCGGTTGCATGAGCCTAGAGAGAGGCGAGTGTAATTCGGGGAGTTGTTGTACTCGATTGTATGAGCCTAGAGAGGGGCGAGTGTATTTCGGGGAGTTGCTAATGATGAATAAATACTTGTTGCATATAATTGTGTGAATTAAGTTGTTGTACTCGATTGCATGAGCCTAGAGAGAGGCGAGTGTAATTCGTGGAGTTGCTAATGATGAATAAATACTTGTTGCATATAATTGTGTGAATTATGTTGTTGTACTCAATTGCATGAGCCTAGAGAGAAGCGAGTGTAGTTCGGGGAGTTGTTAACGTTGAATGAATATATGACGCTTATGAAGAGATTGTGAATTGATGTTGAAATGTTGTGAGTTGATTGATGAATGATTATGTGTATAGATGAATATGATGTTTGCTATATGTGTTGAGGATAGGGCAACCTCCTATGTGTATGCATGAGTTAGAGCTCTTTCCTCACCGTTACTGTTGTTGTTTCAGGTGCTGATGATGACACTTTTGGTGTCGAGTTTTGATTAACGGGAGTGTTGCTCTGGTACATGTGACATCGGGGCATAGTCATGGGGTGTTTTCTTTATGTTTTGTTTAGGAGACTTTTTTTATAAACCGTTTTGGATGCCTTGCACGGCGAGTAGGTTGTTTAACTATTTTATTTTTTTGAGATTCCGCTGTGAAGTCTATAAATCAGTTTAAGTATTTAAACATGACTATAAGACTTAACATCCTTAAGTTTTAATGATTAACAAATAAGATTATATTAAGGACAAATAAGTTTATATAAGAACTTTATAAGATTAAGTAAACAGGTTCTACTGAGAAAGGTATTCTTTTGTTGATTGTGTTTCAGGTTAGAATATTTATCTGAAGAAGAAGAGTAGAAGATCACAACAGAAGAAGAACGGTATCAGAATCAAGAAGAATCAAAATCAGAAGATCGGAATCAGAAGAATCAAGATCAGAAGATCGGGATAAGAAGAACAGTATCAGAATCAGAAGAATCAAATCAGAAGATCGGAATCAAAAGATCAGAATCAGAAGAACGAAGTGCAGAATCTGAAGAAGAGTAATTCTCAACAAGGTTGAAGCAATTGAAGAAGCAATCAACTAAAGGCAGACTTCGTCTAAAGAATTGAAGACTTTGAAGACTCAGAAGATCTGAAGACTATCTGAAGAACAGTCAAGAAATAAGAACAGCTATCATCTGAAGAATTGAAGACTTTGAAGACTCGGAAGATCTGAAGACCAACTGAAGACTTGAAGACAAAAAAATGGAAGCTCAACTATCATCTGAAGAAATGAAGACAATATGAAGCAGTTTATGTATCTGAAGACTGAATGTATCAGAATCCAGAAATAATCTCTTGGAGATGTTGCAAGGAGTATGGCTCACTCCATCATATGGATTACATACAAAAGTCAGACATGCTTTTCGACCTCGACCAAAGTCTTGCACAAATAAGGAAACACTGCAAAGACTTTCTGCAATGTTGCCGCTCCTGCAACAAAAGGTATCTGCGTGCACAGACTTACTGCACCAGTGTCTGCCATCGATCAGAACGGAACAGAAGATCAAGTAAAAGCAACAAGAAAGATGTTTGAATAAAATACATATAATTCAACATCTTTATCAGAAGAAGAATGAAGCTGCAATCATCTAAAGATCAGAAGACATATATCATAAGAAGAAGAAGAAAAATGAAGCTACAATCATCTGAAGATCAGAAGGCATATATCAAAAGAAGAAGAAGAAAAATGAAGCTGCAATCATCTGAAGATCAGAAGGCATATCTCATAAGAAGAAGAAGAAGAATGAAGCTGATATCAAAGAATTGAAAGCACTTCAAGCTGGAGAATTGAAATAAACTTGAAACAATTATGAGCACTTGTTGAAGCTGACGAACTAACAATATCAGAGTATATGTGAAGATTGAAGAGATCAATCATCTGAACATATCAACTCTCTGAATGCATGAAACAACTCTCAACACAGGAGAAAAGATTATATGATTAAATGCTTATAATATCATATATCTTTATCCAAAGAAGAAACGAAAACAACAACTTTTGGACTAGACACCTCACTCAAAGAGGAAAGAAGAAATGGTGTCGGGAAGCATGTGGAAAAAGGAGTTTACGCAGAATATGCAAAGGGACAAATCAAACGGATATTTCCTCATATACACTCCGAAGAAAATCAGAGGAAATCTGAAGAAAGCAGAAGTAATCAGATGCAAGCAGAAGAAAGCAAAAGCAGATCAAGAGAGAGAAAGCAAGCATAAACATATCAGAATATCTCTCATAAAGAAGCACATAACGAGTGTCAGAGCGGGATCGTCTAAACACCTATTCGCTTATGAAGAAGCAACTGTTAGAGGAGCTATTACACAACGGCTATATGAGCCACATCATCATCAACTCAACGGTATTATGAATCATCTTTTACGGCTATATTCAAGCAGAACATATAAATAGCCCCGAGATTAAATTTGAAGATGTTGTTGTATATAACACAACCAGAGTAAAAGAGACATTGGCTGTGGTAGTTGTTCAGTTGAACAACCTACCATGTTGGTTGGTTAGATCAATCAGGCTACTGACCTGTTGGTCAGTTAGTCATGTTTGTCAGTTGATCTGTTAGATCAATCAAGTTGGTTGTTGGTCTGAAGACAACCATGCTGAGCAAACATACTATCAAACCTGGAATGGTTTGAAGCCCTGAACATACCTTGGTGTTCCAATGATACGAGTGAGAATGTAGCCCATGGAAACCAATGGTTGGAGAATGAGGCTGGAGCTTAAATTCATATCTTAGTTAGCCTACTCTTAGAGGATGATATTCCTCATAGAAAAGACAGGGATTGTACTTAATTTCAAACACTTGTATCACTGTCTATCCTTGTACTTAGATTGTAATGTTTGTATCCTGAGTGTGTACTCAGTAATCCCTATGTACAAGAAGAATCTGAGTTGAGAGGTTCTAACGAACTTCTAGCTTAGGTTGAGTAGTAAAATACTCTACACTTGGATAAGTGTCTGAGAGCCTGGAGAGGCTTGGTGGAAGAAAGAATACTCGGGTAGAGCTTGGAGAGGCTTGATAGAAAAGACTACTCGGTAAGGTCTGGGTGACCTTGGGTCTGGGTGACCCTGTGTGTTAGGTCTGGGCGACCTTGGGTCTGTGTGACCTGTAAGATGGGGTCTGTGTGATTCTGTCTGACACTTGTGTGTGTTGTTATTTGGTTAGTGGAAAATCCAGTGGTGGTTTGCCTCTGGGACTGGATGTAGCTCACGGGATTATGGGTGAACCAGGATAAATTTTGTGCCTAAGTTTCCTCATTCCTTAATCTCTTTTATTTACAGTCTTTACATTTACGTTGGGGATTGAAAATTATTTTTCATAATAATCTTAACACAACGATTTCAATAAAACGAGTTTTCAAACAAACATAACATAAAACATCTCTTATATCGTTTGAAGCATTGCAAAGAATGTATGTTGAAGAACCTCTGAAATAACTGTCTGAGGTGAGTTCAAAAGGAGCTCAGTTCAGAAGTTAGAAACTGATGATCTTTGATCATCTGAAGTATTTTAGAAACAGTTTTGAAGGTACTCTTAGTAATAATCTTCAGAAGGTACTTAGAGAAGCTTGTCAATCAAAACAATCTTAAGTTTAAGAGAAAGATTTTCTATCTTTTTCTTTCATATGTTCCGCAAGTTTTTAAAAGTAACTCTGATCTTAAGATTCGTTTTGCACGTTGATCACCCTACGTGATTGATTTAATCAAAGATTTCCAAAATAGTTTAAAAAGTTTAAAATACTATTCAACCCCCCTTCTAGTGTTGTGTGTGGTTCTAACAAGTGGTATCAGAGCTCACCTTCGGGTTGAGCATCTAACAAATGCAGAAGGAGTAGATCCTCAGAAGATGGAAATCTCACCAAGCTGAAGCAACTCTGGAGAATGATAATGAGAATAGGAATATTATTTTTCCAAAACTCATTATTCATGAAACTGAAGCATAGAACGTAACTGGAAAAGGAAAGTGTATCTATCTCTAGATCACAAACGGGTAAGACCTTTCCTATCTAATTTAAATATAGTTACTTAACTGTCGTGTGTTTTGTTTTATTTGGTAAATATGGTATAAAAATGTGTTGCATGATTTGTTTGATTGAAATCGGTATGTGTGTATATATATATATAGTTGTGTGAAAATAATTTATTGCATGCTAAGTGTCTTAGATGTATATTGCCTAATGTTTATAATCTGTTCTCTGTATATATTTGTTGCATATTCTTTTCTTCTTGATTGTATACATGTGTTGATCAGTCGTGCATATTTATTACATAATTATCTGCACGAATATATGTGTATATGAAGAGTCGTAGGTATTATCTGTCTTATTGATAAATGTGAAACGACGCAATAGGAATCATTGAATCATTAACTGTTTCTCTCAATCGGGACAATGCACTACTCCCCACACCGGTTCAATGCACTTAACCGTATCTCTTTAATGCCTGAAGCACGCTCTCTTGCTTATATAAAAGGATTGGATGATCAACATGGAAATTACACTTCATTCGAATTCTTTCTCTAAAAGGCCAAGGTTCTTCAAGCACTCTCATCTCAGAAAGATAAATTGTCCTATAGTATTCATGGCAAATACTTCAGTATCATCAAGTAACTCTGCTCCCTTAGTTTTTGATGAGAGAATCATCCCATGTAAGATGGTAAGTCTCTCAAAATTTGACGAGGCAGATTACAAGATTTCTGAATATTTTAATGCTGTTGGATGGACTCCATACTTCAACAACATTTCCTCCTCCTGGCATAAGGGAAGTGTAATGGAGTTTTGGGACAACATCAATATCATATCTAAACCCAACAGAACCGGGATTGAGACGAAGGTGATGGGAAGATCACTGTCTGTGGACACCAAACTTATTGCTGAAGTTATAGGTGTTCCTGACAGCGGGGAACAATACTTCCAAAGATGGGAATCTTTTCATGGTGGAACATTCGTTCTTGACCAACATCTATTTGGAAGAAGAAGGATTGCCCCTTTCATACCTTCTCAACTTCTGAGCACACCCAAAGCCCTCCTTGCTGTACTAAACTGTTGCATTCTTCCCAGAGGAATAAATAATTTGACTTTAAGCATGATGGAGAGGTTTGTATTGGGACTCTTGATGACAAAGAAGAAAATCAATCTCCCATGGGTACTGTTGTATCAGATGTGTTTCAGAGATGAGATGGGAAATGAGGACCTCTATCTTTACAACTCCTTGATTATGAAAATTCTATTGCACAAGGGATTTCCTATGGAAAGTCTCTTTAACCAACCGTCTCCTAACTTCTTCACTCCGGCTGAATATGCTGAGTTAGACCGGACTCTTACTGAAAGAGAAGAAGCTCCTGAGAATCAAGTGGTCATTCCTCCTCTTTTTGCTTCACGCATTGAAGAAGGAACTGAAGATACCAACTTGAAGTCTCGTAAAAGGAAAAGGATGACATTGGGTGCATATAATCTGAAGAAGCTGAATGATAGAGTAACTCGGCTGGCAAAGAAATTGAGAGCTGCAGAAAAGGAGCTTCAAAAGCTTAGGGCTGAAAAGGAAAAGGCTGATGAGAACCAATCTAATGATCAATGATATACTTGTGTTCTGTTTCGGAGTCTTTGTTTCTATGTCTTTGTGTTTATGTTTTAATGATATTGAAATTCTATTTTGTTTGAAGTTTCTCTGTTTTGATTCCTTTGTGTTAATATCTGTGCATAATTAGTTGAATCATGAACATAATTCTTTCTTAACCAATTAACAAATTGTATTTCTAATAGATAAATTTAATTAACTTAATAAGAGAATTAAAATCAATTAAATTTCTAAGATAATTTCTTAATTTGGTAAAATAGAATCTAAGATATTTGATTTAATAATCAACAAACTCTATCAGGTGCTACTAAAAGGTATTCTTAGTTTGTGTTTCAGAAAACAGGTTTTAAAGAAAGTTTTCTAAAAAGAAGATCATCACAAGGAAATAGCTTCTGAAAGGATAAATCGAAGTAACATCATCTAAGAGGATGGATAGTTAAGATGATTGTTCAAAGATTCTCTGGAGCACAAAAGACAAAAGACAGAAGAAGGACGTGCAGACATCAAGCGACCTCAGATGAAGAAGAAGTCTTCAAAGAAAGGAGCGATGTCAGAAAAGCACCTCTTCATCCAGAGAACAATAATCAGACCAGCGGTAACATCACTTCACCTTAAAACTTAAATATCTGTGAAAATTGTCTTTTAGTAAAACCCTTAAAATATGATAACAGACCTTTATTTCTTTAAGGAGTAAAAACCTAAGATAATCAAACCATAATAGTTTCTCAGATACTTGCTTTTACAAAACTCTCTATCTTCTTTCTTTTCTCTATTTAACTTCTTTGCTTTTTCAAAAAGATTTTTTAATATTTTCTCTAAAAGATTTTCAATTCTTTCTCTTCAAATTTGTTTTTCCAAATTTGTTTAAACATGTTTTTATATATGTTCTTTTCTTTCTTTTTCGAAAACACCGTCCAAAAACTTACACTATATATGCTAATGACTCAGTTTCCTATGGTACTTCATCAATGACCAATCAATGATGTATGTTTCATACTCCCAAGGTCTGAAACTGTCATCATTAAAAGCTATTCAATCCCCTATACATCGTGTGAACAACAATCCAATGGATTCATTTTCTTCACTTCTCTAATTTACCCTTGCTTCAAAGTCCTATATATTCACAAGAGTTCTTTACACAAACTCACATCCTTAAAGCTCTTCCACAACTTTGTCCAAGGGTCTGAATGTGTTGCTCTCAGAAGGCCGATGAAGAAGCAAAGAAAAATAGTCGAAGGACTTCTGGAATATGTTGAGAGAAAGATCAAGTCATCAAGGATGAAAAGTAAGGGAAAGGGTTCATCTGAAAATCTATCTCTCTATACTTGGACTATGGTGATCTTACTGCATCACAGACAGACTGGTAGACCCCTGGGAGATCCCAAAATAGCTAATCTTATGATAGGAGCCACTTCAAATGTGGTTCTCAGGATTAAGGTTGTGGCTGGTGGTCGAAATACAGCCTTAAAGGATACATCTCCACTGTCCCAGCGGTTAGAAGGAAAATGCGTGCAGTAAAGCACGGTTAGGGATGAAGTCTGGGGATCTGAGGCAACTCCTGAAGCTCTGCAGCAGAAGGAGTGGTGAAGCTTTGGAGAGATGAAGTCTCTGAGGCTATGCCTAAGGCCTCCATAGGAATAAGAAGAAGGAAGCAATGGATGGATGTATTATGTTTTTGGAATGTACCCTCCCTTCCTTTCTGTGAAAACCTGCTTTTGTACATATAAAATGTTTTTAGAAAATGTTTTTCTTTTATTTCTCCTCAAAACCTTGTATCTGAGTAACTGTAACAAATTTAATCTAATAAAATTTCATTTTGGGTAGTATATTTTCGGTTTATAACATAACAAGTAGTTTAAAATGTTTATTCTGCTTGCGCAAGATAAAAAGGGGAAGAAATATAACAAGCTATTAAAATCAAAAGAGGAATAAAACTAATCACCAAACCTTTTTAATCAATGACAAAAGGGGGAGAAATATAAACTAACAAAATGCTAAAAAGAATGTAACAAAAAGGGAGAATATAGGAAGAAACATAAATAGGAAAGAAATATAAAATACAATAAGGAAACTCAGAAGATAACAAACTAAAAGTCATAACATCTGATTAGAATAACAATAAGTAAAATAAGGTAATAACAGAGTTTAGGTTCTCAGCAACATAGGTATCTGAAAGATTTAACCTATAAGAGTAACAGAGTAACAATTAGTATCTAAAAGATTAAGAGTAAAAAATTAACATTTGGTATCTAAAAGATTTAATCAAGAAAAAACAATATCTAACAATTGGTATCTAAAAGATTTAATTAACAAATGGTATATAAAAGATTTAATTGATATCTAAAAGATTTAATTGGTTCAGAAGATAAATAAAAAATATCTATGCCTGTCTCAGGGGGAGTAATATAGATAGGGGGAGTAATACAATTAATTAATTTGTTTATCATCTCTCGTTTCTCTTTTCTATATACATTTTGTCAGTAATATATAAATTATTTTTCATCATTAAAAAGGGGGAGATTGTGAAGTCTATAAATCAGTTTAAGTATTTAAACATGACTATAAGACTTAACATCCTTAAGTTTTAATGATTAACAAATAAGATTATATTAAGGACAAATAAGTTTATATAAGAACTTTATAAGATGAAGTAAACAGGTTCTATTGAGAAATGTATTTGTTTGTTGATTGTGTTTCAGGTTAGAATATTTATCTGAAGAAGAAGAGTAGAAGATCACAACAGAAGAAGAACAGTATCAGAATCAAGAAGAATCAAAATCAGAAGATTGGAATCAGAAGAATCAAAATCAGAAGATCGGAATATGAAGAACAATATCGGAATCAGAAGAATCAAAATCAGAAGATCAGAATTAGAAGAACGAAGTGCAGAATCTGAAGAAGAGTAATTCTCAACAAGGTTGAAGCAATTGAAGAAGCAATCAACTGAAGACAGACTTCGTCTGAAGAATTGAAGACTCAGAAGATCTGAAGACTATCTGAAGAACAGTCAAGAAATAAGAACAACTATCATCTGAAGAATTGAAGACTTTGAAGACTCGGAAGATCTGAAGACCAACTGAAGACTTGAAGACAAAAAAATGGAAGTTCAGCTATCATCTGAAGAAATGAAGACAATATGAAGCAATTTATGTATCTGAAGACTGAATGTATCAGAATCCAGAAATAATCTCTTGGAGACGTTACAAGGAGTATGGCTCACTCCATCAGATGAATTATATACAAAAGTCAGACATGCTTTTCGACCTCGACCAAAGTCTTGCACAAATAAGGAAACACTGCAAAGACTTTCTGCAATGCTGCCGCTCCTGCAACAAAAGGTATCTGTGTGCGCAGACCTACTGCACCAGTGTCTTCCATCGATCAGAACGGAACAGAAGACCAAGTAAAAGCAACAAGAAAGATGTTTGAATAAAATACATATAATTCAACATCTTTATCAGAAGAAGAAGAATGAAGCTGCAATCATCTAAAGATCAGAAGGCATATATCATAAGAAGAAGAAGAAGAAAAACGAAGTTGCAATCATCTGAAGATCAGAAGGCATATATCAAAAGAAGAAGAAGAAAAATGAAGCTGCAATCATTTGAAGATCAGAAGGCATATCTCATAAGAAGAAGAAGAAGAAGAAGAAGAAGAAGAAGAAGAATGAAGCTGATATCAAAGAATTGAAAGCACTTCAAGCTGGAGAATTAAAATAAACTTGAAACAATTATGAGCACTTGTTGAAGCTGACGAACTAACAATATCAGAGTATATGTGAATATTGAAGAGATCAATCATCTGAACATATACACTCTCTGAATGCATGAAACAACTCTCAACACAGGAGAAAAGATTATATGATTAAATGCTTATAATATCATATATCTTTATCCAAAGAAGAAACGAAAACAACAACTTTTGGACTAGACACCTCACTCAAAGAGGAAAGAAGAAATGGTGTCGGGAAGCATGTGGAAAAAGGAGTTTACGCAGAATATGCAAAGGGACAAATCGAACGGATATTTCCTCATATACACTCGGAAGAAAATCAGAGGAAATCTGAAGAAAGCAGAAGTAATCAGATGCAAGCAGAAGAAAGCAAAAGCAGATCAAGAGAGAGAAAGCAAGCATAAACATATCAGAATATCTCTCATAAAGAAGCACATAACGAGTGTCAGAGCGGGATCGTCTGAACACCTATTCGTTTATGAAGAAGCAACTGTTAGAGGAGCTATTACACAACGACTATATGAGCCACATCATCATCAACTCAACGGTATTATGAATCATCTTTAACGACTATATTCAAGCAGAACATATAAATAGCCCCGAGATTAAATTTGAAGATGTTGTTGTATATAACACAACCAGAGTAAAAGAGACATTGGCTGTGGTAGTTGTTCAGTTGAACAACCTACCATGTTGGTTGGTTAGATCAATCAGGCTACTGACCTGTTGGTCAATTAGTCTTGTTTGTCAGTTGATCTGTTAGATCAATCAAGTTGGTTGTTGGTCTGAAGACAACCATGCTGAGCAAACAGACTATCAAACCTGGAATGGTTTGAATCCCTGAACATACCTTGGTGTTCCAATGATACGAGTGAGAATGTAGCCCATGGAAACCAATGGTTGGAGAATGAGGCTGGAGCTTAAATTCATAACTTAGTTAGCCTACTCTTAGAGAATGGTATTCCTCATAGAAAAGACAGGGATTGTACTTAATTTCAAACACTTGTATCACTGTCTATCCTTGTAATTAGATTGTAATGTTTGTATCCTGAGTGTGTACCCAGTAATCCCTATGTACAGTCTTTACATTTACGATGGGGATTGAAAAGTATTTTTCATAATAATCTTAACACAACAATTTCAATAAAACGAGTTTTCAAACAAACATAACATAAAACATCTCTTATATCGTTTGAAGCATTACAAAGAATGTATGTTGAAGAACCTTTGAAATAACTGTCTGAGGTGAGTTCGAAAGGAGCTCAGTTCAGAAGTTAGAAACAGATGATCTCTGATCATCTGAAGTATTTCAGAAACAGTTCTGAAGGTACTCTTAGTAATAATCTTCAGAAGGTACTTAGAGAAGCTTTTCAATCAAAACAATCTTAAGTTTAAGAGAAAGATTTTCTATCTTTTTCTTTTATATGTTCCGCAAGTTTTTAAAAGTAACTCTGATCTTAAGATTCGTTTTGCACGTTGATCACCCTACGTGATTGATTTAATCAAGGATTTCCAAAATAGTTTAAAAAGTTTAAATTACTATTCAACCCCCCTTCTAGTGTTGCCTATGGTTCTAACATCCGCTGCTTAAGTATTTGAGTACATTTGAATTCTATTTCTATTATTTTTATGGTTTTGAAGTAATGAGGTTTTTAATAAAGAGTTATGTGGACCTTTTTACCCGATGGGATCTTGTTATTTCCGAAAGTCTTCCACTACGTTATTTTATAAGAGTTGGGGTAGAAGGGTGTCACAGTCCTTGACTTTAACCTCTGTCTTTCACTTTAATCCAAACGTGAAACTTCTGTTAATTCCTGCCGGCATGTGACATTAAACTGTTGACAAGGATTCCAGGATGGCCCAAACGTTGTCGTATTGCATCTGTTCACATGTATTAGAGACAATTCCCTAACGGTCAAGTCTTTATCCATTTCTCTTTCCTTCTCGTTCCTTTTTCTTCTTCGTTCCTCTTTTTCTCCGCCATTGATGAGCTGCTGAACCTTGCTTCTACTTGCGCAGCTATTTCTTCATCTTCTATCAATTTCATTGATCTGTAAACCATTCATAAGCTATGAACATCGATGGATCCAAATCGTCCAATGGTTTTCAGAGGGGCAGAGATGAAAGGAAATGTCTGTGTAATCACAAAGTAGTGGTTAGGGTTTCAAAAACTGAAAAAAAACCCAGGGAGGCTATTTTATGGATGTCCTAAACTAAAGGTAGAGTTTGATTTCTGATATTATTTTGATTTTAAGCCATCTACTTTATGATATTATTTGGTATTTAAGCCCTCATGATTTGTGTTGAGCAGGTTGCAGAGAGATGCAATTTTTTTCATGTGGGTGGACAATGAACTTATAGCTGAAGAGTGCATAAGTGAAGCAACATCAAGCATAGGATTTACTGCAAGTATTGATGATGAAGTGTGGAAGAAAAATTTGGTAATAAAGTTGAAGAATTTGGAATATGAAATTAGGAGAAATAGGTGGGCAAATATGTTATTGTGTATGTTTTGGGATTTTTGTTGGGACTTTTATGGAAACGTTAGTCTTGTTCTGGGATTTTTGTTGGGATTTTAGGTGAAGTGAAGTAGCACTGGGTTTGAGTTATGTAATGGATGTTCTGATTAGTTAAAATGAAATTATCTTATATTATGTTGTTTATCCAATTTGAATCTTCATTCAGTCCATATTAAGATGAGACCTTTCTTAATTTATCCATAAAATCCATATAATAGAACTAAAACATAAGTTCTAGTAATAAATACCAACATCCAATAACATATGTACCTAATAAAGAAAACATAAGATGCATTAATAATGTAACGAAGATGCAGTAAGTATCTTTAATTGTTCCAAACAGCTAAAAGTGACATTTGCTAATAGATGAATATGATGTTTGCTATGTGTGTTGAGGATAGGGCAACCTCCTATGTGTATGCATGAGTTAGAGCTCTTTCCTCACCGTTACTGTTGTTGTTTCAGGTGCTGATGATGACACTTTTGGTGTCGAGTTTTGATTAACGGGAGTGTTGCTCTGGTACATGTGACATCGGGGCATAGTCATGGGGTGTTTTCTTTATGTTTTGTTTAGGAGATTTTTTTTATAAACCGTTTTGGATGCCTTGCACGGCGAGTAGGTTGTTTAACTATTTTATTTTTTTGAGATTCCGCTGTGAAGTCTATAAATCAGTTTAAGTATTTAAACATGACTATAAGACTTAACATCCTTAAGTTTTAATGATTAACAAATAAGATTATATTAAGGACAAATAAGTTTATATAAGAACTTTATAAGATTAAGTAAACAGGTTCTACTGAGAAAGGTATTTGTTTGTTGATTGTGTTTCAGGTTAGAATATTTATCTGAAGAAGAAGAGTAGAAGATCACAACAGAAGAAGAACAATATCAGAATCAAGAAGAATCAAAATCAGAAGATCGGAATCAGAAGAATCAAGATCAGAAGATCGGAATAAGAAGAACAGTATCAGAATCAGAAGAATCAAAATCAGAAGATCGGAATCAGAAGATCAGAATCAGAAGAACGAAAATGCAGTAAGTATCTTTAATGTAACGAAGATGCAATAAGTATCTTTAATTGTTCCAAACAGCTAAAAGTGACATTTGCTAATACTAGAGTTATATGATCCATGATATCCAAGGTCATAATTACATTAAAAAAAAAGTAAATGACATCCACAAAAAGGAAATGACATCCAAGACCCTAATCAAAATTTGAAATTGCATTTATGGTTCAGGTTATTGAAGCCAGGTGTTGGCATAAATTGAATTGTCTTTGAGGAGTCATCATTTGTATTTGCTGGAGCACTTGGTGATGGACTTTTCTGTCTTCTGCTGGCAGTACCTTTCCCTCTAACTGGAAGCTTGGATCTTACCTTGTTGATTGTCTTTTGTGGGCTTCGGTTAATGGGTGGGGGCCGTGACTGGGATGGTTCAGGTTATTGAAGCCAGGTGTTGGCATAAATTGAATTGTCTTTGAGGAGTCATCATTTGTATTTGCT
This sequence comes from Sesbania bispinosa, assembly GCA_026901365.1. Taxonomy (NCBI): domain Eukaryota; kingdom Viridiplantae; phylum Streptophyta; class Magnoliopsida; order Fabales; family Fabaceae; genus Sesbania; species Sesbania bispinosa. The sequence continues at coordinate 157,431 of QLOH01000760.1, read as the reverse complement.
GGAGCACTTGGTGATGGGCTTTTCTGTCTTCTGCTGGCGGTACCTTTCCCTCTAACTGGAAGCTTGGATCTTACCTTGTTGATTGTCTTTTGTGGGCTTCGGTTAATGGGTGGGGGCCGTGACTGGGAAAGGTCAATCTCATCTGCTTGAGTTGTTCCTGTTTCAGCAGCAACAGGCTTAGTGGCATAGGCAGGTTTCCCTGAGATGTTACATTTGAAGGCCCAAATGATTTGCTCTTTCCGTGCTTTTTGTTGGGCCTCTAACTCCTCCAATCTCTATTTTTTGCTGCTAGACAACCCTTCTTATTATGCTTCTTTCCACCATAAAATGAGCAAGTGAAGTCTGGTAATTTTCTCCTCAATTTTGATCTTGTGATTTGCTCCTTCTTACCCTCTCAATCCTTTCTTCTCTGCTTCTTTGGTCTGCTTGGAGCCCTCTTCATTGGTGGTGGCAGCTGATCTATCTTCTTCCAAAAATTTCCCCCTTGCAAAGGGTTAACATGGTGAGCATAGGTTGCATTAATGGATTCCATTGTCAACCACCCATGGCAGTAATCCTCTGGTTTTCCCCCTTGTGTGCCAATGTTGCAATGGCATGCATGCAGGGCATCCCTAAGAAAAATAGAATAGGAAAAAAGAAAAGCCAAATTCAGGGTCAATTGTGTAATACAGGTTGTTAAGAATTGAAACTTAAAGATAATCAAAATTTACCTGAGTTGCCAAAATCTACATGTGCAAGTGCGAGTTCCCAAATTAACAACAACTTTAGTTGGCCAACATTGCACTTCATATTTATGTACATCACCATCACCTATTCATGTAATATTAACAATTAAAGGCATGTCAATTTAGCATATGAATAAAATTAAAGATTTATTAATCAATATATTGGCATTTTCAATTACCTGCCCATAGGGGACCACATCTATTGCTTTCCCTTTTCTCCCTTTCTAGCCTGCTCTGTTGAACAGGTGTTAGCTGACCATTATGCTTCTCTAACTTCAATTTATTTGTTGTGATGGTTGTCATAATGTAGACTCTGACCTCTTCAAGCATGGTGATAATTGGTTTATTCCTTGTAGCAACAATCTTTGAATTGAACACCTCGCAATTGTTGTTACATATATTATCCACCTTGGGCCACTCACTGAAGTGAGACTTTGTCCATGATTCCTTTGGCCACTTGTTCAAATACTCCCAAGCTTTCTCATTAATCCTCTTCACAACCTGCATTTTTGCATTGAATTGGCTCACATTTGTGGACCTTGCACACTCCCACAACAATGTCCTCAATGCCTTATCTCTCCGTTGTTTATTAAAATTTTGCCACAGATTCCACACACAGAACCTGTGTTGGGCTCCAGGCATTACCTCTTGCAAAGCCGATATCAGTCCCTACACATATTTAGTTGTCCATGTTAAAATTAAAAATCATGTAAAAAGGTCCTTAACTTTGCACCCTTCTCTTTAGTAAATACACTCCTTTAATCTTTTTCTTTTATTATAATACCTAAAATAGCCTTATACAAATAGTAATCATTTCGAATGATTGTTCTTCGGTTATATGAGATTTTTCCTTGCCATTATTGGAAGTTTTATTTTTATTTCTGAATGATGTTTTTCTTCATAAAGTCTACGACAAATTTTATTTTTAACTAGTAACCGGAATTTAATTTCCGAAATAATATATCTTGACTATTTCAGAATTTGAATTCTGGAATGTATTGTATTTGTAATACTAAACATTCCCGAACTTAATTTTCGGAATAGTTAATGTTCTTACAAAGCCTAAATTCTACTCGGATGGTACAACTAGGCTAAGTGAAGAAGCTAGTGTGTGTGTTTGATGCTGCCCACGCCCCTCCTTTTATAGGTGTTGGGGGTATCTTCTATATATGGCATGATTTGCTGATTGGGGGACAACATGCATTGATTCTGCTGTTAGGCTGCTTAATATCAGCTCTTTCCTTTTCTGTCTGATTTCCTCCCTTAGTCAAGCCAGGGGTCCTGCTAGGTGTGTCGGGTCTACCTCTCCGAGCTTCCCCTGGCCGAGCTTCCCCTGGCCGAGCTTACCCTGGCCGAGCTTACCCTAGCCGAGCTTAGCAGGTACGTAACATAAGCCTCCCAAGCTACGAAGTGTTTATACAGTGAAGTAGCTTAATTGTTTCTGTTGTGATACTTCTGATTGGTATTGATCTGAGCTCATCCTGACCGACTTGTTCATAGAAAGTACGAGCTTAGCCAGTACGTAACATTAGCCTCCCAAGCTACGAAGGGTTTATACAGTGAAGTAGCTTAATTGTTTCTGTTGTGACACTTCTGATTGGTATTGATCTGAGCTCATCCTAACCAACTTGTTCAGAGAAAGTATGCGCTTAGCTGGTACGTAACATGCCTTAAAGGGGATGGCGTTATGAGTTGCTGCTTGGTACAGGCAGTAGTCTTCTGGTGTAATCTAAGAGTCATCTTTGGTAGCATCAGCTCCTTACTTTTTATTTTTGTAGTGATAGGAAATTTGTATCATTTGAGTAATCTTGTGCGTGGTTGGCAGTCTTCTAGTGTAATGATTCTTAAATAAGCTTTGTTTTGCAATCCTCAAAGTGTAGTTTGTAACTCTGGCACCCTGTGTCCATATAGCTTAGTTTAAATAGAAACCAAAAAATGAAACCATGAGGTGTTATCTCGGTATGTCGAAGCGCTTTTCCAACGGAATAACTCGATAAATCAATCAAGTTTTTAGACTCGTCTAGGTATGAGCTTAGTAACATAATCCAGAAATTGACCAAGTTTTTGGACTTGGGTTCTTGAGATATGAGTTCGGCATCATGAGACCATGATTATAAAAATATTAACCAAGTATTAGGCTTGGACTTTTGACGTGTGAGCTCGGTGACCTAAGCCAAATAACTTAATGAAATTATTAACCAAGAATTAAACTTGGATTTTCGATGTGTGGGCTCGGTGACGTGAGGTCGTACTTCTGCAAAATGAAAATTTTATCCAAGTATTAGACTTGGATTTCTGATGTGTGAGCTCAGTCACGTGATGTCGTATTTCTGTAAGATAAATGAAAATATTATCCAAGTATTAGACTTGGATTTCTGATGTGTGACCTCGGTGACGTGAGGTCGTACTTCTGCAAAATAATGAAAATATTATCCAAGTATTAGACTTGGATCTCATATGTGTGAGCTCGGTGACGTCAGAACGTACTTCTGTAAAATAAATGAAAATATTATCCAGATATTAGACTTGGATTCCTGATGTGTGAGCTCGGTTGAGGTGTGTGCTCGCTACCTTGAGGTCATACTCATCAAGATAACTTAATCAAAATATTAACCAAGTTCTGGACTTGGCTTTTTAAGATGTGAGATCGGTTGAGGTGTAAGCTCGCTATCCTGAGGTCATACTCAGCAAAATAACTTAATCAAAATATTAACCAAGTTCTGGACTTGGATTTTTGAGATGTGAGATCGGTTGAGGTGTGAGCTCGGTACCCCTGAGGTCATGCTCAGCAAAATAACTTAATCAAAATATTAACCAAGTTCTGGACTTGGCTTTTTGAGATGTGAGGTCGGTAGAGGTGTGTGCTCGCTACCCTGAGGTCATACTCGATGTGAGGTCGGTAGAGGTGTGTGCTCGCTACCCTGAGGTCATACTCAGCAAAATAACTTAATCAAAATATTAACCAAATTCTAGACTTGGCTTTTTGAGATGTTAGGTCGGTAGAGGTGTGTGCTCGCTACCCTGAGGTCATACTCAGCAAAATAACTTAATCAAAATATTAACCAAGTTCTGGACTTGGCTTTTTGAGATGTGAGGTCGGTAGCGGTGTGAGCTCGGTACCCTGAGGTCATACTCAGCAAAATAACTTAATCAAAATATTAACCAAGTTCTGGACTTGGATTTTTAAGATGTGAGATCGGTTGAGGTGTGAGCTCGCTATCCTGAGGTCATACTCAACAAAATAACTTAATCAAAATATTAACCAAGTTCTAAATTGGATTTTTGAGATGTGAGATCGGTTTAGGTTTGATCTCGGTACCCTGAGGTCATACTCAGCAAAATAACTTAATCAAAATATTAATCAAGTTCTGGACTTGGCTTTTTGAGACGTGAGGTCGGTAGTGGTGTGAGCTCGGTACCCTGAGGTCATACTCAGCAAAATAACTTAATCAAAATATTAACCAAGTTCTGAACTTGGATTTTAAATTATCAGCCAAGTAGGCAAAGGTGACACTCGATGGTGTCAGCTTGGCGTAGCGAGGTGATACTTCCTTGTAATGACTTGGAGAGAATAATGGATCAGAAATAACAACCAAGTGTTGAACCTGGATTCTTGGTGTCAGCCAGGTAAGCCGAGGTGACGCTCTCGTATAATAATTTGAAATAATAATCAAGTGTTGAACCTGGATTCTTGGTGTCAGCCAGGTAAGCTGAGGTGACGCTCTCGTATAATAACTTGAAATAATAATCAAGTGTTGAACCTAGATTCTTGGTGTCAGCTAAGTAAGTCGAGGTGACACTCTCGTATATTAAATTGAAATAATAATCAAGTGCTGAACCTGGATTCTTGGTGTCAGCTAGGTAAGCCGAGGTTCCTTTTCTTCAATAACTTAGAGAAATCATGAATAATAACCAAGTAAAAAACCTAAAAGCTTGAAGTAGAGGTGACACTCTATAGGTGTCAGCTCGGCGTAATGAGGAGCCTTTTCTTCAATAACTTAGAGAAATCATGAATAATAACCAAGTAAAAAACCTGGATGCTTGAAGTAGAGGTGACACCCTATAGGTGTCAGCTCGGCGTAATGAAGAGCCTTTTCTTCAATAACTTAGAGAAATTATGAATAATAACCAAGTAAAAAACCTGGATGCTTGAAGTAGAGGTGACACTCTATAGGTGTCAGCTCGGCGTAATGAGAGCCTTTTCTTCAATAACTTAGAGAAATTATGAATAATAACCAAGTAAAAAACCTGGATGCTTGAAGTAGAGGTGGCACTCTATAGGTGTCAGCTCGGCGTAATGAGGAGCCTTTTCTCCAATAACTTGGAGAAATTATGAATAATAACCAAGTAAAAAACCTGGAAGCTTGAAGTAGAGGTGACACTCTATAGGTGTCAGCTCGGCGTAATGAGGAGCTGTTCCTTCTCAATAACTTAAGAAAATTATGATTTATTTTAACTCGTTACCCCAAGTATTGGACTTGGTTTTTAGAGTATAAACTCGTTACCCTGAGATATAACTCAGTTTTTAGAGCATGTATTTGGCGGAGCAACGCTTCCTTTGGAGAATTATTTTAACTCGTTACCCCAAGAATTGGACTTGGGTTTTAGAGTATAAGCTCGTTACCCTGAGATAAAACTCAGTTTTTAGAGCGTAATTTTGGAGATGCAGCTCTTCCTTTTGGAGAATAAATTTAACTCGTTACCCCAAGTTTTGGACTTGGTTTTTAGAGTATAAGCTCGTTACCCTGAGATACAACTCAGTTTTTAGAGCATGTATTTGGCGGAGCAACTCTTCATTTGGAGAATTATTTTAACTTGTTACCCCAAGTATTGGACTTGGTTTTTAGAGTATGAGCTCGTTACCCTGAGATAAAACTCAGTTTTTAGAGCGTAATTTTGGAGATGCAGCTCTTCCTTTTGGAGAATAAATTTAACTCGTTACCTTAAGTTTTGGACTTGGTTTTTAGGGATTTGGAGAATCTTTAGAGAAGTAGGCGAAGTCAACCCGTTACCCCGAGATACAACTCGGTTTTAGGGATTTGGAGAATCTTTGGAGAGGTAGGCGAAGTCAACCCGTTACCCCGAGATACAACTCGGTTTTTTAGGGATTTGGAGAATCTTTGGAGAGGTAGGCGAAGTCAACCCGTTACCCCGAGATACAACTCGGTTTTTAGGGATTTGGAGAATCTTTGGAGAAGTAGGCGAAGTCAACCCGTTACCCCGAGATACAACTCGATTTTTAGGGATTTGGAGAATCTTTTGAGAGGTAGGGTGAAGTCAACCCGTTACCCCGAGATACAACTCGGTTTTTAGGGGTACTGGATACCTTTGTCAACTTCGTGAATTCAACCCGTTACCCCGAGATATTACTCGGTTTTTAGGGTATTAGAGAACCTTAGATTGAAATATATTTAACTTGAAGTAGGTCGGCCTGGTCCTTTGGACTGAAATGTATTTAAGTTGATGAAGTCGGTCGACCAGATTCTTTGTACGTTTAACTTGAAGTAGGTCGGCCCGGTACTTTGTACTGAAAATGAATGTTTAACCTGAAGTAGGTTGGCTGATCCTTTGGACTGAAATATATTTAATTATGTTGATGAAGTCGGTCGGCCTAATTGACCTGAAGTAGGTCGGTCTGATACTTTGTACTGAAAATGTATGTTTAACCTAAAGTAGGTCGGCTGATCCTTTGGACTGAAATGTATTTAAGTTGATAACGTCGGTCGGCCGGATACTTTGTACGTTTAATCTGAAATAGGTCGGCCCGGTACTTTGTACTGAAAATGTATGTTTAACCTGAAGTAGGTCTGCTGATCCTTTGGACTGAAGTAGGTAGGTCTGATGAGGTCGGTCAGTTCCTTTGGACTTAAAATGTGTTTAATCTGAAGTAGGTCTACCTGATCCTTTGGGCTGAAGTAGGTAGGTCTGATGAGGTCGATCGGGTCATTTGGACTTAAAATGTGTTTAATCTGAAGTAGGTCTACCTGATCCTTTGGGCTGAAGTAGGTCGATTTGATGAAGTCATTTGGGCTGAAGCAGGTCGGCCCAGTCATCTGAACTAAAGCAGGTCAGCCTGGTCATTTAGACTGGAATAGGTCGGTCTGATGAAGTCATTGGGCTGAAGCAGGTCGGCCTAGTCATCTGGACTAAAGCAGGTCAGCCTGGTCATTTAGACTAGAGTAAGTCGGTCTGATGAAGTCATTTGGGCTGAAGCAGGTCGACCTAGTCATTTGGACGGAAGCAGGTCGGCCTAGTCATTTGGACTGAAGCAGGTTGACCTGGTCTGCAAGGAATTTAAATCTATGTATTTCTTTTCCATGATATAATTTGATGTTCAGAAACGTTGATATTGAGTAACTAGATCAATAATAGTGTGAATATAATATTTTTCATGCTACTTTGCATCTTATTTCAAATAAAAACACTTGAAAGCACGCATTCCAATATACTGAGAATCCAGACTAATTATTGAGATAATGTTTAGTCATTTTATATTGAGATTCATGCTCCATAATATGATAATTAAGAAAATCATATGTGTATGACAATTAGAGAAATCATAGGAGATAACATCAATTAACTAATAATGATGATTGACATCACGTAGGAAAACATATTAGAAATATGAATCTAACTTTATTTGATTGAATTAATTTTATTACATAATTGACTGAAATAATTAATTTGATAGAGTATTTATTGCAAAAACTGTTGAGTAAAATACATATTAAATACATATTATCACTAGTGGTACGAATGATTGTAAGCAATTAAATACATATTGTTGTACGTCACTAAATATAAATCAACAATGTATATTTAGATAAAGGAATGAATAACAATAGCATGTATATATCAATGATTATGAAGAGTAACTAAGTTAAGGAAAAACTTATCTAAGCACCACTCGCTCGATGGAGAGGTTCACCATTTTTCCCAAACAGAAATTCGTATTTCACTTGTGGCCAGCGGAAAAAGTTTTACTGCGACCCTTCTCCTCTAGCACTCTTTGGTGAACAAGTTGTTCGAGTTGGTGAACAAGCTCATGCAATGTTGGGTCTTCTCCATTGTTGTTGCTTGACCTCGTTCTAACCATTTTTGGAATACTTGTGGTTCTCTGGGAGAGTTTTACCAGAGCCCCACGGTGGGCGCCAAATGTTCTTACAAAGCCTAAATTCTACTCGGATGGTACAACTAGGCTAAGTGAAGAAGCTAGTGTGTGTTTGATGCTGCCTACGCCCCTCCTTTTATAGGTGTTGGGGGTATCTTCTATATATGGCATGATTTGCTGATTGGGGGATAACATGAATTGATTCTGCTGTTAGGCTGCTTAATATCAACTCTTTCCTTTTCTGTCTGATTTCCTCCCTTAGTCAAGCCAGGGGTCCTGCTAGGTGTGTCAGGTCTACCTCTCCGAGCTTCCCCTGGCCGAGCTTAGCAGGTACGTAACAGTTAACATATACTATTCCGGAAATTAAATTTTTGTTATTGTCTTTAAAATTCAAATTTTTAATTTAATTTTAAGTTATATATATTATTCAAGAATTTGTATTTATTTTTTATTCCATAATTTTGAATAAAATATTAAGAATTTCTTAAGTATATTTTTTATTCCATAATATATATATAAGGAAATTATGTCTATTTTAAAATTTATTTTTAAAATTAGATATTTAATTAAATTTCAAAGAAGTATTTTTTCCATTAGTTATTTTTAAAACAATTTATCCAAAAAACATTGAATATTATATAATTAATTATTATATATAAATTATATATAATATTATTGTATAATTATTCTTTATATATGATTTTATATATTTCGTAACGTAATATAATTTTATTATATAAGTATATATTTAATATATGCTATCAGTGGTCTTCTCCAATGCGATCGGTTTTGTGTCCTTATTTGAGTAAACTAGCAAATCGGTCCCTGATTCTGGGGTGACCATACAGTTTCGTCCCTGACTTTTTCAAAATAACACCCCTAACTTTGTTAAAACATGCATAAACTGCATGTTTTTCAATAAAGTGAAGGACTAAAGTGCATGCTTTTTACTAAAATAAGGACTAAAGTGCATTCTTTTTAATAAAGTATGGACTAAAGTGCTATTTTGAAAAAGTCAAGGACGAAACTGCATGGTCCCCACAGAGTCGGGGACCGATTTGTTAGTTTTCTCGTCCTTATTTTGTAGTCTCACGCTTCTATTCGTTGCGTCTCGCTTCTGCTTCTGTTGGTGGTTCTTCATGGATGTTTGTGGCGGCTACTGTTCACCTGCTCTGATTAGTTCGCGTTATGCTTGAACTATGATAATTAATTTCTTAGTTACTTATTAGGTGTTAAGTTTTTTTTTTGCTTTTTTTCTGATTTTCTATTTTTTAAAAAATTTAGGTGAGCCAACCAATTTAATCAACCGAACTGTGGTGAGTCGAGTCCCAGCTCACAAAAAAGTGAGCCAACCCGACTCGACTCACTTTTTGAGTAATCATAGTGATGAGTTGGGCTAGCTCACTTTGACAGTTGTAAGTGCGCATAGAGTTTTCAAACAGATAGGTGAAAAGAGGGAGAGTAATTGGAGTAAAAAAATCTATAAGTATAAAATGAATAATAAATAATTTAAAATATGGAAGGGTGCATTTCTTATTCAGAACGGTGCAAAAAATCAATTACCTGTTCCTTTTTATATTAAAATTATTATAAATTATAATGGCTCTTCAATCATCCAATTGGACCATTTAAATAGATAAATTTTAGCAGTAATAATTGATAAGTGATAGCCCAATGTTCCACATTATTGAATAAGACAAGAAAACAAATATACTTGCTTATTTGCTATATTTGTAATTTTTTTTAAAAATAGAATATTGATGATGCTAAGCCAATTAAAAAGTAGTTACACTAATACTACATGGGTAATTATACGGTGCACCCTTTGAGTTTGGGTCTATGGTAGACCTTTACCATAAATAGTATAAATTATTAAATTTAAAATAAACCACCATTTTGGTCCTCGAACTATCACCCTCTCTCCTAGTTAGTCCCTAAAGTAACGAAAACAAAAGTTAGTCCCCGAAGTATCATACCATCCATCACGTTAGTCCCTGCCATCCATGAGCTCCGTTAGAGAGACGTTTTCTGCCAGCCTGGGACGTTTTCTGCCACCTGTCCCTTCTCCTCTCTCCTACGTGGATGATTTCAGCAATTTCTCCCCCCCCCCCCCCAAAATACTTCAATTTCGTCCCTGAACATTTTCCCCAAAGCTGAGACACTAATTCCAGCACATTGATCCCCAAAGTATTGTCAAGCAGATTAGTTCCCTATGGCTATTCCCAAATTGAAAGTAAAACTCGTTTAAATAACTCATCAATTTAGTCCCTCAATCCCTAAAGAACTTGAAAGAAGGAAACGTGAGAGCTTTCCTCTGTGAGTAAAGTGTTTCCAGATGATGGGTGGGGGTTCTTTGAAGGACATGGATGGTGGTCCAAATAGCGCAGGGAGCAAGGTCAGTGACTTCAACAGAAGCGGAAGCTGGAGACGCAGGCAAGGTGCAGAAAATGAAGAGGGGCTATTCTCCCACCCCTACTGAACAGAGGCTTTGCTACTGTGGTCTCTCAAGGTGGTTTGTTTGACATCAAGGACAAATGAGAACCAGGAAGAAGATTCTACACCTGCCCTATGCCAAGGAGGGAGCAACAATGTGGTTTTTTTCGTTGGTTGGAGGCTACTTGACAATTCCAGATTGGGGTTGAGGTTGGGGAACATTGAAAGGGAATTGAGGGCTTTGAAATTGTATTGTGGTGTGCTATTGGTAGCTTGTGTGGACTGTATTTTACTTTTAGTTGTACACATGTTGGGAGGGAAATAAGAGATGTGAGTGTCTGTGAAAATGAAGTTGTGCCTATGAATGAAATTTGTAATGGTTTGCTTTTATTAATGAATATGTGTTTATCCTTTCATACATGTAGTTTAGTAAGTTAAAGATGAAGAGTACAACTGCCAAATACTGAATTGAAATTAATATAAGTAGAAACATGAAACATTGTTCATAATGGTGCCACACTATGGTGTATTGTGGACACAAAGTCCTAAATCCAAAATAAACCAAATGTAACCTCACTAAAGCTTCCTGCAAGTCCTAACATCATGACTAAATATGGACTAAAGGAATACACTCCTTGTCCCTGAAATACACCACTGAACAACCACAAAACAATAACATTGTTATCTTAAAAGAACTGATTTCTAACAAACAAAACAAGTGGTGATAGTGTCTGTTGCAAAAAGTCCTATTTTTTATCCTTCAGGTTGGATTCCATCATTTAAGTTGGTTCACTGGTTGGATGGAGGATTCTGCTGAAGCCCTGGAGTTGGCATGAACTTCATAAACCTCTGTTGCATCTCCTCTACTAGCAGCTTGGAATGTGTCCTTCAGATACTCCTGTAGTAGGTGGTGGCATTGATGGAGGGCTCCCTGGCCTTGATGCAGGTGGGGCTATTGGTGGTGGAATTGTGTGCATTGGTGGTCTAAGTGAAAACTGAAGATGTTTGCAGAATAAGTTCTGGCAGGGGGGGTTAAATCTTGGCATGCTCCTTCTCAATAAACCAACACCAGGAATTCGGCTAGCAGTAGACATTACCAGTCCACTTGGTCTGACTGGTGGTGGTCTGACAACAGTCTGTGGTGGCAGCTGCAATTTAGAGGGACAAAAACCATTTGGATGAGATTAGGTTGTAATTGTAAAAATATCATTATTAAGAAGGGTAAAATATGTTACAAACTAACCTGCACATTTTGCAAGACATTAACTGTTTGGGTTGCTGCATTGTTGGCTTGGTATGTCATTGACAATTGGTTCAATTTCAATGTCCTATAATAACCAATAGAGAAAATTAATGGTCACAAGTTGTGCATTAAGTTTAAAAAAAATCATTTCAAAAGTACCTGAATTCGTGTGATAATGTAGCAGACTGAGATAAGTTAATCTCAGTTGCTTGGTGATCATTGGCCACTGGTTCTGCACCTGCTGCAGGCTGCAGCACCCCTCAGTTGGTGGATCACCTTCTGCTACTGGTGCCATAATGATATCTGCCCTGCTGCATCTCCTTGCATTATGGTTTGCTGATCCACACTTGCTGCAATGCATGGTGGAAGTTCTCTTGCTTGTTGGCTTTAATTGTCAGCGTCACCCTTAGGATTCGATGGACTTAACATCCCAACCCATGGCGCCTCTAATAGGCGCAGCCCCTTAAGCTAAATGCAGCTCTATCCCTTAAGGAAATAAAGTTGCGCCCTTGCTATCAGCTATAGCTTTTGGCCTGATGGTAAGCGCTTGATCCATAAAGTGGTATCAGAGCAAGGTCATGGGTTCGAATTCCCCGACTGACACTGGGGGGGGAGATTGTTGGCTTTAATTGTCAGCGTCACCCTTAGGATTCGATGGGCTTATCATCCCAACCCATGGCGCCTCTAACGGGCGCAGCCCCTTAAGCTAATGCGGCTCTATCCCTTAAGGAAATAAAGTTGCGCCCTTGCTATCAGCTATATCTTTTCGCCTGATGGTAAGCGCTTGATCCATAAAGATATTGTGAAGTCTATAAATCAGTTTAACTATTTAAAAATGACTATAAGACTTAACATCCTTAAGTTTTAATGATTAACAATTAAGATTATATTAATGATTAACAATAAGATTATGTTAATGATTAAGAACAAATGAGTTTATATAAGAATTGTATAAAATTATGTAAACAGATTCTACTGAGAAAGGTATTGTTTGTTGATTGTGTTTCAGGTCAGAATAATTATCTGAAGAAGAAGATAATCAGAATCGCATTCAGAAGATCAGGATCAGAAGAACAAAATGCAGAAATCCAAGAAGAGTAATCCACAACCAAGTTGAAGACCTGAAGACTATATGTAGAATCGAAGACTTGAAGAATTAAAGACTCGAAGAAGTGAAGACTCAAAGATGCACCTATCTGAAGTACAGCTATTTTCTGAAGAAATTGAAGATGATCTAAAGCAGTCTTGAGACTGAAAGATGAAGATATCAGAATCAAGAAATGATTCTTGGAGACGTTGCAAAGCGTAAAGCACACTCCATCAAATGGAGTAAACTCATCCAGTAGATAAAGCTAGACATGCTTTTCTACCTCGATCAAAGTCTTGCACAATAAGGAAATACTGCAAAGATTTCTGCAACGCCTGCTGCAACCTGCAACAAAAGGATCTGTGTGCGCAGACCTACTGCATGTACGCCTGCCCATGTCCAGAATGGGTTAGAAGACTAAACAAAAGCAAGCAAGAAAGATGGGTTGAATAAAGCACATACAATTCAACATCTGTATCTCAGAAGAAGAAGATACAAAAGAAGAAGAGAAGAAGATACAAGAAGAAGAAGAAGAAGAAGAAGATAAGAAGAAGAAGATACAAAGAAAATGAAGCTACAATCCTCTTATCATAAGCAAGAAGCCTTCTAAAGTCTCAACAGTCTGAAGGATTGAAGGTTGTCTGAAGGACGCAACCCGTCTGAAGTATTGAAGCTGTCTGAAGCAATCAACCCGTCTGAAGTGGTGAAGCTGTCTGAAGTTTCAATCTGTCTGAAGTCTCAATCCGTCTGAAGTATGAGGCCTTCTGAATTCCGACGTGGCACTACTTTGTTGAACACTATCAGACTTTTCCTTCTGAAGATTGCTGAGAAAAGTCATTTTCTGGGCGACAAACGTTTCCTTCTCAAGCATATTTATGGAAATGAAACACGAGACCTTTCCTGGTGCTTTTGAATTTCATACACCACTGAGGAAATCTCTGCAATGCAGCATTCGCAGCAACAACGGTGGCAGCTTTATACGCAGCACCTACATTGTACTATGTCAGACATTCAGAGCCCTCAGAGGCGTGTCTCACAACGGATTAAAGAGATTCAATGCTAATCTCTAAACGATAGTATTCAACGGATATTTCCTCATTTATACAATCCAAAAGAAGCAGAAGAAAGCTGAAGAAGAAAGCAAAAGTAGAAGAAATTTAAGAGAGAGAATACGTAGATTTATTCAAGAAACATCTCTCACAAAGAAGCACATAACAAGTGTCAGAACGAGATCGGTCTGTACAACCTATTTACTTAAGGAGAAGCAATCGTTGAGAAGCTATAACATAACGGCTATATGAGCCACATCATCATCAGCTCAACGGTATTATGAATCATCTTCAACGGCTATATTCATCAGAACATATAAATAGCCTCAAGAAATAATATGAAGATGTTGGTCCATAGGATCAATCAAGTTGATCGAAGAGATCAACCAAGGCTGCTAACCTGCGGGTTAGTGAGTCAGTTGATCAAACAGAGTTAGCCAGGCTGAGTGCCAAGTGGTTAACAAGAGTTGACATTGAGCTGAAGTTGGATCATCAATATGTCAACAAAGTTTGATCAGAGAGTTGATTCTCGAATCAATCAGGCTACTGACCACCTGGCCAGTTAGTCATGTTGTTCAGTTGATCAGTTTGATCAATTAAGTTGGTTGTTGGTCTGAAGACAACCATGCTGGGCAAATGACTATCAAACTGGGTATGGTTTGAAGCTTTGAAGATACCTTGGTGTTCCAATGATACGGGTGAGAATGGAGCCCATGGAAACCAATGGGTTGGAGGATGAGGCTGGAGCTAATTTCATATCTTAGTTAGCCTACTCTCAGAGGATGTATTTCTCATAGAAAAGACAGGGATTGTACTTAATTCAAACACTTGTATCACTGTCTATCCTTGTATTTAGTTTGTAATGACTGTATCCTGAGTAAGTACTCAGTAATCTCTATGTACAAGAAGAATCTGAGTTGAGAGGTTCTAGCGACATCTAACTTAGGTTGAGTAGTAATACTCTACACTTGAATGAGTGTCTGAGAGCCTGGAGAGGCTTGGTGAAAGAAAGTGCACATGGTCTAGAGCTTGGAGAGGCTCAGTAGAAAAGACTACTGCATAGGTGCCTGGAGAAGTAGTTGAAAACAAAGAAATACTCGGGGTGGTCTGAAGAGGCCGTGAGGAATACTCGATAGACCATGTGTGCCTTAAATAACTTCTAAAGTAAGTGTCTGAAGTGAGTCTGAAATGAACTTAGTTCAGAAAAACAGAATTAGACTTCAGACAGTCTTCAATCTGCTGAAGTACTTTAGAAACTGTAATTAAGATACCTCTGTGTAGCAATCTTCAGAAGATATTTTGAGAAGCCTTTCAATTAAAACAATCTTATGTTTAAGAGAAAGATTTGCTATCTTATCTCTCTTATCTTCCGCATGTTTTGAAACTAACTCTGATCTTAAGATTGGTTTTGTACTTTGATCGTTTCATACGATTGTTTTATCAAAGATTTCCAAAAGTATTTATGAAATTTTAAAACACTATTTAACCCCCCCTTCTAGTGTTTCCTGTGGTTCTAACAAAACGATGTGGGTACCTAAAACTTAATTGTTCTTGTTGCAGATGTGTTTAACAAAACAAATGAGACGCCACAAATGATTCCTGGACAGTGGCTGCTCGCGACATATGACAGGAGAAAGGTCTTTGTTCTAAAAACCTTAGACCAAAGGATGGAGGAGTGGTGACCTTTGGAGGAGATCAGAAAGGCAAAATCACCGGCGTTGTTCAGTAGGTATATCTCCTCTATCCGTTAGCCACAATGTCCTTTTAGGTAAAAGTTCTCCAACACAACCTGCTGAGCATAAGTCAATTGTGTGACAGTGGTTTTTTGTTGTATCCTTCACAAAAGATGGTTGTATATCAGAGACTCCTCTATCAAATCATTTTTACTGGCCAAGAGACCAATACTGTGTATAAAATTAATCTTGCGGACCTTGCTTATCAAAATGTGACTTGTCTTATTTCTGTGAAGATGAAAAACAGATTTGGCATCAGAAACTTGGGCATGCCAGCTTGAGATTGATCTCAAAGCTTACAAAACACAAATCTTGTAAAAGGATTACCCAAGCTTTCTTTCAAATCTGACATTTTATGTGAAAATTGTTTAAAGGGGAAGCAAACCAGAAATTCTTTGAAAAGTATAAATGTTGTTTCAACTGCTAGACCCTTAGAAGTTCTTCATATTGATCTATTTGGTCCTACGAGGAATAGAAAGTCTTGCTGGTAAAAAGTATGGTTTGGTCATTGATGATGACTATTCTAGATTCACATGGGTAATATTCCTCAAAAGCAAGGATGAGACTTTTGAGAACTTTGCCAAATTCTGTAAAAGGGTGGCAAATGAGAAAGGATTTTGCATATCTGCCATTAGTAGTGATCATGGAGGTGAGTTTGAAAACTCAAGCTTTCAGTATGTTCTGTGATGAGATGAGATCTCTCAATTTCTCAGTGGCTAGAACACCGCAACAAAATGGGGTTGTTGAGAGAAAGACAGAAGTTTGTAGGAGATGGGTAGATCCATGCTTATTTTAAGCAATCTTCCAAGGTCATTCTGGGCAGAGGCTGTTCACATAGCTTGCTATATCAAAACAGAATTTGGCAAGGGCCTATTCTCAATAAGACTCCCTATTAATTGTGGAGAGGAAGAAAACCCAACATTTCTTATTTTCACATCTTGGCTGTGAGTGTTTCATACTCAACACCAAGGATGATCTGGGTAAGTTTGATTCAAGATCTGACAAAGGATTCTTCATTAGTTATTCAGAAAACCTCTAAGGCATATAGAGTTTACAACTCTAGAACCCTAACTGTTGAAGGAAACCATTCATGTTAGATTTAATGATGCTAAAGAGACTGAAAGGGAACTATCAGATCTAGAAGAGGATTTTGCAAGAATTGAGCTGACCCTACTTCAGAGACTTTAATGGCTAAGGATGAAGAACCTGCTGAAGGACCCTCTGAAGTACCTGCTGAAAGGTCAACTCTTCAACCTGCTGAAACTGATACTCATCAGAGAGTTGATGCTGAGTCTCAAAATGAGCAAGTTTTCCCTCGCTGGCGTGAATGGAGATACAAAGTAAGATTGAAGCTACAATCCTATTATCATAAGGAAGAAGCCTCTGAAGTTCAACCAGTATGAAGAATTGAAGTTGTCTGAAGGACGCAACCCGTCTGAAGTATTGAAGCTGTCTGAAGCATCAAACCGTCTGAAGTGGTGAAGCTGTCTGAAGTTTCAATCTGTCTGAAGTCTCAATCCGTCTGAAGTATTGAGGCCTTCTGAAATCCGACGAGGCACTACTTGCTGAACACTATGAAGACTTTTGCTCTCTGAAGATTGCCTGAGAAAAGGCATTCTCTGCTACACGTTTCCTTCTCAAGCATATTTATGGAAATTAACACAGAGACCTTTCCTGGTGCTTTTGAATTTCATACACCACTGAGAAATCTCTGCAACGCAGCATTCGCAGCAACAAACGGCGGGCAACTTTATAGCAGCACCTACATTGTACTGTGTCAGACATGTCAGAGCCCTCAGAGGCGTGTCTCACAACGGATTAAAGAGGATTCAATGCTATCTCTAAACGATAGTATTTCAACGGATATTTCCTCCATTTATACAATCCAAAAGAAAGCAGAAGAAAGCTAAAGGAGAAAGCAAAAGCAAGAAGAAATTCAAGAGAGAGAATACGCAGATTATATCAAGAAAAATCTCTCACAAAGAGGCACATAACAAGTGTCGGAACGAGATCGTCTGTACACCTATTTGCTTAAGGAGAAGCAACCGTTTGAGAAGCTATTACACAACGGCTATATGAGCCACATCATCATCAGCTCAACGGTATTATGAATCATCTTCAACGGCTATATTCAAGAAGAACATATAAATAGCCTAAGAAAGAATTTGAAGATGTTGATCGACAGGATCAATCAAGTTGGTCGGTCCAACCAGTTGTTGTTATTGTTAACACAACCAAGTTGGCATGATTGCCCAACCAGTGGTGGAAGTTAGATTAACTGCCCAACCAAATAGAGTTAACTAGGCTGAGTGCCAATGGTTAACAAGAGTTGACTTGAGCTAAAGTGAATCATAAATATGTCAACAAAGTTTGATCAGAGAGTTGGTTTCTCGAATCAATCAGGCTACTGACTAGCTGGTCAGTTAGTCATGTTTGTTCAGTTGATCTGTTTGATCAATTAAGTTGGTTGTTGGTCTGAAGACAACCATGCTGAGCAGATGACTATCAAACTGGGTATGGTTTGAAGCTTTGAAGATACCTTGGTATTCCAATGATACGGGTGAGAATGTAGCCCATGGAAACCAATGGTTGGAGGATAAGGCTGGAGCTTAATTTCATATCTTAGTTAGCCTACTCTCAGAGGATGTATTCCTCATAGATAAGATAGGGATTGTACTTAATTCAAACTCTTTTATTACTGTCTATCCTTGTATTTAGTTTGTAATGACTGTATCCTGAGTAAGTACTTAGTAATCTCTATGTACATGAAGAATATGAGTTGAGAGGTTCTAGCGAACATCTAACTTAGGTTAAGTAGTAATACTCTACACTTGAATAAGTGTCTGAGAGCCTGGAGAGGCTTGGTGAAAGAAAGTGCACTTGGTCTAGAGCTTGGAGAGGCTCGGTAGAAAAGACTACTGCATAGGTTGCCTGGAGAGGTAGTTGAAAACAAAGAAATACTCGGTTGGTCTGGAGAGGCCGTGAAGAATACTTGGTCGGTCTGGAGAGGCCGTGAGGAATACTCGATAGACCATGTGTGCCTTAGAATACTCGGTTGGCCTGAAGAGGCTGTGAAGAATACTTGTATCTGTGGTTTCAGATAGTGGAAAATCCAGTGGTGGTTTGCCACTGGGACTGGATGTAACTCACGGTGATGTGGGTGAACCAGGATAATTTTTGTGTCTCAGTTTTCCTTCCCTTAATCTCTTTTACTTTCAGTTTTGCATTTACCTTAGGGATTGAAAAGTATTGTCAGATTCACCTTAACAAAACAATTTCAAACAAACAAATTCTTCGAAGATAATTAAACCTCAAGTCTCTCTCATATCGTTTGAGATATTACAGAGAATGTACCTTAAATAACTTCTAAAGTAAGTGTCTGAAGTGAGTCTGAAATGAACTTAGTTCAGAAAACAGAATTAGACATCAGACAGTCTTCAGTCTGCTGAAGTACTTTAGAAACTGTGCTTCAGATACTCTGTGTAACAATCTTCAGAAGATATTTTGAGAAGCCTTTCGATCAAAACAATCTTAAGTTTAAGAGAAAGATTTTCTATCTTTATCTCTCTTATCTTCCGCATGTTTGAAACTAACCCTGATCTTAAGATTGGTTTTGTACTTTGATCGTTTCATACAATTGTTTTATCAAAGATTTCCAAAATTATTTATGAAAGTTTAAAACACTATTCAACCCCCCCTTCTAGTGTTTCCCGTGGTTCTAACAATTGGTATCAGAGCTCACCTTCGGGTTGAGCATCTAACAAATGCAGAAGGAGTAGATCCTCAGAAGATGAAGATCTCACCAAGCTGAAGCAACTCTGAAGAATGATAATGAGAATAGGAAAATCATTTTCCAATACTCATTACTTATAAGGCTAAAGCACATGACGTAACTGGAAAAAGAAAATGTATCTATTTCTAGATCACAAATGGGTAACACCTTTCCTGTCTAAATTTAAATTTAAATATAGTTACTTATCTTTTACATGATCTGTTTTATTGAAATTGTTTAAAAAATATGATTGCATGCTAAGTGTGTGAAGTCCATTAATCAGTTTGAGGATCAAACTTGATTTAAAGACTTAACATCCTTTAGTTTTAATGATTAACAAATAAGATTATATAAAGAACAAATACGATTATATAAAGAACAAATAAGATTATATAAACAGGTTCTACTGAGAAAGGTATTGGTTTGTTAATTATGTTTCAGGATGGAATACTCTTTAGAAGAGAAGAAGAAGATTTTGTGAACAGAATCAGAATCAGAAGATCAGAATCTGAAGAAAGAATAATCCTTAACAGAGTTGAAGCAACTAAAGAATAGAAGTGAAGACTTGAAGACTGTCTGAAGAAGTGAAGACTTGAAGACTATCTGAAGAATTGAAGATTAGAAGACTATCTGAAGAATTGAAGACTAAGAAGACTATCTGAAGAACTGAAGGCAGAAGATATATGAAGAAGTACAGATTCAAATATACACCTGTCTGAAGAACACCAATGAACTGAAGAAATGAATACAAGATGAAGCGGACTGAAGTATTGAAGCTGTCTGAAGTACGCAACATGTCTGAAGTATTGAAGCTGTCTTAAGTGTTGAAGCCGTCTGAAGACTCGAACCCGTCTGAAGACTGGAACCTGTTTGAAGACTGGAACCCGTCTGAAGATTGGAAGCCGTCTGAAGCTTTAGTAATGACGTGGCATCTTTGCTGAAACCTTGCGTGAAGACTTTTTTGAGTCTCTGCTGCTCGTACGTTTTGGAACACATTTTTGGCAAAGTCACAGAGATCTTTCCTGGTGCCTTTAAAGTTCATACACCACTGAGGAAACCTCTGCAACAGTTGCAGCAACAACGGTGGCAGCTTTATAGCAGCACCAACGTTGTACTTTGTCAGATATGTCAGTACACCCAGAAGTATGTCTCACAACGGATATCTCTAAACGGTGGTATCACAATTGATATATCATCATTGCTAATCCGAAAGAAAGCAGAAGAAAGGCTCAGGAGACTAAGCAAAAGCAACAAGGAAGATGTTTGAATAAAATATATTCAATTCAACATCTTTATCTAAATCTCAAAAGAGGAATCTGCAAACAACGACTATTGGTCAAGACATCTCATTCAGTAAGAAGTAATGGTGTCAGGAGCAAATGAAAAAGAAGTATATGTAGAATAAGCAAAAAGACAAATTCAACGGATACCTACTCCCAAGAAAATAAGAGAAATCTAGAAGAAAGCGAAGAAGAGCAGAAGAAAGAAAGCAGAGAGAAAATCAAGAGAGAGAGAATTAGCCGAAAGAATATCAAGAAAGAAAATCTCTTAAAAGAGCTCATCTATAGAAGTGTCAGAACATGATTGTCTGAACACTTATTTGCTTAGAGAAAAAAGCAACCGTGTGAGAAGCTATTACACAACGGCTATATGAGCCACATCATCAACAGCTCACGGTATTATGAAACATCTTCAACGGCTATATCAAGAAGAAAATATAAATAGCCTCAAGATTGAATTTGAAGATGTTGGTCGTGGCCAACCAGTTGTTGTTGTTAAACACAACCAAGTTGGCATACTGCCCGACAAGAGTGGTTGTTGTTGTTGTTGCAATTGAAAAGAACAACATGAGAAAAGAGATTGTGTGGCTATTGTTGCCTTATTGTTCGGATGAACAAATAGGCAGCTGTGTTATGCTGGCAAAAATGACAGTCACACCTAGAATAGGTAAGCCATGAACATACTTGTATTCCAACGATACGGGGGTGAGAATTGTAGCCCATGTAAACCAATGGTTGGAGAATGAGGCTGGAGCTTAATCTCATATTTCACTTAGGCCAAACTAGTTGAGGGAGGAGAAGTACCTCACTTATTAGAGACGAGATTGTACTTAACTTAAACACTTATGTCTCTGTCTTCCTTGTACTTAGGATTTATACATTGTATCCTGAGTAGTACTCAGTCAACCTCTAGTACAGGAAGAGATTAAGTTTTATGTTTCATGGAAACTTAAACTTAGTTTAGTTTTGTAACACACTTTATGTGTCAGAGAGCCTGGAGAGGCTTGGTGGAAGAAAGAAGATACTCTACACTTAGTTAAGTGTCTGAGAGCCTGGAGAGGCTGGTGGGGGAAGAAGAATTTTTGTTTTGGGTTGTGGTAGCCTGGCGGGCTAGATAGAAAAGAATTTACTGTTGTTTAGCCTGAAAGGCTGTGGAAAGGAAAGAAACTTGTATCTGTGGATTCAGATAGTGAAAATCCAGTGGTGGTTTGCTCTGGGGACTGGATTGTAGCTCACGGTTTTGTGGGGAACCAGGATAAATTCTGGTCTAAGTTTTTCTTTCTCTTAATCTCTTTTACTTACAGTTTTCATATAACATTGGGGATGAAAAGTATTTTTATAACAAGCTAACTCAAGGATTTCAATTAAAACAAGTTTTCATACAAACATAACATTAAAACGTCTAGTGTAGGTGAAGTATTATAGAGAATATTCAGAGGGTTGTCTGAAATATCTGTCTGAAGTGAGCCCAACAGGAACTCAGTTCAGACACCTGATATAGATGGTCTCTGATCATCTAAAATTATTTCAGAAATAGTTTCTGAAGGTACTCTTGTCTAGTAAGATTCTGAAGAGAACTGAGAGAAGTTTTTTTTAAAATCAAAACAATCTTAAGTGTAAGAAAAAGTTTTTTAATCTAAATCTTCATATATTCCGCATGTTTTAAAATAACTCTGATTCTTAAGATTGGTTTGCACAATGATCACTTAACGTGATTGTTTTAAAATAAAAATTCCAAAATTGTCTTAAAATTGCTAAACACTATTCAACCCCCCTTCTAGTGTGCCTGTGGTCTAACAAAGTGTATATATGTATATTGCCTGATGTTTATAAATTGTTCTGTTGAATATTTTTGCTTGAATGAATGGGTTGAATCGTCGCACCATGTTTAGTAGAATTATCTGCATGAATTATGTGTATATTTATTTAAGTAAATGAAGAGTCGTATGTGTTAATATTAAATATGAAACGGCACGATTTGAATCATTGAATCATTAACTGGTTACTCTCAATCGGCACGCATGCACTACTTCCCACACCGGTTCAGTGCATGAACCCCTTTCATTAACGCCTGATGCACGCTCTCTTGCTATATAGGGATTGATGATCAACATGGAAATCCCACGCATTCAAAATCCTTTTCTCCTAAAAGCCCAAAGCATTACATCTCAGAAGAAAATCAATTGTTCCATAGTACTCAAGGCAAATACTTCAGTATATCAAGTAACCCTGCTCTCTCAGTTTTTAATTAGAGAATCATCCCGTGTAGGATGTAAATCTCTCGAAATTTGACGAGCAGATTACAAGATTCTGAGTATTTCGATGCTGTTGGATGGATTCCATACTTCAAAATTTCCTCCTCCTGGCATAAGGAAATTGTAATGGAGTTTTGGGACAATATCAAGATCTATCTGAAACCAACGAACTGGGATTGAAACGAAGGTATGGAAGATCACTGTTGGTGGACACCAAACTTATTGCTAAAGTTAAGGTGTTCCTGACAGAGGGAACAATATTTCCAAAGATGGAATCGTTACATGGTGGAAACATTGTTCTTGACCAAATCTTTTTGGGAAGAAAAAGATTTTCCCTTTCAGACCCTCTCAATTCTGAGCATAACCAAAACCCTCCTCGCTACTAAACGTTGTATTCTCCCTAGGGGAAGAAACAATTAGTTATAAGCATGAGGGAGAGGTTTGTATTGGGACTCTGCTGTCAAAGAAGAAAATAAATCTCCCATGGGTGTTGTTGTATCAATGATGTTCAAAGATGAATATGAAATGGGAATGAGAATCCTCTATCTTCACAATACCTTAATCATGAAGATTTTGTTGCACAAGGGATTTCCTATGGAAGTCTCTTTGATCAACCGTCTCCTGACTCTTCACCCCGGACTACATATGTTGAGTTTGGACCGGACTCTCACTGAAAGAGAAGAGAAGCTCCTGAGAATCAAGTGGTCATTCCCTCTCTCCTTGCTCCAGCATTGAAGAAGGACTAATGATATCCACTTGGAAATCTCATAAAAGGAAAAGGACGACATTGGTGCATACAATGTGAGAAGAGAAATGATTTAAGTAGTGACCCAAGCCGCCAAAGAAAGAGGATCCGAAAGCTCAAGGCAGAAATGAAGAATATGAAAGCCAATGAGGAAAAAACCCTGTTGATGACCCAATGATACACTTATGTTCTGTTTCTTGAGTCTCTGTATTTATGTCTTTACGTTTAGAGTACATTTTACCTTTTTTGTTTTGGTTGTTGTTTTTTGGTTTTATGGTCTTTCTTTTAAATTTTAATATCTTCTATATGTTTGAGTTGTTTATATGTGTTTTCATTTGTGCATATTAAGTCTATCAATCACCCCCATCCTTAATTAAGTAAACAACTGTATCAAAATTGTGTGATCATTTACACTGTACATGAATCTTATAACTTAATATTTGTTCTCTTAAATAATTCAAACTAAAAGATAAATTAAATGAACTCAACTAAATCTAAAAATCTAAAATAATTTTTTAATTGGTAAAATAATCAGGATTTAAGACAATTGGTTTAAATGATTAACTTTTAATATCAGATGCTACTAAAAGGGTTTTTAGTTTGTGTATGTTTCAGAGAAAAACGGTTTTTAAAGACAATCTCAAGAAAAACCATAGAAGAAAGGGTGAAGAAACATCGTCTGAAATGGTTGCTAAAGTGATAACATCTCCATTGTCTGAACCTGTTTTAGAAAAAGTTCGAAATGAACTCACTGGAATTGTGGGTCATCAATGATAAATATAGTTAACATTATATGCACCAAACCTAACTCAAATCTTGAGAAGATATAAAATACTTAGTAACATCCCTATTCTCTGAACCTGTTCAGGAAGTTTTATGGACTTACTGAAATTGTGGGTCAAGAATGCTAAGGTGACTGATACTTAATCCATTAAAGTTATCTCAATTCTTGAAGAAAGGTAAGATGATTGTTCAAAGATTCTCACAAGCGGAAAAGCAAAATACAAAAGTAGGACGTGCAGACCTCAAATGACCTCAGATGGAGAAAAAGTCTTCAAGGCAAGAAGCAATTTCGGATAACATGCTTATCCGGTGGACAATAAACAGATCAGAGGTAACATCTCTCCATACCTAATCTAACTTTCATGATCTTATATTCAATGCAGTTTGCTTAAATATGACATTGTCTTCTGAAAAGACGTGTGTTTTAATAAGGGGGTCTCTTGGAACTAAACGTCTAATATCTTTAAAGGTCGCGACGTTTCACTTGTCTATCAATCAACGCACTCTTCCCAAGAAGCGGTGTCAGTGTCAAATTAATTGCTCTTGTGTATTATATTCTCAAATTTCTATCTGCTCTCTTCATCTCAACCTCCAAATCTCTCTAGAACCTCCAAAATTTTTCACTTCCTCTATCTTTCAAACCCAAACGGTTGACTTTCAGAATCTCTCTAAGGTTGGTTATATGTAACTGCCCTTTTCGAAGCCGCCGGATGGTTACCCTTCTTTGAAGCCATTGATAATCCATGGCATGAAGAAAGTGTGTACCAATTCTGGAAACACGCTATGTCTGGAAAACTCAGAAGAAGAGACCTGCCTCAAAGCCCAAGTAATGAATCAAAAGGTTGGTTTGTAACTACCAATATCCTTGAGAAAGCTCTAGGAGTAAAAGCGAAGGAGAATTTGTTCTCAACAACTTGGAAAGATCTGTTTGAGAAACAGTTTAAAACCATCTAACTTCATAGGCGAGGAATGAAAGTCATTCCCAAAGTTCTCTTCAATATTCTGAAATTATGTGTGATCCCACGTGTTAAGGATAACCGTTAACCTTGAGAAGGAGAGGTTTCTGTGTTATCAATCTTCTGCAAAAGAAGAAGATTAATCTTCCGTGGATCATTCTTCGATATGGCAAGAAGAAAACTGGGAGATTCTACTATCCTACCTCACAATACTGTGATCATGAAGATTCTTATGGTAAACAATTTTCAATTAGCAACCTGTACGACCATAGACATCCTGGTCTCTTAAGGGTAAATCATCGGAAACAGAGGAAACCGATGGGACATTCCTGAGAGTAAAAGACTAAGGATAGAGAACGCTCAGCTCGTAATAAGTTACAGAAGATAAGGAGAACTGTGTTGCAATCTTAAGGTGATTTGCGTGGTTTAAGAAGTCAAGTGGAGAAAAGATCCTTTTTAAATCAACCTCTGTAAAACTCTCATGCCAGCTGTGTATCTTTGCCTTTCTGTTTCCAACGTTGACGTTTTTTTTTTTCTTTTTCAGTCTAGGAGGTTAGTTTCTTTTCGTCTCAATCTACTATTTTTGCTTATCTCTAGTATTTTTTTTTACCAGTCTTTATAACAACTAATTTTAAGACTTTACCTGTTTAATGCAAGTAATCACCTACCTTTTAATCAATGACCAAAGAGGGGAGAAGAGAATATAAACTTACAAATGCTAAAAAGAAGGTAACTAAAGGGAAATAATATAGTATAAGGAAAATATAAAATAAGTAAGAAATCAATGAGTCTTAACAGTAAGAATAACACTAAGTTTTAACAATAGGTATCTAAAATGTATCAATATATTAACAGTAAAGATTTAACAATCGGTATCTAAAAATATTAATAATAATAATAACATTTGGTATAGAGAAGATATCTAAAGACTTAACCAATAATTGGCATAGAAAAGAGTTCTAATAACAGTAGGTATCTGAAATCTTAACAAGTTAAAATTTAACAATCGTTTATCTAAGATATTAACAATAACTGAACAGCTGGTAATAAAGATTTAACAATTGGATTGTTTAAAGACTTAATTGGTTTCAGAAGATAACTAAAAGAATCAAATGCTTGTCTCAGGGGAGTAATATAGATAGGGGGAGTAATACAATTAAACATTTTGTTTATTATCTCTCGTTTCTCTTTAAACATTTTGTCAGTATATATAATTATTTGTATCATTAAAAAGGAGGAGATTGTGAGTCTATAATCGTTTAAGGTATTTAACATGACTATAAGACTTAATCCTTAAGTTTTAATGATTAACAAATAAGATTATATTAATGATTAACAATAAGATTATGTTAATGATTAAGGACACATGAGTTTTATATAAGAATTGTATAAAATTATGTAAACAGATTCTACTGAGAAAGGTATTGGTTTGTTGATGTGTTTCAGGTCAGAATAATTATCTGAAGAGAAGAAGAAGATAATCAGAATCGCATTTCAGAAGATCAGGATCAGAAGAACAAGATGCAGAAGAAGAATCCAAAGAAGAGTAATCCACAACCAAGGTGAAGACCTTGAGACTATCGGAAGAATCGAAGACTTGAAGAATTGAAAGAGCGAAGAAGTGAAGACTCAAAGATGCACTATCTGAAGTACAGATATTCTCTGAAGAATGAAGATGATCTAAAGCAATTTGAGACTGAAGATGAAGATGTCGAATCAAGAAATGATTCTCTTGGAGACGTTGCAAAGAGTAAAGCACACTCCATCAAAATGGAGACACTCATCTCAGTAGAAAAAGCTAGACATGCTTTTCTACCTCGATCAAAGTCTTGCACAAATAAGGAAATACTGCCAAAGATTTCTGCAACGCCTGCTGCACCTGCAACAAAAGGATCTGTGTGCGCAGACCTACTGCATGTACGCCTGCCCATGTCCAGAATGGGTTAGAAGACTAAACAAAAGCAAGCAGAAAGATGGTTGAATAAAGCACATACAATCACATCTTTATCTAGAAGAGAAGGAAGATACTAGAGAAGAGAGAAGAAGAAGAAGAAGAGAAGAAGAAGAAGAAGAAGAAGAAAAGAAGAAGAAGATAGAAGAAAGAAAGAACGAAGAAGAAAGAAGAAGAAAGAAGAGAAGAAAAGAAAGAGAAGAAGAAGAAGAAGAGAAGAGAAAAGAAGATAAGAAGAAGAAGAGAAAAGAAAAGAAGAAGAAGAAGAGAAGAAGAGAAGAATAAGAGAAAGAAAATGAAGCTACAATCCTCTTATCATAAGCAGAAGCCTTCTGAAGTCTCAACCAGTCTGAAGGATTGAAGTTGTCTGAAGGACTCAACCCGTCTGAAGTATTGAAGCTGTCTGAAGCATCACCCCGTCTGAAGTGGTGAAGTTGTCTGAGTTTCAATATGTCTGAAGTCTCAATCCGTCTGAAGTATTGAGGCCTTCAGAAATCCGATGTGGCACTACTTGTTGAACCTATCAAGACTTTTGCCTTCTGAAGATTGCTGAGAAAAGTCATTCTCTGCTACACGTTTCCTTCTCAAGCATATTTATGGAAATGACACAGAGACCTTCCTGGTGCTTTTGAATTTCATACACCACTGAGGAAATCTCTGCAACGCAGCATTCGCAGCAACAACGGTGGCAGCTTTATAGCGCACCTACATTGTACTGTGTCAGGACATGTCAGAGCCCTCAGAGGTGTGTCTCACAACGGATTAAAGAGGATTCAATGCTATCTCTAAACGATAGTATTTCAACGGATATTTCCTCATTTATACAATCCAAAAGAAAGCAGAAGAAAGCTAAAGGAGAAAGCAAAGCAGAAGAAATTCAAGAGGGAGAATACGCAGATTAATATCAAGAAACATGTCTCACAAAGAGGCACATAACAAGTGTCAGAACGGGATCGTCTGTACACCTATTTGCTTAAGGAGAAACAACCGTTGAGAAGCTATTACACAACGGCTATATGAGCCACATCATCATCAGCTCAACGGTATTATGAATCATCTTCAACGGCTATATTCAAGAAGAACATATAAATAGCCTTAAGAAAGAATTTGAAGATGTTGATCGACAGGATCAATCAAGTTGGTCGGTCCAACCAGTTGTTGTTATTTTTAACACAACCAAGTTGGCATGATTGCCCAACCAGTGGTGGAAGTTAGATTAACTGCCCAACCAAATAGAGTTAACTAGGCTAAGTGCCAAATGGTTAACAAGAGTTGACTTGAGCTAAAGTGAATCATCAATATGTCAACAAAGTTTGATCAGAGAGTTGGTTCTCGAATCAATCAGGCTACTGACTAGCTGGTCAGTTAGTCATGTTGTTCAGTTGATCTGTTTGATCAATTAAGTTGGTTGTTGGTCTGAAGACAACCATGCTGAGCAAATGACTATCAAACTGGGTATGGTTTGAAGCTTTGAAGATACCTTGGTATTCCAATGATACGGGTGAGAATGTAGCCCATGGAAAGCAATGGTTGGAGGATAAGGCTGGAGCTTAATTTCATATCTTAGTTAGCCTACTCTCAGAGGATGTATTACTCATAGAAAAGACAGGGATTGTACTTAATTCAAACACTTGTATCACTGTCTATCCTTGTATTTAGTTTGTAATGATTGTATCCTGAGTAAGTACTTAGTAATCTCTATGTACAAGAAGAATCTGAGTTGAGAGGTTCTAGCGAACATCTAACTTAGGTTGAGTAGTAATACTCTACACTTGAATAAGTGTCTGAGAGCCTGGAGAGGCTTGGTGAAAGAAAGTGCACTTGGTCTAGAGCTTGGAGAGGCTCGGTAGAAAAGACTACTGCATAGGTTGCCTAGAGAGGTAGTTGAAAACAAAGAAATACTCGTTGGTCTGGAGAGGCCGTGAAGAATACTTGGTCGATCTGGAGAGGCCGTGAGGAATACTCGATAGACCATGTGTGCCTTAGAATACTCGGTTGGCCTGAAGAGGCTGTGAAGAATACTTGTATCTTTGGTTCAGATAGTGGAAAATCCAGTGGTGGTTTGCCACTGGGACTGGATGTAACTCACGGTGATGTGGGTGAACCAGGATAATTTTTGTGTCTCAGTTTTCCTTCCCTTAATTTCTTTTACTTTCAATTTTGCATTTACCTTAGGGATTGAAAAGTATTTTCAGATTCACCTTAACAAACAATTTCAAACAAACAAATTCTTCGAAGATAATTAAACCTCAGTCTCTCTCATATCGTTTGAGATATTACAGAGAATGTACCTTAAATAACTTCTAAAGTAAGTGTCTGAAGTGAGTCTGAAATGAACTTAGTTCAGAAAACAGAATTAGACTTCAGACAGTCTTCAGTCTGCTGAAGTACTTTAGAAACTGTGCTTAAGATACTATGTGTAACAATCTTCAGAAGATATTTTGAGAAGCCTTTCGATCAAAACAATCTTAAGTTTAAGAGAAAGAATTTCTATCTTTATCTCTCTTATCTTCCGCATGTTTTGAAACTAACTCTGATCTTAAGATTGGTTTTGTACTTTGATCATTTCATACGATTGTTTTATCAAAGATTTCCAAAATTATTTATGAAAGTTTAAAACACTATTCAACCCCCCTTCTAGTGTTTCTTGTGTTTCTAACATTGCTCAGCTTCTTTAGTCTGGTGCTGTCTTCCTCCCCCCTTCTCCTAGATTTTTTTGGCCTCCTAGGCCTTCTTACAATTTGCCTAGGTATTGGTGGGATTGATTGTAGCTTCCCAGAACTGCACGGACTGAACTGGTCTGATAAAATGTTCATATGTTGCACGATAGGCAGTCATTTTAAGCCATGGGTGGACATAATTCTCAGGCTCAACATTTAAATAGACCATTGCAGAAATGGCATGTCTGCAAGGCATCCCACTCACCTGCCAGAACCTACAAGTGCAACTTTGCTCACCAAGGTCAACAGCCATCTTAGTGTCATACCTCTGAACTTCATATCTTGTGTACTGACCATCACCAGCCCATTGAGTTGTCCACTTCATGCTCAAGACCTTCTCCTTGTCAAGCCTTTTCTGTTGCTTAGGTGGTAACTGCCTTTGGTATTTAAGCAGTGCCCTTTATTGGAAGCCATGTTCCTCATTATATAAGACCTTACCTCCTCTAGCATTGTCAAAATTGGTTTTCCTCTATATTTGACTATCTTCCCATTGAAAACCTCACAATTGTTGTTGCATAATGTGTCCACTTTTGCAGCTGGACTAAAGTGGGCCTTGGTCCAGAACTGAGTGGAAATTTGTTCAGATACTCCCATGCCTTTTTATCTATACTCTTCACTCTGTCCATATGGAGATTCAATTCTTGTATTGTGGTACTCCTTGCACAAGACCACACCAAATCCCTTAACACTTTGTCCTTCCATACTTTGATAAAAATTTTCCAAAGATGCATGACACAAAATCTATGATCAGCACCTGGCATTACTTCCTGCAAGGCAGGGATCAAACCCTACAACCAAACACCAAAACAGAAACACTGTCAAGTCAGTAAAAAAGTCAGGTTAAACAAATATGACACATGCATATGTATCCCTAAAGTATATATAAATCATGCATTTAGTCCCCGAACTAAAATAAAACCATGCAAGTCAGTCCCTTAATATAACATTACCTTTTGCATGTCTGAAATGAAATTCCAACCATGTTGCTGATAATCTCCCAAGTCTTCATGCAAAAATTCCAAGAACCATTTCCAATTATCCTTAGTTTCAATGTCAACAACTGCATATGCAATCACATATATGTGGTTGTTTGCATCACCTCCCACAGCAGTAAGCAATTGACCACCATAATACCCTTAAGGAAACACCATCCAAACCTATCATAGGTCTACAACCACCCTTGAATCCTCTCTTGCATGCATCAAAACATATGTAAAGCCTCTGAACAATGGAGGGCCTTCATCTTGTGGTATAGTGTCCATCTTGATGGTGGAATTTGGGTTACTTCTCAACAGCTCATTACAATAATCCCACAATTTGTTATATTGTAGTATTTCAGAACCTTCAATGTTTTCCCTTGCCTGCTTCAAAGACCTGTAGATCATGTTGTCTTCTAAGTACACACCATATTCCTCCTTCATCATGTAATATGCTTGGCTGTGAGTTAAACCAGGTTGACTCCTTAGCCTTGCCTCTATTTTTTTTTGTTACCCAATGCCTATCTGCTTGCCTGTTTCCAAAGGACCTTGGACAAGTGTGATCTCCAGTCAGTGTCTTTATTTGGAACTATTTGTCAGACTGCTTTGTGAGCATAAAACCTCCCATGAGCAGTTTTCATTGGCACACTTTGCTCTTGCCCTTACCTTGTCATTCTTAAGCCATTTTATTCTCTTCCAAGATGGATGTTGTAATCCTTCACAACAGCCTTAAAGTCATCCAACCTCCTTGCAAATTCCATACCCAACAGCAGATGCACATCACCAAAAGCAGCATCAGGATTAAATTGTGTGAATTGCCTACTAGGTTGGTCTTCACCATCAGATGAGCTGATGGGTAAGTGAAGTTCTTCTGATTGGTAGGAGAACCTACCTTCCTCATCACTGTTGGCTTCTTCACCATCAGCAGCATGTTCCTCCCATGCAACAGCATCTTCTTCTTCCCCTGCAGCCATGTTTTCCTCTACCACCACCATTCAAACTTCCCCCACTTCCATCACTTCCACTACCACCTACTTGTCTTCTTTGCCTACTGCTAGACCCAACATCCTCACCAACCCTTTTCTTCCTTCTAGGTACAAACAGAGTCCTCCTCCTCCTCATCATCATCACATTGGAGAGTTGAAGGCCTATAAAGAGAGTCACTAGCAGACTCATAGTCATCACCAGAGCTCTCCTCTAATGTTTCATATGTTCTGTCCTCTTCACTACCTGCCCTTCCCTCTATCATCCTCACCCATGTCATCCCCTACAGCACACTTCAGCATCATTCAACTCCTCATCTTCAGCAACAGTATTGTCAACCCCTGCAGCACCATCACATTCAGTAATTTTCTTAACATTGGTATCAATATTGTCAGCCCCTACAACACCCTCAAAATCAGCAATGTCCTCAGCATTGGTATCAATCAAGTCAGCCCCTGCAGCCCCATCACATTCAGCACCCTCCTCAGCAGAACCATCAACTTCAATGCCACTATCCCTAAACTCATTTTCTGTCTCCTCAACTTGACCTTGGTCAGCAATTTGAAGCACAACTTCAGTATCCTCACTTGCATCATCTTCTACAAAATCTGGAGCCATTGTCATCCTTAAAATATCATCAACAGTTCTGCGCAAGTCTTCATCAATGGTTGCATCATTGGGTGCCTTTTGACTAATCTTAGGGGTATCAATAGGATGCTCAAAGTATATACATCTCCCAGTCACGCACCATCCCAATGTTACACATTTGCCTAACATCAAGGCCTTCAGCCAATGGTCTTAATCCCTTCTCAAGGTTAAAGTCTGGATTATGCCACCATATGCTGTCAAACCTAACATAACCATGCTCCTTGCACAGATCAAAAGGTGTCCACAAGCACATAGTATCAACATCCAGTCCTTCCCAGACATCAATCTCACCACCAACATACTCTAAGACATTCTTATCATCCCTTAAAAATTTTCCTCCATGATGGAGAATCAAAGTCAAGAAAAACTCTGGTTCTCCGCTCCATCTATTCCTAAAATCAACAGTAAGAAAAATAAACATTACAAACTAAAAACACCCACTTTTATTCTTAACTGTAAGTTACAAAAAAGAAAACGAAGACAATAGGGCCATGGACCACACACCCACGTAAAAATGCATGCAATAGCTTATGGTGTTCTGGCAAGCGAACCACAAAACCAGCAGTATAATAGTAAGTAAAAGTATCGTATCCACAGGGAACGGTTATTTATGTAGAACGAAATCGTATTTATCAAGGGAAAGCAATAGTTTAGAGAGTATGATTGCAGAATGGTAAGAAGTAGACAATTAATTGGAATTAGAAAGATAGAGTTAGAGACACTTTACTTGGATCAGGATTGGATTTCATCTCATCACACCCATTGTGCATATAAAGACTACTTATTTATGTTGGTATACTCTATAAAATATGTAGACAAACTTTATTGCTAAGACCCCGAGTTACCAGCAGCCTCACACACTCAAAGGTAATCCATGCGGGCTCTCCCAGGCGACAGACTTACCCTCGGCTTATTTTGCTCTCTTTTGTTCTGTTTGTAAAGAATTAATTGAAATACGTGGCCCTATGAACTGAATATACCTTCACTCCAGTACTGTCACTACCTTCACTCATTAGATATACTCACCTCTCGACTCCAGGATTGACAATCAATTAACCCTTTGTTATCGATACTAAGGCCTATCCTCTAAACGCCTTCGCTAGAGTACTCACACTACCCATCGCTCATTAGTAACGCTCATGTTTCAGTCACAAAGTATCGAGTAATCTTATTCAATCAGAGAGTGAGTTTCTTCAGAATCCGCTCCCCCACTCTCGCTCCTAATCTAAACTATAAGAATAGAAAAGATTAGCCTATAACTCCAGACGCAAGCGTGGGAATTAGGAATAAACACAGAATAAAACTACCACCATTATAGATAGGGACCTTATTGACACAATAATACAGCATTTATATACACTCAAGGATAGAATCGATTACATCCAATCCCACTGGAGAGTTAACTACATGAAGTAGCCATACAAACCATCGAAGACGCTGTCACCATCTTCAATCCTCGTGAAGCGCTCCTCCTCTCCTACTCTAAACTTAGCTAGAATACATTACAAATTCACTAAATCTGTAACTTCCTAACCTCGTCCCCCTTAGGACTGACACAAGAGTTTCTATTTATAGATAAGGAAAGACAAAGCAAATTTGGGAAGAGATCTTCTTAAAAACAGCAACTGGGACGTGATCTGCGTGTTCTGCGCTTTAAGTTGCGCAACAGCGCAGGCTGTAGCACAGGTTCCAGAGAGTTGCGCTTCACCTGCGCTATAGCGCGGGGTGAAGCGCAGCTAGCGTCTGCAGCTTCAACTTTCCTCTTTTAATTTGTTGATCTCTCCCCGAGACTGGTTTTCGCTTGTTTGCCTTTCCTTGTTTCCCTTTATTTTCTGATATCTTTATATTTATTGTACAATCCTTGTTTATTTGGAAGCTTGTCTGCAATATCTTTGATTGATTGGTTTTGATCTCCTCATTAATGATTCAAATCTTCTTCACATCTTTAATTAATTGTCTTCAATCAATCTACAATCTTGCATAAATCCTCCTCATTTAATGCCATTTAATTTCTGAATTGAATCTTTGTAAGAATCCTGCAAAAATCAGCAATAAATCTATTAAAATAGCATCAAATTCAAAACTAGGATTAATAAAAACAAATTATTAAATATTAAATAAAAAGGGATAAATATGGGGTGAAATTACCATTTTGTCCTTGATAAGTGAAATAAAATATATACTAATTTATCAACTATTTTTCACTTATCAAATTCCCCCCAACTTGAATTCTTTCTTGTCCTCAAGCAAGAGACCTCTTTGCAGTACAATCAATTCTATTCCTAAGTGTATTTTTATAAAACAAAAACTAATTCAAGGGTAATCATCCCCCAACTCCTTCCTAAGCAGAAGTCACTTTCCAATCATAAGAAAAAATCAGAATCAAGAGATATTACCAATCAACATTTAGGATAGAAATACAAGCACCAATTAAACTTTCTCAAAAAATAGCAATTAAAGCAGTAAGTGATAAACCAAGGAAATCTCTCATTCTCACGGGTAAGTGTTTCCCTCAATCATTTTCACCCACTGTTGAACAACTAGAATTGATAGTCGTTTCCAAGGTCTGAACCTGCAAGCAATTAGTATGGATCAAAAGGTCTTTCTTTAGGTTGTAATGAGGCTGGGCTATCAAGAAACATGGTTTTTCTGGATATTCAAAGAACACTTTGAATAGAGAACATCTTGTGGTTGTGCTTTGGAACTTCTCTCAATTCACCTGATGATTCTTGAATGGTCACCCTTTTTCAGCTTTGGCCTCTTCTTTTGAAGAATTTTTCTCCCCCCAACTTATTTATTTTCCACACTTTGTGCAAATTTTTTTTGACATAACATAGAGAACAATATAGAACTTAATTTTGGTGGGGGAGAATCCTTTCTTTGTGATTCCTTGTGTCTTCTCTTGGATTCCTTGTGACCAACCTCTTTATCAATTGCTTGTCCCATTTTGTTGTGGTGCACCTTGCTCTCTATCCCAAGTGTTAAGGGACATGGTATGATCAGTGATCATTGATAATGATAATGGCTAGGGTGCATCAAAAGAAACATTAAAAGCTCAATTGGGCAATCAATAAATGGAAAAATTAATGCAGGGTTGGCTATTTGGCACTAAGCAAAATATTAGAATCACAAAAGTGTGCCTTGATCACTTCCATACCTTCTACCAGCAAGACAATTTTCAGAAACTCAAGCAATAACAGTTGACAAGCAGCGGGGAAAATCTCTCAATATAAGTGTTTAAGTGTTTAGGGCTCTCATCTCACCGGTTGGGCTAAAATTTCCTTGCTAAAGCACTTACTGGATTTAATAAACTACCCTGATAGGTTCTCTTGAGAAGTACCCTACTCCTAACTGATTATGGAATTAATCACAAGACCATATCATCTTTCCTAGATTGGTTAGTTAAACTACTTATTTACAGAGAATTAGAATAAATTACCTTGATTCCTAAGGTCCTAAAATCCTAAAATTTTAAAAATTCTAAAAATTTAAGAAAAATATGAAAAACAAAACAGAAATCCTAAAAAAAATCTATAAAAATAATAGAAACTAAAAGAAAGAAAACACCAGTATCAATCTTCATCCTCTGTATCTTGTAAGTCCTAGTTCTACTGCTGCTCCATCCTCCCCTGGGAAAATAGGCCTGTCCCCAGGCCACTGCAAGAATATCCTGAAGTTGGCTGAAGATATCTAGAAGGGGGGTTGAATAGAGACTTTTCAAATCTGTTCCTGCAAATCCACACTAAAATTGAATGTTGAGATGTGCTCTCAAGTTTGCTAACTTGGAGTCTCTGTTAAGACAGGATAGAGTTAATTCAATTTTAGTACTAGTTCTTATGCTTCAACTTAGATTCTTTATCTTGCTTGTTAATGTACTTGTCCTTGTAATTAACAGATAGCTTTAGGTTAATTCAAAGCAAGTAATAAATAGAGTAAGAGACAGTAGGCAGAGATCTTATCCTGGTTCACCCACTCCTTGGGCTACATCCAGTCCTCACAACAAGTGAGATTTTCCACTATTGACAAACCAGTCAATACAAGTATTCTTATAGCCTCTTCAGGACGTCTCACTCACACTAAGCCTAGGCACTCCTATCTTAGCTAAGCCACAAGTATTCTTACAGCCTCTCCAGGACGCAAACACCTCACTCCAAGACTAGGAACCTTCATATCTTAGATGAGACAAGTTACAGTAGGTGAAAATGATGGATCTAGCTTACAGCATACACAGTATGGATATGGAAATTGGTAAGCTAGGGAAACTCTCTTCTTAAGTTACAATATTGAAATGATATACTGAAGAGAGATGAAAGAGACAATAGTAAATCTCAAGATGTGTTGAATCTGTTCACAGATAACTGATGTGTGTACTTGAGATGTTGGTTGAGATGTGATAAGATGCTGAATGATTTCACAGAAGTGTAGGCAGTCTCTCTCACTTCTCAGCATTTGTTCTTGTCTCTTTTATATCATCAGATGAGAAACTAGCCGTTATGTGGCCGTTGCAATCTGTTAGAGCTCATAGCATCAGGTGCAGTCTTTTCAGTAGGCAGTCAACAGCTTTTCAGACTAAGGTACTGTGTCAGTGTCCTTGTGTCCTTGCTTGACTTTGTGCTAACTCTACTTGCTGTCTCCTAGCATTGAGTGTGCAGTCTTGCTTCTGTCCAGATTCTGTTATGATTTACTTGCATCACTGATGAGATCCCATCTTGCTTCGTCTGTCCTTGAGACGACGTCTCAAGCTGTTCTTGCATCTCAAGCTGAACTAGCATCTGTTCGTGGCTTGCATCTCATGCTGTGTTAGCATCGTAATGCTGATTATGTGTCTGACCTTGGCTTTGCATCTCAAGCTGAGCTTGCATCTGTTCTTAGCTTGCTTCTCGAGCTGAACTTGCATCTGTTACTTGTGTTATTTATGATCTAAGTATTCCTGCATTTGTTTAGATACACAGAATCTCTGCCACACTTAAACACACAGTTAGTGACACAAGATGCATCTCATATGTATATTTGAACTTAATCAGTTTGTCATATTAAAAACCACTTGGGGGTGAACTTGTCTCAACATATCCGGATTCTTCAAGCCGCAAGCTTGGTTATAGGTCTAGTACTCCTGATTGGTCTGAGGTCAACTAGTCTTTATACTCGCAGCAGTCTGTGTAATTCATAAAAAATAGAGAAAATGAAGATTTCAATTGGAAAAAGTAAAAAAAAATATGTATATATATATATAAATGAAAGTTTCAAAATTGATGGAATTTTGTGAGTGGAAAGAGTGAAAGAAAAGCTTGGGAAGTAGTACATGAGAAAATAAAATATATATATTTCAAATTTCGTATCCTGCGCTTCACCCTGCGCTATAGCGCAAGTGAAGCGCAGAATACAGTGACTAAAATTGCATTTATGCGCTTTACCTGCGCTACAGCGCAGGTTGAAGCGCAGAAAACAGAATACAATTTTGCAATTTTCAGTCATGTTTTCTGCTACTTCCTAAAAACATTATTTTCCACAAACTTATTCCAATCAATTTGGAAAATTTCCTGAATCAAAAATCCTAATTAAAAACAAGAAAACAAAATATAACTGAAATTAATTAAAAACTTTAAAAATCTCTGGGTTGCCTCCCAGGAAGCGCTTGTTTAACGTCTGATAGCTCGACGCCTGTCCTGTCAAGGTGGCTGAAACTGAAATATTTTGATGAACTTGTGAGCTGCACCCTTCCTTTCTTTGGCCCTTGAACTTCCCCATACTTTTGCCTTGGAGCAATCTGTAGTGTGAGCTGACCTTGACCATTGTAGCTTCTTTCTGGAATTAGACCATGTCTCTGACTCCCGTGGCTTGATCCTTCTTTTCTTAGATCGGAGTTCCCATATTGACTCTGGATGCTTTTCTCTCATTCTAGGCTTCCTCAGAAATTCGGAGCCTGGCAATTTTGTTTGAGTTTTGGAAATAGCATCAGTCTGTTGTAATTTGGGGATACCTCTGTCAATAGGAAACACAAGGCTTTCATCTTTTGAGCTCAGTTATATTTTCCCTGATCAACATCAATAATCATCTTAACAGCTTTCATGAAAGGTCTTCCTAAAATTAGGGGGACATCAATATCCGCCTCCTCTGTCTCTGCAATGTAGAAGTCTACAACATATGCAAATTTATCCACTTTGATTTGAACATCTTCTATTATCCCATAAGGGCATTGGGCGGATTTATCTGCAAGAAGCAACTTCACCCTTGCAGGCTTGACCTTCACATTACTCAACTTGTTAAAATACGATAGCGGCATCAAATTGATGCTCGCTCCAAGATCCAATAAAGCTTGAGTAGGAGGTAGATTACTAATAGAGATAGGTATAGTAAACTTACCTGGGTCAAATGACTTACTTGTGATAAAGACCTTTTCTTCATGATATTCTTCCTCTTGTGCTGCTTTTTCTTCATCTTGCTGAACAATCTCCTTGAATGCGTCATACTTGGGCGTTTGTTCTTTATGGATGATTGCACTACATCCTACTTCCAATTCTACAGTCTCTTCAGGGATCTTCCTCTTCTTGGTCAGCTCTTCTTTCATGAACTTTGAATAGAGTGGCATTTGATTCATAGCTTCCAATAGGGGAATCTTGATTTCCAGCTTCTTCATACCATCTAGAAAGTTGAAAAACTCTCTATCTTGGCTCTTCTTGGTGGGAATCCTAGGGTAAGGTAGCTCTCGATGATAAAGATTTGGTGAAGGTTCTTTTTCTTTATTTCTTGATTTAACCTGGTGCTCTGGTTCATCTCTCTCTCTTTGTCAACCTCTTGTTCCTTTCTTCCTAGGACCTCCTTTTCTGTTGTCAAGTTGTCACCAATACCTTTTCCTATTTCCTTGCCGCTTCTAGTGGATATTGATTTGCAGACTGCTTGTTGTTCAACGAACTCCCTTCTGATCTTCTCCACTTGCTTTGCTAGATGCGTGAATGGTTCTTGTATTGCTTTCTGAGTGGCTGTCATATCTTGTGTGAGCCTGTTGAGCTTTTCTTCAATCCTAGAGTTGATATCAGGCACTGTGGTGCTATTCCCTTGATTCTGATTTTGGTCATGGCTCCTTCTGCTGTCTCAGAAACAAACTTGTTCCATCTGGAACTCAAGGCAAGCGCAATGCCCATTGGGGTGATTTTCTCTACAAAAGTCGCATACCAAGCTTGAAGTCACTTCTGCGGCAACTTGCATCACTTGCTGTTGTTGAAGGATCATTTGCACTTGTTTGCTTAACTTCTCCATTTGTTGCTCGAGGAATTTGACATTATCTTGAAGAAGTCCTTCTTTTTGAATGTCCTATCCCCAACATGGATTATGTTGACTGCGCAGAGCACAGTTGTCAATGACTCTAAGTGCCTTTTCTACGTTCACTGATAGAATTGTTCCTCCTGCTGCGGCATCTATGAAGGATTTGTACTTTGGCTTGAGTCCATTGCAAGAAGTGTTGATTTGTATAGCATCATCAAAGCCATGATTAGGGCACTTATGCAGCAAGGATTTGTATCTCTCCCAAGCTTCATATAAGGGTTCGTTTGCTTCTTGCTTGAAGGAGGAGATGTTGATTTGGGCTTGAAAGTAACATGGTAGGGGAAAGAATTTTCCCAAGAACTTCTCTTCTACCATGTTCCAATTATTCAGACCTTGACTAGGTTGTGACTTCAACCACTCCTTAGCTTTCCCTGTAAGAGAAAAGGAAAATAAACGTAAGTGAGCAACTTCTTTGTCTTTTTCCTCGAAACCCATAGTTTCAACTAAAGCAAAAAATGTAGCCAAGTGGTCATTTGGATCTTCGTGTTCTAATCCTGCAAACTGATGAGCTTGAACACGCTGGACATGTGATGCTTTTATTTTCAAGGAATTTGGGTAAGTTGGGAGGACAATACGTAGCCCTTGATGCCTCATATAGTCCCCCAAGACTCTTTTGGTTGAGTGTCCTCCATATTTTCATTTACTTCACTTGGGGTGTTTGAACAGAGAATGTTGAGATTGTCTCTTTGAAATTTGTCCCCTTATTATGTTACTTGTTTTCTCAGGAGAAATAATCAAGATGCTCAAACAAAGAGAAAAACAGAACAACAAAGAATAATAATATTTTTTTTATTTTTTTATAAATATTTATTTATTTATTTATATATATATTTTAATAAATAATAAAGATAATAAATATATATATTTTTTAATAATAAAAATAATAATAATTTTTTTAAGAAAATAATTAAAATAAAATAATTAAAAATAACTTATTTTTGTTTCCTTCTCGACTTTTCC
This sequence comes from Sesbania bispinosa, assembly GCA_026901365.1. NCBI lineage: Eukaryota > Viridiplantae > Streptophyta > Magnoliopsida > Fabales > Fabaceae > Sesbania > Sesbania bispinosa. Next base: position 116,696 of record QLOH01000760.1, on the reverse strand, counting down.
TTTGTCTCCTTTCCTTGTTTCTACTTTTGTTCTTCCTTGATGTCCTTCCTATTTCTGCTTCAATTGATTGGGGGACACCTGGCCTCTCAAAAACATAAACAGGAAACTAAAAAAAAGGTAAGTGTGGAAGAAAAAAAAGTAGAAAAACTATAAATTTCCTAAAATTAATACAACTTTCCTAAATTATGGAGAATCTTGAATTTGTCTCCTTGCCCTCTTTCTCTTTATTTGGTCACTTCTCTCAATTGCTCTCGAGACACATGTCTTTCACAAAAACACTATTCAAGAAGCTCAAACAAACGTTAGCTCAAGAAAGAGGAACAAAAATTATTATCTTTTCATTTTATTTTTTATTTTTTTTATTTTTTTAAATAATTAATAAATATATTTTTTTTTAAAACGAAAATAATTTTTTTTAAAGAAAAAACAAAAATATTATTTATTATTACTATATATATATATTTTATAAAAAGAAAGTAAATAAAATAAGATAATAAAATATAATAATCAAAAGTATAACTTTCCTAAATAATAAAGTTTTATAAATTAATAAGAATAATAAATAAAAGAAATCCTAATATAGATATCCTTGAAATAATAATAAGAAGAATAAAAAGAAATCCTAATAAAAATAAATAAACAAAAATCCTAAGATAGATACACTTGATAAATAGACCTCAGGGTTCCACACAAATTAGAACCGTTCCCCCGGCAACGGCGCCAAAAATACTTGATGGTGTTCTGGCAAGCGAACCACAAAACCAGCAGTACAATAGTAAGTAAGAGTATCGTATCCACAGGGAACGGTTATTTATGTAGAACGAAATCGTATTTATCAAGGGAAAGCAATAGTTTAGAGATTATGATTGCAGAATGGTAAGAAAATAGACAATTAATTGGAATTAGAAAGGTAGAGTTAGAGACACTTTACTTGGATCAGGATTGGATTTCATCTCATCACACCCATTGTGCATATAAAGACTACTTATTTATGTTGGTATACTCTATAAAATATGTAGACAAACTTTATTGCTAAGACCCCGAGTTACCAGCAGCCTCACACACTCAAAGGTAATCCATGCGGGCTCTCCCAGGCGACAGACTTACCCTCGACTTATTTTGCTCTCTTTTGTTCTGTTTGTAAAGAATTAATTGAAATACGTGGCCCTATGAACTGAATATACCTTCACTCCAGTACTGTCACTACCTTCACTCATTAGATATACTCACCTCTCGACTCCAGGATTGACAATCAATTAACCCTTTGTTATCGATACTAAGGTCTATCCTCTAAACGCCTTCGCTAGAGTACTCACACTACCCATCGCTCATTAGTAACGCTCATGTTTCAGTCACAAAGTATCGAGTAATCTTATTCAACCAGAGAGTGAGTTTCTTCAGAATCCGCTCCCCCACTCTCGCTCCTAATCTAAACTATAAGAATAGAAAAGATTAGCCTATAACTCTAGACGCAAGCGTGGGAATTAGGAATAAACACAGAATAAAACTACCACCATTATAGATAGGGACCTTACTGACACAATAATATAGCATTTATATACACTCAAGGATAGAATCGATTACATCCAATCCCACTGGAGAGTTAACTACATGAAGTAGCCATACAAACCATCGAAGACGCTGTCACCATCTTCAATCCTCGTGAAGCGCTCCTCCTCTCCTACTCTAAACTTAGCTAGAATACATTACAAATTCACTAAATCTGTAACTTCCTAACCTCGTCCCCCTTAGGACTGACGCAAGAGGTTTCTATTTATAGATAAGGAAAGACAGCAAATTTGAGAAGAGATCTTCTTAAAAACAGCAACTGGGACGTGATCTGCGTGTTCTGCGCTTCAAGCTGCGCTACAGCGCAGGCTGTAGCGCAGGTTCCAGAGAGTTGCGCTTCACCTGCGCTATAGCGCGGGGTGAAGCGCAGCTGGCGTCTGCAGCTTCAACTTTCCTCTTTTAATTTGTTGATCTCTCCCCGAGACTGGTTTTCGCTTGTTTGCCTTTCCTTGTTTCCCTTTATTTTCTGATATCTTTATATTTATTGTACAATCCTTGTTTATTTGGGAAGCTTGTCTGCAATATCTTTGATTGATTGGCTCTGATCTCCTCATTAATGATTCAAATCTTCTTCACATATTTAATTAATTGTCTTCAATCAATCTACAATCTTGCATAAATCCTCCTCATTTAATGCCATTTAATTTCTGAATTGAATCTTTGCAAAAATCAACAATAAATCTATTAAAATAGCATCAAATTCAAAACTAGGATTAATAAATACAAATTATTAAATATTAAATAAAAAGGGATAAATATGGGGTGAAATTACCATTTTGTCCTTGATAAGTGAAATAAAATATATACTAATTTATCAACTATTTTTCACTTATCAATAGCCATAAAAAAGAACAGCCTTGAGCATGATGGAAGTTATAGTGGACATAAACAGCATAAATGGGGGTACATTCTTCAGAGGGGGACCACAAAAAACAACAAAATACATGGCAACCACAAACCCACATGTTCAAACAACATTAAAGAATCATAAATAACACATACCTCAAGTCAACACTTTCACAACTTGTAACCTTCTTCAATAGAACAGGAACAGGGATACACAATGTGGTCCACCAAGAGGAAATTTCCTTATCTCCTTCTGTAACTTCTTAGAAACTGTGAGTAAAGGTAACTTACGGTGTGGGTTAAATAACAGCCCTAAACCTGTTATGGGTTGGGTTTTGGCGCCAAAATTCCCTTAATGGAAGGGAGGTACAACAGGGACGAATGGGTTTGGCAATAGTTTGGGGATGAATGTGCAAGGTTTTGAGTCTAAGATTTGGGAAATTAGGGCAGAGACTAAATTGAAGTGTTTTTTTTTTGGGGGGGGGGGAGAAGTACTGTGTTAAGCCACGTAGGAGAGAGGAGAAGGGACAGGTGGCAGATAACGTCCCAGGCTGGCAGAAAACGTCTCCCTAACGGAGCTCATGGACGGCAGGGACTAACGTGATGGATGGTATGATACTTCGGGGACTAACTTTTTGTTTTCGTTACTTTAGGGACTAACTAGGAGAGAGGGTGATAGTTCGAGGACCAAAATGGTGGTTTATTCTTAAATTTAATATTAAAATATTTATTAATACATATTATAAAATTAAAATTACTTTTTATAGTAAAAAAAGTTAGTGGTCTATGGTGGACCCAAACTCAAAGGGTCCACCCTATAATTACCTATAATACAATATAAGCTCATGCATCTACTTGTAAAACTTCGGTATGGTTAACTTCTTTTTCATCTTTGTTTTAAAAAAATTATATTCTATATATTATGAATGATATTGCCTTATTATTATTTACTTCCTATATACATGTTAATTTTCTTTTTTGAATTAATGTCACAATCACATGTTATCATTTTATTCATTTGTTTATTTTTGAAAAATGGATTTCTATTTTAACATCTTTTTATAATTAATAAAATGATATTTTTAATAAATAAATTAATTTTAAGTTATATAACATTCAATTTACTGATTTAACACATAATTAAGCCACCAATTTAGGTAAATAGAATTTAATGGATATACACTTGGAGTGTTAAAATATTTTACACTATTATCTAATAATATGTTGTGACATCATTTATTAAATTTAATTACAAATAAGATGTTATATTTATTAAATAATGTGACATTACACTAACAATGTAAAACTTTATTTTCTTCTATAGGATTTTCTTTTACTTTTATATTTGGTGTAATATAAATACAGTCATAATTAAACATCATTAAGTTCAATTAATATATCATATTTTTAATAAATATTTAAAAAGGAATTAAACTAATTAATATTAAGAACATATTAATTTTTTTATGTAATTTAATATAATCTTTTTTTAAAATTAATAAAAAATTAAACTAATTAAGCTCGTGCTATGCACGGGTGTAAATACTAGTTACTAAATAAGACAAGAAAATAAATATTACTTGCTTATTTTCTATATTTGTAAATTATTTTAAAAAATAGAATATTGATGATGTTAAGCCAATTAAAAAGTAGTTACATTAATACTACAATATAAGCTCATGCATCTACTTGTAATTCTTCATCATTAACCACGAGAGAGTCATCCTGTCTCAGCAATCATAATGTTCAACAACAACCACAGTCTCAACACATGGGACACCAAAGGTTAAATAGACCACCGAGCCATTAAGTGAGGAAATCACAATTTCATATGAAGAATAGCTTAGAAGACCTATTTAGCCTCCTATGTTTCTCAAACAACTCATAAGCAACCATATCATGCATGCAATAGTTTGTGAACTATGACAACTAGATTCACCTTCTCAAAAAAACTTCCATTTTGACGAAAAATTAAGCTCTTATTCAAATGAAAAAATTAGGAAAGTGAAATCCCATTTGACACATACAACAAAAAATCTAGTAATATATAACCTCAACTTATTCAACTCAGAAAGATAAAACATAGGCAAAACTAACTTGGCAAGCAACAAATCAAAAAAAAGAGAATCTAAGAAAAAAATACAACCAAATAAAAGAGGAAGAGAGAGAGAGAAAGTGAATGATTAGAGAATAAAAAAAATAACTTGGTTACCCAACCAACTAGAGTCGTTGTTACACCCCTCCACGGCCACGGTCTCCATTGCACATCATCCTAAAGCCATTGATATCATCGCTTATCAACGGTCCAAGGTGCCACTGTTGTGTGCGACCTTTGTAACACACAACCTTTGACGTTCTTGTTGGTTGTTGTCACAATGTTTTCAAGCAAGCCAACCGCGCAGTCCTTACCACATGCACTCGTTGTTTTCAAGCAATTCCCAAATGCACACACCCGGTTGTTGTCACACGGTCGTAACCACTGACGCTCGATGTCGTCACGTGTGTCCCTAGTTTCCAGCGCACGCTTTAAGAATTTTCAAAAAAGAGAAAGAAAACATTACATCTACATAGCCTCAATCTGCATGAGAGAAGAAAAGAAGAAATGCATCATAGAAGAGGGAGTGAGAGAATAGGGAGAGGGAGTGGCTATGGCGCAACGATAAGGTTTCTCAAATGGGAGAAAAGGGAAATGAATTTACACCCATTTATTGTGTGTGTGTGTCTCAATCTCTTTAGATTTATATATACAGTATGACCTTTAACCATCAGAGGTTGAGTTCGGGCCCTAACTAACCACTTTTTAAGAACCAAACCACCCGCCTATTACTGCATCTATATAACTTTTTTGCCCAAGTAACATGTTAACGTGTGTGTCACCTAACCAAAAGACACAATTTTCCATTCGGTTTTTCGGGTTCACTTTACCTGCCCACCCTAGTGTTAGGGATCCTATAAATCATAAACCTTAAGACTCAATACTTGACATGTTGTAAGGTAATGTTCATAAAATACAATCATAAGTCTTAGGAAGCTAAAAGGTATGAGTATAATCATTCATCGATCATGAGAATAAATAAATACAACTTACCCTTAAAACTTGTAATAAACACACCCTATAAACATAAGACTTGAGAAACTTATAGAGAGTGTGGATTGACTCAAGTTGCGGTGACTTTTTTACAAAGGGAGGTTACCGAATCTGTGGTTACACCGCGGGGAGTGGTTGTGTGAAGAGATTCAGGGTGACTTTGTCGGTAAAGGAAGTGAATGCATAAGTTGTGTGACATGCATCATTGTGCGTTGGTGATGTCTAATGTTGTGTACCTTATGACAAGGAAATGAAAGATTCACCTTGGTACAGGTGCAAAATCGGTAGAGACTAGTGCACTGGATCTTGCAAAGGACGCCAACCCTGAGGATAGTCAAGTTCCACATTGGACTACAATGGCGTAGGATCGCTACCTACTATCGAGCCCTTGTAACAAATCTTGGCTATTCCTGAAGTGATTCATAGAGTAACAAGAAGGGGGGGTTGAATATTGACCCTTGAAAACTTTTGGTCCAACCTATAAGTACTTTGAGAAATTTTTTGATCTTTTCTCAGGGAATACCTTGACTATCGAAGTTATTTCTAGAAGATATTAATTAGCTCAATATGCTAATTAAGTTGATCCAAACTATCTTTTTAAATGAAAGCAATATCACAGGGATTAATATCATCAAAGTTTGTTCTTTCACATAGTGTATTTATTGTAGATAGAACTTAAATAAAGTTCAGAATACTATAATGCTTTTGTAGAGGAAAAATAGTGAAACAAACACTTTAAAACATGCTTCTAAAAGGTCAAATGAGTTTATATATTAATAAAACTTTCCAAAATAGTTACTTAACTAATAACTAATCATATTATATAAGAAAAACTGTTCAAAGCAAGTTTATATCAATATGTTATTTTTAAACCAAGTTATAAGTGAAATATGATAAATTATGCTTCTGAAGTATCAAATAAATTTGAAACTTGATCAAACTTTCTAGACTAGGATTTAATATGATTTTATCATATATTCTTATAAAATCGGATCAAACCAAGTCTGCAAAGATTTGATATTTTGCACCTCAAGATTCAATGTTAACTATGAACAAATTTTAAGAAATGTGCTTTTGAAGCATAAAATGGTTTCATAATTTGATAAAACTTTCTAGATCAGTATTTGAATTGATATGGATGTGATTTATGTGGAAATATCAGTTTAGAAACAAGTTTGTCAAAATCTTGTTTTCAGGTTGCTAAATATTCAAGGTATGAACAATAACTAACAAATCATTCAATATGAGTACAAAAAAATAGAGTAAGGGTAAGGGATATTGGACAATGAGTTTTATACTGGCTCACCCTCAACAATCATTGGGCTACATCCAGTACCTACCTTTACTAGGATTTTCCACTAAACAAACTTGATTACAAGGTATTGTTTTCCCATTGCCTCGCCAGGCTTTAATCAAGTAGTATTTCCAAAGCCTCTTCAAGCTTTTCACAATAACTTTTCTCTTTTTACAAGACTGTTCAAGCTTCACAACCAACAATAACTCTTTTAATTAGCTTGGAATATAACTACCTTCTTTGATAGAGTTGGTTTTTGATAGTGGGCTCTCTCTTAACACTTAAGGAGTGGATAAACTATACAATACAAAGTTGTATGAAACACTTCTAATGCAGAAAAATGGTTTTGAGTATTTGCAGAAGCATCTTGTAGAAGAAATGTTTCTTCAGAAGGAGAAAGGTAGTGCAAAAGCATAAATTCAGGAGCTTTTTGTCTCAGGCTAAGGTCTGGTGAATTGCTTCAATACCCATCAACTATTTATAGCACCAAGGAGCCCAACTAGTCATTGGGAAGCATCAAGTTTGGTCAAAAGTGAGCTTTGTCGTTCAGTGATGTGTTGCCATCACATATGACCTTTCTCTTTCATCATTGGTCCATGTTTGACTAACTGAGTTGTATCTATATGCTTCTAAAGCATATTTTTCCTTCTAGAACATCACAAAAAAAATTTACAAGCTTATAAGATGCACACTGTGTTTTTCTTGTGATTCTGGAAAACCACTTTATGCTTCTGAATGTAAATTTTGTTATTGTAGATCCTTTTTACATGATTGTCCTTCTTAGTTGAATAATGATTTCATGAATAATTAAAATGTGTTTCCTGCTCCTGAATGAAAATTTCCAGATTTGTGCTTTTGGACAACATTTGTGCTTCTAGACAACACTTGTACTTCTGGATAGGATTCTATTTTTTGGAATTACGTTCAATTTGTATTATCTGGTACAAAATTATATTTAGTCCATTATGAATTTTTTCCATGCTTAATAATGAATCTTCATTAAAGGATTAGTCCTCTAACTTGAATCATTCAAGGATAATAGCTTGAGGAGTGTCGGAACTTGTTCAATTCATATAAAGATACTTTGAACATATTTATAGCTTGTAATTCGAATACGATTCTTCTGGAGATTGATAACTTTATGGTAGAAATTGTAGGTTTTGATTCTAAAGCCAAAATTGTGTTTTTAGTGATATTGACCTTCTCCAATTGCTTTGTTTGCATCAGGGACACTCGGATGTTGAGTCTCAAAATCAATTTAAGTATTCAAATTGGATTCAAGACTCATTATCCTTGGTTTTAATGATTAACAAATTAGATTGTATAAAAACAGATTCTACTAGGAAAGGTAGTTTTTCTTTGTATTTCAGCAACTCTAAAGATGCAACTCTCTGAAGTTGATCAACCTGCTGATTTGAAGAACTCTCAGAAGAGCTTGGATTTGTTGAAGTCTTTCCAACTCTCTGAAGACGTGTACCATTCTTTATGCTGAGAAGTCTTACTGAAAACGTGCAACATAGCATCTGTCAATAGGGGTAGGAGTCATGTAGGTCGCCTGGTTGGGGCCTGCTACCTGGCCTGATTAAAGCCTGGTTTGGCCTGGCTTGTTTATTAGAAAGATAGGCCTAGGCTTTTTATAAAGCTTGTTTATATAAACAAGCCAGGCTCAGGTAGGTAAAAAAGCCTGTTTAGCTTGTCAGACGGCCTTCATAAATATAATAATATTTAATATTTATAATTATAATTATATATTTATATTTATATATTACTTTTTATAAAATTATTTTATTATAATATATTTTTAAATTTTATTTTTTAAAACCTTTTTTACTAATAATCAGCAAGACTAAAACTGAGCCACTAATGTAAAACCCTAGATCCCTATCTCTCTCTCAAGTCTCCCTGACTCTCTGTCGCCGCCTCCGCCCTCTCTCAAGTCTCTCTGTCGCTCTGCGCCTCTGCCTCCGCGCTCCATCGCCGTTCTGCCTGTCCTCGTTCGTTCTGCTCCGTCACCGTTCTTCCCGTCGTTGTTCGTTCTGCTCCGTCGTCGTTATGCGTCCTGTCGCGTTTTGCTCCGTCGCCGTTCGTTCTGCTCCTTCGTCGTCCATCCATTATGTTCTGCACTCCATAAGGTAAGATAATTGTGTTTCTGAAATTTCTCTATAATTTCTGTTATAAGTTCTTGTACAAAATCTATAACTTGGTATAAGCAGTCTTGTATGTTTTGAGTCTTTTGACCTCTGTATGTTTTGAGTCTTTTGACCTCTGTATGCATTAAGGTTGCTTGAATTGGTTAATTAATGGAGATGATGGCAAGATACTGGTATGAAAATATCAATTGTTGTGTGGCCAACAACCTTCAGAATTAAATGCTCTTGATTGACAGTGGGATGGGGAATCACGGGTTCAATACCCAGTTGGTTAAGCGTCTGTCTTCTTGACCATAGAGGCATAGAATGAGTGGAAAAAATCAATTGTAACCTTTATGAAGGGTGGGTTGGCTTTATTATCCTCTGTGAATGTATTGTTGCCATTGTGACCCTTTATGTTAATTTTATTGTTGCTGCCATATTGCTCAATGTTGATTTGTTGTATGTATCTTATTGCGGCTACCATATTGCTGCTACATTGTGATTGTGATATTATAGAAGTGAAATTGATGCCAATAGCTTTTAAATTGCTGCCATATTGCTGATTTGAATATTATAAATAGGCTTTTAAATAGGCTCGTAGGCCTGCCATCCTATTAGCCAAGAATATAAATAGGCTTTAGGCCTTTTTACTGGCCTTCATTACATGTAGGCTTTTAAATAGGCTTGTAGGCTTAACAGGCCTTTAAATGAACCAGGCCTAGGTACTAATTAAAGCCTATCACAGATAAAAGGCTAGGCTCGAGCTTTAAAATTTAGAAACAGGCTTGGCCTGTTTATGTAAAGCTCGGTCTGGCCTACCTGATTCCCACCCCTATCTGTCAAAGTCAGAAGGCTTTCTGCGCAAAGACTTAAAGGTCTCTAAACGTCTTCTGCCTTTACCTACAAAAGGAAGTTTTTACAGAGTTTTTTTCTGCATCTCATGAAACATCGTACATGAAAAAGGAACCTTTGTACCTGCTGTGTGTCAGAATCATACTATCTCTGCACACTTACTTTATTCAAGTCAGAAGCTTTCACAAGTTTGTCTTTCAACGACTATTTGCTCAATGGCTACTTTCTGGATCCTATATATAGCTCCATGAAAGTCTTTTATGAAAGAAAGCAGAGAAGAAAAACAACCAAGTCAGAAAAGTCGAGCCAAAGCTAAGAAATTAAGCAAAAAGAGTGAATCGGCCAAACCAAGAGAAGATCTATTCCAAGCCAAACACACTGTTGTATTTCATTGAATTTCCTTGTACTTAGAATTCATCCTTGTATCCTGAGTTATACTCAGTTAATCTTTGTACGAGAGAACCTGTGTTTAAGTTTCTCAGAAACTTAAACTTATCTTTTATTGTAAACACTGTAAAGTGTCTGAGAGCCTGAAGAGGCTTGGAGGAACAAAGAATACTTACTGCTGTTTAGCCTGAAGAGGTTGTGTTAAAAGAATACTTATGTTTAGCCTGGAGAGGCTGTGTCCAAAAAATACTTGGTGTTTAGCTTGAAAAGGCTGAGTTCAAACAATACTTGTATCAGATCTGAGTTAGTGGAAAATCCAGTGGAGTGTTTGCCCTGGGACTGAACGTAGCGCACTGAGTTTGTGGGTGAACCAGGATAAATTTCTGTGGCTAAGTTCTCTCAACCCTTATCTCTTTATATTCAGTTTTAATCTAACCAAGGAGGGTTTCAGAAAAGTTGTTTTATAAATCCACGCAGTAAACAATCTTTTCTTCACGCAAAAACATTTTAAAAGCTTTTTATTCAACCTTCTGAGGTGCATCAGCAAGTTGCTAAACTTCCAGTTTCGGAAGGTTGCTCAAATATTTTCAAATCAGTTTTCTTGTTAAAAGGTTTTTAGAAAATCTATAAAGAATTATAAAATACTATTCAACTCCCCTTCTAGTGTTTCCTATGGTTCTAACATCGAAATGAATATGTTTGAGATGCTTAAGTGATCTTTCGCATTCAGAAGGTGTGGGGTTTCATAAAAAGCTCATTCTCATGCTTCTAGTGGTCTTGACATATCCTTCTAAATCTTCATCTTTGCTTTTGAAGCTTGATACAACTCAGTTTAATCTTCATGGGATCTTAGATGAATTGTCTTGACCTTCCTGAAGCTGAGAAGTTAATTCTTGAACTTGTTACATCACTTTTGACATGAAAGCTCTATGGAATATACTTCTGGACACATGTTCTGATGTTAAATGATGCTTTTGATCTTTCCACCTTCCTAATGTATCTTTTCCTGCATTCTTTCAAGCATTCTCAAGTACAAACATTAGTACTAAAACATTCATAACACTTAGGATTTCAATTTAGTTTTAAACTATTTTACACTTCAAAACAAAACATATTTAGATAGAAGGATTTCAACTTAGTTTTAAACTATTTTCAAAATTGTTTTCAGTCTTTTTTTAAAGCTATAAAATGGGTTTTTTTGTGTTATAAAAACTTTATTTTAATTTTTGAAAAGGCAACAATTAAAAAATGGCAATCATCCCAAATGGGGCCTTAACTAAAAGTTTTGCATAGTCACTCAAAAATGGGTCTCAAGCAAAATGATGAAAGAGGTGTCATACATTTGTTTCAAGTCTTTCAATTAATAGATATGTAATTTACTTCTAACTCCCCATCAATTCCTACAAATAATGTGCAATGATAGTTAGTAGAAGAAATAACGCCCTTCAAAGGCTTTGAATTCTAATGTTCCGAAGTTCCCACCACCAACTCCTTATCGCCAATTGAACGCTCATCTTTGGATATATCATATTCATACAATAAAAACATACAACAATTTATACAACACATTTTTCCATTTATCTCTTCCCATCACATCCCACACTTCCCTCTTCTTTTTTATTCTCTTTATATCCCTTTATCTCTCTTTATTATAAATATTATTTGTACAAACAACATTTATCTCATCTTTATGTTTCACATCATGCCCTTGATGTTGGGTACGTATGAGTCGCATCACGAGACTTTGAAAGTAGGATCTTATCCACCTCCATCAATCTCTTACTATGGAAAGAATATGATTTTTCTCGGTTCAACCATTTGAATTATAATTATTTATTATCTTGATTATTTGTATTAGATTTTGTAAAATTTTAATACAAATAAATTTATGATTAAATAATTTTTATTTTCATATATGTCAAAAATAGATATGACATTAATCTCAATGATATTTTTTTTTTGAGAAATAAAGCAAAAAGATGAGAAAAAATAGCAAAGAAATAAAATAAAATAAAAACAAAAATTGCAATATAGCAAGTAGCAAAAGACACTCCTTGAGCATCCGCTTGAAGAAGCTGAAGGATGTCCTCTTGGAGGTTCCTAGAGCGTGCAAAATTCTATAGGTTCCATAGTTCCCTTTTTAATCAAGAGATTCGTGCATTCGTTATCTATTTCAAAAATTATTTTGTAGGTTCGATAGTTCTAGATCGGGAAAAATGGGTTAGCTCGATCAAGTCAGCGCATAAAAACCCGTAAAAATGTAGGGTTCAAGTTTTTATTTTTGAAGCTCGAATAATTTCGATTTTTTAGCTCGATTCGATAAAGCTGACTATCCATAATACCCATAAAAAATCCTCTACCCACATTGTGTCGGGTTCGGTTGCCCGGAATGCCAACTCTACATAGTTCCATATTTCAAAAATTACATATCCAATGATATATTAAATACTTTAAATTCAATTAAAATTTTTATAAATTTAATTTATATTATAGAAATTTTTAATCCAACAGTAAAATTTAAAATATAATTATTAATTTAAAAATTATTCAATAATATAAAAATTGATGCAATTTAGATTGATATAACTTGATCCTCCCGAAAATAATATGCATACACTTTTCTTATACCGTGAATATGGTATTTTTAAAAATAATTTTAATTTTTTTACACTTATTTATATTACTCTTTCTCTTACACTTATTTTTTATTTTTTTATTCTCATCACAACAATTATAATTTTTCTCATTCTCTCTTTATTTTATTTTATTTGCTACCTCTCTCTTATTTGTTTTTAAATCAAATCTGACATGATCATATTTCATATATATCCGAACACACGTTGGAAATATCAAACTAATAGTTAGTTTGGTTTACCCGGAAACCACATTTCAAATGTGAATTTAGGTAAACACCACTCTCAGCAGTGTTGCCCGGATCCATGTTTGAACCGTGATTTTAAAGTAAATCAAACACACACTAAAATCAAAATCAGAATCGATGCACATTTTCTACGCCTTATCATTTTCTTCTTGTCTTTCTTAATCGAAAGGTGTAAATGAGGAAACGTCTCGTCTCTGTGTTTGACGTAGTGGCCAAATTAAATGATACATGACAATAACTTTGAAATCTTTAATTTTTTACGGAATGTGATATTGGTTGTTTAGTAATTTTTGAATATTGAAAATGAACTTTCAAAGAAAAAGAAATTAAACCGGCTTTAATTTCTAATTTCTTGTCTAAAGGCCAACAAGGGAAAAAGTAGAATAGTCAAAACATCGATTCATTAGATAACCTTTCCTTTATAAATATCATTAGCTAAGTAGTTTGACTTATTTCATCCTAAAGATCAAAGGTGATAAGATCAACCGTACGTGCAATATGCCTAATGGGAAATTCTACGCTACCCTCCAGTGACCGGTGAGAGAGGGTTTTGGTACCTTCTTTATTATTGAATCAATTTTTCTCTACATTTTCAAATGGTCTTGGTATTTTTACGGTTACGAGACAATATTTAACTATAAGAATATGTATTTTTAATTTTTGAAAAAGACTTTTTGACCCTTGTAACCATTATCCTGTATTTTTATTGTATTCCCTCATTTTTTTTCACATTCTCATTTGCAATACACGTGTGTCTCATTTAAAATCTACTTTATGTTTTCGAAATAATTTAGGACGGAGTACACGACTTATTTTTATGTAATTTTGGCCTTTATGCCTTCATTCAATAAAAAAATAACAAGAATGTACCAAAACTCTCTCTGGCGGGAGGGTACCAAATTGCGACCCCTGCCTAATACTATTTTTTATGTTAGCTTCTGTGTAATTATTGTGTCTGAATTTTTTGCAACTTTGCAATATAAAGAAGAGAAATGTTAGGAACACACTCTTTTGAACACTCTCTCTAACACACTTCATGTGATTGGTTAAAATCCACATGGGTCCCACCACTTGGAAGTGGGACCCACGAATTTGGTGGGACCCATGAATTTGGTGGGATCCATGTGAATTTTAACCAATTACATGGAGTGTGTTTGAGAGAGTTCAAAAGAGTGTGTTACTAGCGCTCCTCATATAAAGAATATTAATTTTAAACATTTTGTTAACCTACATTGCCGTTTATTAATATTCAGTTGTGATAAAATCAACCTAAGAATGGATTTTTTTTTAAATAAAAAGTATTAATTACATTATAAGCATAAATATTTTATATTTTAATAAAAATCTTTCATCTCTAGGGCTGATTTTATTAAGATCGTTAAATATTTAATGTTTACTCGAATTTTTGTAAGTGTGTTGTTGAGATAGAAATAATATATTTTTATGTAATGGTTTTACTTTTTTCCCCTTATTTTCTTTAACCATTAACATAATTTTTATTACTCAACAAAAATTTATGATATATTGACATATCATTTATTGAATTTAATACTCTATCTGTTTCTATTTATAAAGTACATTTTAGAAAAAATTTTATGTTCCTTTATATAAGTCACTTCACAACTTAAAAAAAGTATTTATTATCATTTTCCTTATTTACTCTTATTAACTTTAATGTCTTTCCATCTTTCAAATATAGCGGAGTTAATCAATGATATTAAATAAGGGTAAAATTATAAAGTTAAACTTTTTTTTAAATCACAATAAAATTATGTAAATTTAACAATTTTTTTGGGTCTTTGGCCCTCCTTGTAATAAAAAAATTTTAAACAACTCTTATTGGTGCGCGTGATTTAGTCAATTTCACCTTATACTAAATGGGAATGGAGGGAATAATACATGAGTTGTCATACTCATTATATTGATAGTGCTTGTGTCTATTTGGTTACCAATTAGAAACAGTGGGAATCAATTCTGTTGAAATTAATTTTAAATCACTTTCATTTTTTTTTTGTAAATCACTTTCATTTATAATAATAATACTTCATAAATTGTGCATCATTAATTTTTTGTTACAAATTCCATAAACATATCAAAATTAATTAAAATATATTATTTTAATAATACTAAATTTTGGTGGGGTGGTAGAAAGTAGAAAGAACTAACAAGGGTGTGGTTTAGTGGAAGGAAGTCTCGTTATTTATATACCTCACCAAACTACAATCTCTCTCACCCATCCATTCCTCTCCCTCATTACCATTCTTCATTTTCCATTTCCTCCCTTCTTTCTCTGCTCTGCTAATTAATAATACTATTATTTATTATTATTAAAAAATGGTCTCTTCAACTACAACTACTTTATTGACCCTGTCTCCTCCCCCTCCTGATTCTTCGCAATTTATCTCAAAAGTTAACGCCGTTACTCGCAAACACGCGCGACTCAAACTCTCCGTTTGCAGGTCCTCCAGATTAACGGCTTCCCACACCGGCGTCAACGACAAGCTCCACTGTCTCTCTTCCGAATTCGGGTCTCTTTCGGAGCCCATCGATCGGGTCAAGAGGCTTTTGCACTACGCGTCTCTATTGCCTCCCATGGACCGGTCCGACCGGGTTCCGGAGAACCGGGTTGTGGGATGCGCCACGGAGGTGTGGGTGGTGGCCCACATGGACGAGTGTCGGAGGATGAGGTTTAGAGCCGACAGCGATTCGGAGATTTCGAAGGGTTTCTGTTGGTGTCTTGTTTGGATGTTGGATGGTGCGGAACCCGAGGAGGTGTTGATGGTAGAGAACCAAGACTTGGTCGCCATGAATGTGGGCTTGTTCAATGTTAAGGCACGCTCAAGGGTGAACACGTGGCATAACGTCTTCTTAGCCATGCAAAAAGCTACTAAGGATTTGGTCTTGCAGCAGGTGGAACAAGAAGAACAAGAACAAGAACAAGGAAAGCCTTTTCAATTTCATCATCATTCCCCCTCTCACACAAAAGTAACATTCTTGTCTTGTTTCTCATTTTTATTACTTTTTGAGGTGATTAATTTTCACATGCAAACTATCTACAATTTGTTTGGTTGGGAGATTTGGATTTGGGGTTGAACTGTTATTCCTTTACAAAATAATAAATTCATATAACAATTTATATAATATATTTTTTTATTATAGGTTTAATTACACTTTTGATTTCTTACTATAGCCTACCTACAATTTTGGTCAACTTTTTTTTTCCATTATTTTGGTTCTCTGAAATTTGTTGTGCTCTTCATCTTCGAAGCCAATTGAGCGTCGCTGTCTTCAATCTTTTTGACTAGTTCCGGAGCTCAAGTGACACATTGGTCCATCTTAGAAGCTTTTGAATTCGAATACCCAATTTGAAGCCTCTACTAAATCTCTAACCAAGAGGGTGCCACTTAAGCTCAAGAACTTTTCAAAGAGATTGAAGACTCCAAGACTTAATTGTATTTGTCTTGAAGACTGAAGAGTAAAACATAATTTGGGGCACCAAAATCGCTAGAATTTTTTTTTAAGAGGACCAAAATCTAGATAGACTAAAGTATGTGGAACAAAAGTGAAATTAAGGCTTGATTATATCATTTATCATATTTCACATTTTTCTTTTTTATTCCCATTTCTCAATATTATTGTATAAATATAGTTTTTCATTCTCATTTATTGCTTCTAGTAGAATGTTAGACACCTTGAGAGTGATAAAAAAAGTTATTAATTATGATAAATAATATGATGAAAAAAATTACTTTTTTTGGGTGATTTAGAATTTTTTGGTGATATAAAATGGAAATTTTTTGGTGATTTATATATATAAAAAAAGTGGCATTTACTTTGGGTGTGAATGAGCTTAGGCTGAACTCTGGAACAAACATAACATTCATATTATATATCGGAATCTGCTAAAGGCATATTCTCCAAGTTACCTTGCTTTTTGGATCTCAGTTTATTAGATTCTTATTATTTATTTATTATATTATTGATATGCAAATGATCATGGTGGGGTTAGTTATGTTCCGTGAGTGGACTAGAGATTATGAGTTTGTCAATATAATATAGCTAGTGACAGGGGAAAAAATGTCTTGACTCTTGTCTGTTCTGATTTATTAAGGGTCGAAAGTTTTGCCTTCTTTAAACATGTGGTTTGGTATGACTATGACAGATTCACCGGTGGTGAAGGATAGAGATAAAAGATGCCTAATTTCTTATACTTTTGGATGTGATTGATGTACGAGGGGAGAGCATTAACTTGTCTGAGGTATTTACTCTTTTGTTTTCATGTTTTTTTTCAGTCACTCCCTGTCCTTTACATGAACAAAATCATTTTTCTTTTTGAGAAATGATGTCAGTAAAAATAACATTTTATACAATCCAGCAAGATACGGAAAAGAAAAAAATTAAAGAGATAGAAATATAGGATAAAATGAGTAATGTGATGAAAAAAAGTGTTATAAGAAATTGTTTTACACTTTATTGTCCTTTTCTTTTATGTATGCTTAATTTTCTGCATTAATTGAGTTGTGTCTCATCCAATAAATAATTAGTTCTGTCCTGATTAGTTAACAATTAGTTAAGTTGTTACTTGTTAGTTACAAGTTAGTTAGCTTTATGTTTCTGTATCAGTTCCCCATTAGTATATATAATGGTCCCTGTATTCACACAAATCATGAGAATGTAAGAGAATTCTTCTTTGGCGTTCTTCATTCTCCATTTTCACTTTTCAGTATTCATCAGATTGTGACCCTCAAGTTTTAAGCCATATTGCAACTCACAGACCCGATATGCTTCCTGCTAGCCCTTTTAACTGTTTCAAAGTATATAGGTGTGTGTTGACAATTCCTCTGCTGCTGGTTTTTCTGCATCTGTGATGGCTTTGCTGTATATTGTGGTTGAAATTTTAGTCCATTACTTATATATGTGTGTTACTCATGCATGGATATATATAATTGTGGTCAAATTTGGAATGCTATCATATCATACAATACTGATGAAGTAATAGTAGTTAAATTCCATTCATTTTAACATGAGGATTCGTGAATCGCCTTAACAACAACAGTTAATTGGAATTCATTGTCATGCAGGTAGATAACCCAGAGACCAAAGTTCAATGCCTGTGAGGTTGGATGAATGTGGAAAATGAATTACCTAGCTAGGATAATTATGTTTTCTCGGTACTCATGATAGTAGTTTATAGACTTAGAAGAATTTTATTCATATGCTGAGAAACTCTAGATGTATTTCAGTAGCATAGCATGCAGTTATATATATGCTTCTGTTTTGATAATATTGTACAGAATATATATACGTATATATCCTGCTCTCATGAAGGAAAGGTATATATTTTTTAACACATTTTAATAATTTTTATTACTTTAATTTTCAGAAAATCAACATACTAAAAAGTGATTAACTGGATAAATAAATTAACTTTTCAAACTAATTTTTCTTTGCTCCTCCTATGTTTGTTTCAAGTGTAAGGCAGCCTTTCACACTGTCACGCAAACAAATGAATGAGTTATTGAAATGCATTATTCACGGCCACATGAAGTATTATATTGGAAATTTGGAATTTGGAAATAGAAATCAAGCTATGGAGATGGTGATGGGGCTATATGTATAGGGTGAGGAAGTATTTTTCTTCGGTTGAGATCATTTATCTGTGACCTGGTTATTAAAATGGGAATTCAAAATTACAATTTTACAAATTGTTCCTTGCCTCGGTCACTACAAAATACCTCTATTTAATATTTATAGAGGTCTCAATAAACCGCAAGTAATGAGAGTAAAAATAGAGTAGGAGTAAATCTCAAAGAGTGACTGTGGCCATTCCGTAGATTCCATTCTCACCGCGGTGACATGCACAACGAAGAGGTGGCGCGAGTGATTATCTCCCGACTCCCGTAATCGGCTAATCCTCATAAGTCATAAGAGAGAATTTAAGAAATTGACTAGAAAAATATGTTGACTAATTACAGGTATTTTTGTAAAAATAATAAGAGTTTAATATATATAAACAGTAAGTGTAAACAAGTTTTACACAAACATCCAATGATATGCTGCCACATCATTTGTTGAATTTAATAACACATGAGGTGCCATATTCATTAATTGATGTGGCAGCACACCATTGCATGTCTATAAAACTTCTTTACACTGGCAGTGTATATCATGCAATACACAATTTGAAGATCTTAAAAAAAAAGGATCGAGCCAAAATTTTTGGGTCCTTCCTAGAGTGAAGTAGTATATGAGTGGTACACCGGTATGTCAATTTTTTACTTGGTACATAAGTAAATTTACCAGCTGATGCAAAAAATTAAAGTAAGAAAAATATATTTTTCGTCCCTATATTTTCGGTCAACTTTGATCTTCGTCCCTGTACTTTAAATCCTTTGTTTTTTGTCCCTAAACTTTTCTAACCCCCAATCTATGGTCTCTGACCGTTAGTGAGTTGTTAACTTTATGAGCTGGGTAACAAAAGTTACATGTTAGCCTCAATAGTGGGCCTCGAATAGATGAGTCATCTAGTTAAATTTTTTTATTAATTTTTTAATTATTAAAATAACCATAATTATGAAATTAAGTTTTTTATTGGGTAAAATTGCTCAGCTGAAAACCAAGCATGGCAACAGGGGGGTCGGGGGGCGAGTTTTGCTCTCCCCATCCCCGCCCCCATGAAAGTCGGGGCGAATTCGGGTTTAAAGAGAGCTGGTATGAAATTATGAAACCCAACCCCATCCTCATCCCCGTCGGGTTCGGGTGAACCTGCGAGGTTTTCACCTTCTCTATTTTTTTTATTTTTTTTCCTCTATTTTTAATAACTTAAATATATATTTTTAAATCAGTTATATATATCTAATATACTCCAATTCAAATAACATGTAAATATAAACATTGATAGTACTAGAAAAATAAGAAACTTAAAGAACTATATTATATTTTAAGAAAAATATATAAATTTATCTTTGTTATTTAACTATTAGTATATTAAAATTATTTAATTATTCTGTCGGGGCGGGGTCGGGGGCGGGGTCGGGGCGGGTTCTTACACCCCCAAACCCTCCCCGTTAAAGGCGAGACGGGTTCGGGGTCGGGTTTTACTTAAACCCGGTCAAAGTGGGTTTTCCCCGTCAAAGTCGGGGCGGGGCGGGTTTTCCTCGTCAAAGTCGGGTTCGAGTTTGTTTGTCATGCCTAGTGAAAACCCTAATTTAGTAATTAGGGTTATTTTAATAATTAAAAATTAATAAAAAAGTTAATTAGATGATTAGTTAGTTATTAGGGACTCACTATTGAGACCGACATGTAACTTTTGTTAGCCAGCTCATCAGGTTAACAGATCTCATTGACAGACAGGGACCACGATTTGGGGGTTTAGAAAGTTCAGGGACAAAAACACAGGATTTAAAGTACATGGATGAAGACTAAAGTTGACCGAAACTATAGGGACAAAAAACATAGAAAGTTCCCCGTAGTCTGAGCTCAGTTCTAACCATAGAAAGTGATAAGATCATGCCTGCTGGTCACAACAGTGAGTTGCATCATAATTGCATTCATATTGAGATGATTTTGATGTATGAGTTTAAGCCATAACCATTGTGTATTAGAATTGTACATGTATCTTTAAATTGAGCAAAAATGAGTTTTCACTATGTAAAGAATTAGAATTTAGTTATGAGCTTCGTGTTAATTCGTATTATGTGTTGCATTTTAGATATAACTGATCCCCACACTGCATTTGCATAGTTGTGCTCGTTGAGACTGTAGTCTCACCCCACGTTTCGGGGATATACTCTAGTTGTGCAGGTAATCCCAGGTGATGATAAAGCAGGGAAATGAATGGTGAAGCTGAGTATTACTTCCAGAGGAAGACTCATTTATTAGAATTAGTTCTTATGTAATGATAGGTAGTTAAATATTGTTGTATATGTGTATGTATTTTTTGTTCTGGCTACGGAGGATCTATTATAATATTAGTGAATTCATGTTATCAAACTGTATTGGTGGTTTTACTGATTTTCAGGTTAAGTTTAAAATTGGTAAACATCCAGTTTTTAGGGGAGACTCTGCTGGGTTTCCGGTATGAGTCTCATGAACCATAACACTCCAAGTGTAGGTTCTTTCCCTAAGTTTAATCTAAATTTTCAGTTTGTATGAGATTGTGATGTATGTATTAGTAATAGCTTAAGCAAATCGTTGGAAAGCCTAAGCTTTTGTTTGATGATATCAAAATTGAACGAAATAATTTCAGAAATTCAAGAATAGTGTCTCCAACGGATATTATTGAAGTTGGTTGAACGTCTCTAGAAGGGGGGTTGAATAAAGACTTGAAAATATTGTACTTGAAAAAAATCAGATTCAATCTGAGGTGGATCTCAAGCCTGTGACTTGGAACTCAGATTGATTTTTAACTTAGAAGGTTAGTATTAAGAAAGCTTTGGTTCAGCAAAAGGGTAAGCTTAGCTTAGTAAATGTTAAACTCAACTTAGCAAAAGTTAAGACCTTAAAAGAGAATGAGTGAGACTACTGATTGATCTCAAGTTGAGATGAGATCTGAGATGAGATGTAAGATGAGATGCAGAGACGGATCTTAGTTATTACAACTTGGTTTAGACTTAATTTATTTTAACAAACAGATTTGAAACATGAGATGTGCAATATAAATAAAGAGATAGGGAGAAGAGATGAACACTGAGATTTATACTAGTTCACCCACAACCTTGGGCTACGTCTAGTCCTCACAACTCGTGAGATTTCCACTATTGACAAACCCGTCAATTACAAGTATTCTTACAGCCTCTTCAAGACGTCCCTCACACCAAACATAGGCACTCCTACCTTGGCTGAGTCTCAAGTATTCTTTGTTCTCAACTGCCTCTTCAGGCAACTCATGCAGTATTCTTTGTTTTCAACTGCCTCTCCAGGCAACTCATGCGGTATTCTTTGTCTTCGACTACCTCTCCAGGCAACTCAGTGAGTATTCTTGTTACAGTGCCTCTCCAGGATTTACAATCACTCACACTAAGCTCAGGCACCTCCTGACTTAGTTGAGACTTGGTGATATGAGATGAGATGTGATTGATCTAGCTTAGACTACATACAAAGTATGGATAAACTATGAGCTCAGCTAGGTATCACGCTCTAAATCACTCAAAGTGTGTATACAAATCAGTACAAAACAAGAGCTAAACCTACTACAAGATATTGGCTAAGATAGCATAAGTAGGTAGGTTGAGATTCACTTGAGACTTGGATTTTTCTGGTTATGCAGCAGCATCTCTGCTGAGTCTCACCTGTGTCTCTCACTCGTCTCATCATAATAAGACTTCCTTCTATAGTCTTCAGAAAAACTAGTCGTTAAACTAGCCGTTAGAAGAGAGAGAAGTTGTCTTTCACTTTTCTGTCATGAGCTCAGTACTTTTCTGGTGCAGTCTCTGCTGTGACAGTGTACTTGCGTTGACTAGCTTTTGCTGCTGAGTCTCTGATGAGACTGAATCTCATGACTGCATCTGATCTCTGCGTCTCAAGTCCGAGTCTCATGACTGCATCTGATATCTGCGTATCAAGTCTGAGTCTCATGTTTGCATCTGATCTCTGCGTCTCAAGTCTGAGTCTCATGACTACATCTGATCTCTGCGTCTATAGTCTGAGTCTCATGTCTGCATCTGATCTCTGCGTCTCAAGTCTGAGTCTACATCTCAAGCTAACTTTGGATTTCATCTTTGCTCAGCTTCATATTTCAAAGTGATTTTTTGTCATGCTTGGACTGAATATGATCTTACAATAAGTTTGGGCCTGTCTCAATCTGACTTTGCAATTTGAGCTTGTCTCAAGCTGACTTTGAATCTCTTCTTTGTTTAGAATATTCTATTTTGATCTCATCTCTTGATTCTGAAGCTAAGTCTGAGTCTCATCTCTTAGCAGATCTTGAGTCTTAAATATTGGTCTTCTTGATGCAACTTAGTTCACTGTTTTGAGCTCATATTGACTTGACTTGATGATTGGCATTTCTAATAGAGACCCTTTCTGATTGTAGTTAAGACTGCATTCTGATGTGCATCTCTCTCAACTTAGGCTTTCTTTAGATTCATCCATCCTAAGCTTTTTAAGACTTTCTAATAAAGGGTATGTCTTAAGGCCTTCTTCTGAAATTACCTTCAGCATATGGAATATTCTAAGCTTTATCCATTCTCCAAAGATAATTCTGAAGTCTGATGTTTCTTATCATTAGGATTCTGATCCTTCAGAATCTCAGGAAAGACTTGCATTGATTGGTCCATCTAAGGCTGATCTTTATCTTCAACTTAAGTCTGAGGATTACTACCAGTCTCAATCTGTGGTTACCTCTCAATCTCAGTCTGAGCTTCGTCGTAGTTGATCTTTCTGAGTTCTTCATGAGAATCATGTCTTTTAAGATCTCACATACAAAACATCAGTAACTTCAAGAATAGAAAACATTAAGTTTGATCAAAAGGTTTATTGTCATTAAAACCAATTCTAAGAGGGTTTTTGCGCTAACAATCATTCCTAAGTTGAGAAATTAGGACGTTACAAATTTCACCTTGTAAATACATTTCACATATATTGACTTCTTGCTGGAGGGTAAATCTACTAATTCCCAAGTTATGTTCCTCTCTATAGCATTCAACTCTTCAATCATAGCTTTCTGCCACATGTCCTTCCTCATTGCCTCTTCAAAATTGATTAGCTCTGCATATGCTAATAAAGCAAAAT
Source organism: Sesbania bispinosa (assembly GCA_026901365.1). NCBI lineage: Eukaryota > Viridiplantae > Streptophyta > Magnoliopsida > Fabales > Fabaceae > Sesbania > Sesbania bispinosa. Next base: position 92,916 of record QLOH01000760.1, on the reverse strand, counting down.
GAACCAAATCACTCGCAACTAAAATTGCTCCATAAGAATACACCTCATAATCTAAAAATCTTCCTGACAATTGTCTTTGTCTCCTTGGCCTCTAATTGTGATTTGTAATGCTACAAAATTTGTATTTCCTTCAACAGGCTGATCTTCATTGAACAAAGTATGTGTTATGCCTCTGAAGTTGCTGGTATTTTTCTCCCAATTCCAGAAGTCTCTTTCACTTACAATCACATCTCTACTGATGATAATCTCCGTAGTTGTTGGACTGTACATCTTGCATGCTCCTGTAGGGTGATATCCTGTAAGAATCATAAGATCACTCTTATGTTGCAGCTTTTTCCTTCTTTCATCCGGTACATTCTTAAAGCATATAGAACCAAAAATTCACAAATGATTAACCACTGGTTTCTTGCCACTCCATAATTGTTCTGGAACTTTCTCCTTAAGCTTCTTAGTTGGGCACCTGTTCAACAAATACACTACAGTTGAAACTGCTTCACCCTAGATGAATGAGGTAAGCTCTTTTGTTTCATGACACTCCTTGCCATGTCTAATACTGTCATGTTCCTTCTCTCTGCCAATCCATTGTGATGAGGGGTGTAGGGAGGGGTAACTTCATGTTGAATTCCATGCTTCAAACAAAAAGTTTGAAACTCATTTGAGGTGTATTCACCTTCATCAATTCTTAGGTATTTGATCACCCTGCCACTTTGTTTCTCAACAATCACGTTGAACCTTTGAAAGATCTCAAACATCTCATTCTTGGATTTGGTCAAATACAACCATATCATCATTCTCTTCTCATCAATAAATGAGCAAAAATATTTATTTCCTCCCAATGAAGGAACCTCAACGAGCCCACATACATCAGAGTGTACTACATTCACTACAACATTTTTGGCTTCTGGCAACACATTTTTTTCCAACAGATAAAAATGTAGCCTAAACATACAAAAGGGAACAATTTGTAATTGTTACCAGAAAATGTATGTTTTATGCAACAGATACTTTGCAATACTTGGTAACTGTTCTCTTTTCTTCATCTGACAACAGTTTTAAATTGTAACATTATTTTTTTTATAAACGTCAACATTTTGAAACTGTTGCATTTAAAATATGACATTTAGGTACAGTTTTTAATAGTTGCATTAATTTTTTATATAAATCTCAACACTTATAAACTGTTGTCTACGAATTTTAGTATTGTCGCCAACTTAATATTTGTTATTCCCTTCAAATTAGAAATAAAAACTAGTCTTAATCAAATTAAATTAAAGAAGAACAAAAACAAAATTCAAATAAAAAAATTAAAACAAAAATAAAATTGTTTCAATAAAAAAATTAAAATAGAATGATAAGTTGAACAAAACTAAAATCAAATTGCGCGCCCAGAAACCAAAAACCTTCCCTCTTATCGCTTGCCCATGTCTCGTACCTTATACGCTTCCTTTGAGTTAAACCAAATTGCGCTTCTAGGATCTGCACTCTACACTTCGTTCTCTGTTTACTCTCCGCTCTGTTTCACGTAGTCATCTCTATCGCGTTATGCTTTTTCTCTCCGCGTTCTGCTCCGACGACCAGTTGCTAGGGTTCCAGCCGCACAGGTTCCCTTATTCTCTCTCTGAATAATTTTAGGTTTTTTTCAAATTGAACTTTGTTTGATGGTTTCAATAAGTTGAGATAACAATTAAGGGGTTGGTGTATCGATTGGGGATGGAAGAAAGTTTATCGGTTTCTTGCTTGGGTACGTTGATACGAAGAATATGATGGGATTGATTAGCATGATAGTTGTAAAATTTATATGTGTAAAATATTGGCATGATAGTATTGGGTTTTGAAGATTTAATTTCGGTTGAGCTTTTTAAATTGTTATTATTGAAAAATGGATTTTAAATCTTTCTTGGAGTAGTGATTCCAAGAATCTTGTTTTGTGGGATGTGAATATGCAAAAGAACTCTGCAAAAAGTGTTAAAATGATGACTTTATAATTGATTTTAAATCCCCAAGAGTACCCCTAGAGCACTAGACAGGTGGTCCCTCCCACCTTCACATGTTTTTATGTGTTTACGCACATCCAACCACTTTAAAAGTAAGTGGTCAAAGAAATATGGAATTACTGAACAGGTGGTCCTTCCCACCTTCACATGCTTTAAAAAAAAACAGATTTTGTATAGGAGTAGTCATTACTTTGTACAGGTTGTAGGAGGTTCTATTCATGGACTATGCCCTTTTCTTTTTTATTTTATTTTGCTACTGTTTTGTGACTTTATTATGGGCTATTAACTAAATGTACTTTGTGTTATCTATCACTTCTAAATGATGACTAGATATAAATTGGGGAGCAATAAACAAAACTCAGGTTGTGTTAAGAAGATTTAACAATTCTGTCATTATGCAGTGCTTGGGATAGATAACTGATGCATATGTTGAAATAGTTCTCTTTTTCATATAGATTTTTAGTTTTTACTATGCAAATTTTTTATCTCAACTATTTTAGATGTTTAGTGTTCTGTGTTTATGATCCTATGATGAAAATTTGATTTCTTATGTTGATATCTTAAGCACAGGAGAGAACTCTTTCGACATATATAATTAGGTGATCTTAATAGTTGGTTTAAATGAGATTGTTTACTGTTCTCACTTTAATTTATTTAATTGATTTGAATCATAACTCAATCTTGGCAAGGAATGCTAACTACTGCATTAGTGCCTTAAGACATGAAATTGGTAACTCAAGTGGTTCTCATATTTCTCTTTGTTGAAGATTTTATAATTTGATGCATATTTCCATGCGCTTTTTGGTTTGTTCTATCCTACCATGCTGACTTAGTGCTATTTTAATTTGAGCTGGTGGAATATTTGGAACTTGCTTAGTTTGCATTGGTAGTTAATTTGGTGTCATGAATTGTCTTGCTATTCCAAAACTTAAAATACTGGTAAATGTACCTTCTTTCATTCTTTCAATTTCCATGTACAAGTTCTTGAACAAAACAGGCATTGAAACTTTTTGATTTGCCTAACAGAATAAACTAGCTTTAGTCAACACAAAGCAAAAACTTCTTTCAGAGCATTTTTAAGGTATAAAATAGTGGTAACTGACCTCAGGCCTATTTTTTATGCTTTTTGCATGACTAGCATAGTGCAGTGTGATTAGTGTTTCCTCCAAACAATAAGCATATGGTGTGATAGTAGCAATTATGCATGTTTTTGTTTTCCCTCCCAAGGAGTCTCGCAAAATCCTTGTAAGCTTACTATCTCTGAAGCAACAAACAACAAGTGGCATACATATTAATTTATTAAGATACTTGTTTTTTAGATTCTAAATAAACAATGATAAGTGGACATAACATATTAACATGAACCTGTAAGGCACATGAGATAGATATATTGTCTGATATGTTGTCTATTTTTTTAGTTTCTAACTTTTCTATTTTTAGCTGTTGATACATTGTTTGATATGCTGTCTATTTTTTGCTATAATTTGATAGTTGTTTTTCTGCATTACAGTTTAGTTTAGATAGATATAGTTAGGGTCTAATATTCAGTTTCTTGGGGGTGCAATAGCATTATAGTGACTCACTTTACCTTTTACTAATGCTTTGCTTTTTTAGATTGGTTTTGTTGTTTTGAACACGTAAAAGATGATGCAGCAGGTGTTTTATGCAATTTCACCCCATATCTTCACAATAAAGACACTGCACAAAACAGAGAACCTCTTTACTTTTTGCCTATGCATAAATAAAGTCGAACATCCTTCTCCTTAAACTAGCAAGCTAGATAATGAATTCCAAGGATATGTACATTTCATACAATCAAAACGTTTTTATAACATCTATTGTATATACAAATACTGCACCACCGACATTGGTCCTTTGTTTTTATAAAACAAGGCAAACTAATACTTGATAAAGTTAAGGGAGTTGAACTTGTTTTTAAAATAGTATTTACTTACTATTGGATATGGAAATGAAAACGATTACTCTCTTTTTTGGATTTTCAATTAACATTTTTTTTTATTTGTATTACTTGTCGGCAGATATAGTCATGGTTTCCAAGTAAGTTTTGGATTGTACTATTACATTTGATGAATTAGAGTCCCTGATTAATTTAATTTATTTCCATTTATTTCTAAAACAAAGAAAATATCATGAAGGTCAAACAGTTTCAAATAGGAGATAATGTTGAGTTTACTTTTTTTTCAAACCCAAAAAAGATGGGTCTGTCTAGGTGTTTCACTTTATTGGTGAAATACCGGTGTTACATCATTTTGTAGCCATTAGATTTATTGAACGGTTATGATCTATTTATCTCAGCCGGTTAACTGAAATAAGTGAAAATTGCTCGTATGCCCTTGTTCTCTCTCTAGGACCAACCCATATCTCGATTCTGGCAAGCATTAATGAAGCACAATTCCAAACCAAATATGATTAAAAATCACTATTGTTCTGGAAATTTGTTTGGTTTTTTACGTTACTTTCAATGCTTTTTAAATTCCCATATCTTCTGTAGTTTTTTGTTTTTTTTTCCTTTCTTTTCTTTTTCTAAATATCATCCTTATTTATAACCGATATCTCAATCCGTTTTTATTTTATTTTCTTGTTAAAAGTGGGTTAGAAAATAGAATATTTAAATTAAATTATTTTGATTATTTGAAGAAAAAATGATTTTTTTTATCATTTTTTAGGGAAAAAAGTATATAACCACCCTAAACTTTCATTCTTTTGCAAATAGGCATCATTAACTTTTATTTTGTTCTAATTAACCCTTAAATTTTTATTATTGTTTCAATATGTCATTTTATTAATATAATATTAAATAATTAACGAAACCAATGATAATTATTCAAGATTTTGTAATTAAAATATTAAAAAAATATAAAATAAAGTTTTAAAAAAATAAAATTAGAAAAAAAAAATTCTAAATTAAAAGAATACATTATTATGTTTCGCATTTAAAATTTTAAATGTGTTTGAAATTTGACAGAATTCAAAATAAAAAATTAAAAATTTTACTCTTTTACATGTTTTTAATATTTGAAACACAAAATATTGAAAAATTGATATTTATTATGTTAATTATTTAACTTCATATTAATGAAATGACCTATTGTAATAATGATAAGAGTGTAAGGATTAATTGTAACAAATTGAAAGTTCATGGTGCCTATTTGTGTAATGCCCTAATTTCTTAAAAGGTAGGGCTCATGTGGGGGAGCATTCACAAGATGGAGTGGAAGTTTGTGAGCTTTACTCACTTCAAGGAAGCTCAAAGAGAAGGGAAAGAAGGTTGGGGAGGGTTAGGGTCGGAGATCCTTGGCCTTGATCCTCTTTCTCCAAGCTCCCAAAGAGTTCCTCTCTCTAGAAATTTCTCTTTTTCCAGTTTTTTTTTTTTCTGATTTGTGATTTTTTAGAATAATCATAATAAATACATTTTATGTAGAAAATTCACCAAAGTTCACTTGGTGGATTGGGAGGATGTCCCAAGATTGTGGGATGATTGTGATTTTTCAAATTTGGGTTTAAAAAAATTTCAATCACGTTTTTACAATTCAAAATCAAAAATTAAAAATAATTTTTTGTGGTTTTCAATATAGGCGTTTTGAAAATACAAAAAAATTAATTTTTTTTGTTTTTAGCTTCGAGTTGTAAAAACGCGGTTGAGATTTTTTTTAAATGAAAAACTAAAAACTCACAACCACCTCAAACGGATTCTTAGGGTTAATAAACCCTAAGTTATAGTTTGCTAATCCAATTTACCAAAAAAAAATTAGTTTGCTCATCCAAGAAGCTTGGCCCTCCCAATGTTTAGTTCAACATTAAAATAGTTACACAGTTGTTAGGGGACAACCCAAGGATGGTTTTTAAATGATTTTTTCAGGTTTTTTTTGTAATTTTACTTTTTAAATTAATTTTTTAGTATTTGTTTCTACAAAAATACCTGGGATGTGGTTAAATCTGATTTTATGGCTTTCACCCATGAGTTTCATGCTAATGACAGATTAATTAAAGGTTCTAATAGCTTATTTATTATTCTTGTACCTAAAACAGATAATCCTCAAAAAGTAGAGGAATTTCGGCCTATTTCACTAATAGGCTGTATTATAAGGTGTTGGCAAAATTGTTAGTAAATAGATTGAGGAAGGTCATTGCTACGTGATTTCTGAATGTCAGTCTATTTTTCTGAAAGGAAGACTAATATTTGATAATGTGGTGATTGCAAATGAAATTATAGAGGAGGCTTGGAGGGGGAAAAGTAGTGTTTGTTTAGAGACTTTGATTCTTGGACAGGGTGTTGGTGGTTGCATTGTTTTCTCTTTTAGATTTTGTTGGTATGTGTAATTTTGTATGGGTTAGAGTGCTCCTTGTGCTCTTTTTTAATTAATATATTCTCTTTACTTAGCAAAAGAATCATAATAAATACATTTTATTTAAAAAATTAACAAAATTTACTTGGTGGATTGGGAAGATATCCCAATATTGTGGAACAAGTCCTCAACCAATTCATGATTGGTAAGGCCATGGGAGGGTTGAATTTAATATTTAACAAAGAATTGACATATAGACTATCCGAGTTGGTAGTTTAACATGAAAATTGGGGTACCGTAGATTAGGGAAACCGACCTAATTAAAGATGGTTAAAATAATTTTTTTTCAAGATTTTTACTACTTTTATCCTTAAAAAGAAATATGTTTAGTGAAAAAAATTACTAATTAAAATACAGAGATTAAGGATATATTAGGGGAAAAGACAAAAAATTAATATAATTAAATTTATCCCATTTATTACATTTCCCAACATGTATGTTTTCTTATAATGGGACAGATAAATACTTAATTTAGTAATGGAGATAATAACAAATTTTGTTTTAATATTTGTGATTTTCATTAATTTATGTTTTTTCTTTCTTTGTTAAATATATTTTAAAAATACATGAAAATAAGAATACAATGTCTTGTTTTTGGTAAAGAATACAATGTCTAAATTCTACGTAAAGTCAGTTTCTGAATAAAAATTAGTACTTAAATAATTTTTGGAACAATTATGATCTTGTGCGTAAAATATGACGTTTTCAAAAACCAATTGCTAGCGTTTAAAAATATATCAATGATATAAAAGAGAAAAATAAACTATTATATTTGGTTTAATTAGACTAGCGGAAAGACAGTGCCTGTCTATCCGCATTTTTTTTTGGGAAAGTTATAAAGATTCTTTACATATATTTAAATGTAAATATAATTAATTAGTCTTTTTAAGTTAAAAATAAGTAAAATTTTCTGTAGTTTTTTCGGTAAATATTAATTTTTCACTTTGTCTGTTCTCATTTCTTATATTCTAGAAAAATGCAAATCTAATTTAATTTGATTACCAGTTTGATTTAATCTAATAACATCTGATAATTATGTTCACTTTACCTGATAATTCAATCTAATTATTTTGTCCACTTCACTTGATAATTTAATATGATAATTCCTTCAATCTGAATTGAATTCTCGAATTCATTTACCTCTCTTTTAATAATTTGAAGAAAACATATAAATCTAATTTATCTAATATAATTTAATCTGAAAAATGAAAATATTTATGCCAACTCACGCAATTGATAATAATATTAAAAAATATTATAAAAGCATATTCGACGATGAAATTCCCAATTATGATTAGTACGTATTTGCGTAACTAATTGTCACTTTAAAGAGATTTTCTTTACCTATTAAGTTTGATGAAGCTTTCAAACTCCGTGGATAATCTGCTAAACATAGCTCCAGCTCCTAGACAAATTTAATATAGAAACAATTACAAAATTATTATCATCATTTTACCGCATATACTTTTTTTTACGTTATGATTTAAATATTAGTAAATTTTTACATAAATAATAATTATTTAACTTTCATATAAAATAATCATCCCATATGATATATTTTAACTCTAATTTTTAAATTAATAAATATTTATACAATTTTAAACATAAATTAAATTGTATTTGAAAAAATACAATTAATCTTAATAAACTTTAAACCCTATTAGAAGAAATGTGAATTGTGAATGAAGAATTGTCTTGATAGAAAAATCTATTTAAAAAGGTGTAAAAAAATTTATTCAATGCAAAAATGAATTTTTTTAAAAACGTTTTAAACTTATACTTGAGTTAAAAAGTAATCCTTAATCAGCAAAATATCAAAGCCTTCAATGTTCCCAAGCTTTATATTCTTCTCTTTGTATTTTGTTTCCCGTGACCTTTTTGTGTGTACAAAACATTAAGCTTGCTCAGCAAGCACTCACGACTGATAAAAAATTAAGTTCAAAAGCTCATGTTCACAACTAAATTCTAGTCCCTATTAGTATTAACTTAACACTTATTAACTAATAGTAATGATAATTATGAAAATAAAATACAAAAAACCTGTAAAAATAGATGTGATGTTTACTGTAGAGGAAAAAAAAGAACATAAATAACTTCAAAAACAATGAACATAATTTTAACTTGAGAGATTTGAAATATGTATAAAGAAATCATTGGACCTCTTATTATCACTGTCGAGCAGTTGATAATTTCAAATAACCCATAACCAATCAAAAGTAGAAAAGAAGATATAGTCCTGTGCTAAAAAGGAATATTGTAATAGTATCTGAGTTGAAGGTTAGAAGTGCATGTATTTATATATGAAGTATTGATCCCAATAACAATGTTTCCCCACTCATTGAATTGAAGCAGGGGAATCCAAAAACTTAAAGTATAACTATGAATCAAGGGAACCTGGAAAATCAAACAAACATGAGTAATGCACCAAGAAAAACTCCATAAATTTAACATTCCCTTGTATTGAATCTAAGATTTCTTCCTCCAACATGTAGTGGTCTGTTTTCCAGATAACAGTTCAGTTCTTTAGGTCGAAACCCAAATTTTCTTCATTTAATGTTTCCTTTGCAAGGAAGTCAAAATCATTAGTCCCTCACTCAACTGAAACAGTATAATTCAACCCACTCAATTGCATAATGCATACATTAACACAAAAGATGTCAAGGTAGTTAAAAGGAAAAAAGCACAGCTTGAGGCAATATCTTTTTTCTCCCTCACGTTTAAAAGTAAAATTAAAAAAAGTATTGAAAAGCGTGAATCCGTTGAATGAAGGAATTCAATTTTCAAATCTATCAAAATTTGAGTTGATGAGCAAATTATTTCAAAGGGCATTTTAATTGTATTTCTGATATGGTCATCATTAAATCAACTTTAATTATTTTGTATAGTGCATAGCTCAAAGTCAGAACAATCAGTGTATATAAGTGGTGCATACTGCATATAGCCAAAATTCTTCATAACCAGAATTAGGTTTTGAGCATGACATAACCACAGTTATCAGCTCTATAACAAATCAACATGCTTAATCCAGAGGCAAAAAAATAACAGGAAATAACATACTCTTGCAAAATATGGATCCTATTAACACTCAATGGCAGTTAAGATAATCAAAGATTCTAATGAGCAGCCATGAGGCTAGACAGCAAGGGAACGTCTTATAGAATGAACCCGCACCACTCACCACTTTAACTTAAATCCCTTATATATAACATTCAAATGTAAACGTAGATATACTCTTCCCTCCTATTGGCATTGCGTTACAACCAAACCATTTATTGCTTCCGAATATTGTTTGGGGTGAAAAAGAAGAGCACAAACATGGCATCCCTTTTGGTAGTCCTATGTACTTGAATACACATAAATGTCCTCCGTAGAAATTTCAGCAAATAAAAAAAAGGTATCAGGAATACTTGCTGGGCATGCAGCAACACTCACCACACCTCAAAAATAAAGACCAAAAACTACAAATCTTAATAATGAAAAAGTCAATTAAAATGAGAAGGTACTGTACAATATTAAACTCAAAACTCAGGCACTCATATACTCCATAATAATCTTAAACACCTGGATCAATTAAAAAACTAACTTTCAACCCAAACACGCATAAAGAGATATCAAAGATGAAAACAGAGAGATCAGAGATTCCAAGCATTCAATGAAAAAGAGACCCAGTCAAGTAGAAATTAGTGGGTACTCCATCGACGGTGAGGTCGCCGCTCTCTGCACCGAAAAGCATGTAGATTGACCCAAAAATGAGCATAAAAACCAAATCATACTATTAGAATCCAGTATGTTCTGCATATTATATTGCATTGAGTTACCTGAGATGATGACAATAACTTGGTTAGTCATGAATGAAAAAAAAATAACTAATAAGCAATACTCACTTTTATTCTCAAAATTCTTCCCTTGATTAGTTCTAAAAAATAACCCATAAAACTACTCTATTATTTTCTTGCTCAAATCACATTGCAAGATAAAAGTCTAAAGCACTATCCAATAACATATACAATATCCATGTGAAAATTCAAAGGACACATACTAATACTTTGTCATTTATAGTGCTGAAAAACAAAGCATATAAAATGTAAAGAGAAAGAGACAACCTATTGTGTTAGCAATGCTATTATAAAAACTGGATGATGCCAAAGACATAGAAAACAGAACTTGCACCATACATTACACAGTGGTTGTGAATGGTAATAATATATAAGTTTATATCCCTCTCTGAATTGCCCTTTATATTTTCTATTTATTATCATTTTTTTTGGCTTTTCTATGCTTTAGGACATAGGAGGATTCTTGATCCCCCTGCTATATCCCTTCACTCTCTCGAATTTTTTTTCATCCCAATAGAAAATAAAGTATAATAGCTAACCTGGGAAATCAAGAACCTAAAATGCCTGGAGGCCAACTATATTAGCATTTGCTTCTTCTATAAATGAGTGAAATTCTTGCAATTCCTACATCGGTAGGTAACATATTGAAGTGAATGTAATATACAAATTGAATGATGTGATATACAAATATCTTATTTTGTGAACTTTAGATGCATGTCATTTCTTCGTTGATGGTATCCAAGATATTCCTAAACGCAAAAGATTATATTGAATGACATTCTTAATATGTTTTCCTTTATATTTCATCAAAGCAAATTGTCGCAACAGTCTTGTCTCTCTTGGAAAGACCAAAAGAAGTAATAAAATCACAAAAGGATAAGAATTGATGTGTATCATGTGTTAGTCTTAATGCTTTTGTAGCAGTAGAAAATTATGTGATTTGCATTTTAGTCTTCGATATTTCAAAGTTACAAAAGGGAGGAGGCTAACTCATTATAAAAGACCTGCTCATTCCATAATAGAACCAACAGGGAAATGTAGAAAAAGGACATACACATATACAAATTGCAATCATGCACAATGACAACAAAACCTACTATCAAATGCAAACACATTGAATCACCACATTGCATTTTTCAACCAAGCCCGAACCTCCTTCTCTGATGTTCCCTCTCCCTTAAACTTCTTACTAATTTTCAAACCAAATTGCATCAACCTTGAAATTCTCTTCTTTCACCACAACAATTTTAATATAATATTATAAATTGAAAGCATCAAAATAACAAAAAGGAATTTAACAAAATACCTCATTGTATTCCTTCTTATCAGACTTGGGTTTCTTCAAAGCCTTAGCTTTTCCACCTAAAAGCACCAAAAAAGGGAAAATCAATTAGATGAATAATAACTTAATAATACACAAACACTTTAAATCAATAAAGAAAAAAAAAATTCAGATGTTGAATTAGGAACAAAATATGCATACCACTTTGGCTAATCCTATGGACAGAAAATGGAATGTTCACTTACATATAATCTAGTCCTTTCAATCCCTGAATTGAATTTCGGATTGAACCAATCAACCTATTGAAGCTTAGGTCCCTGCAAGAAAAAGAAGAGAATTTCGGGTTGAATCAATCAAAGTCATGAGTCATGAAACATATTAGATAATCCAAATCCTAAGAATAGAATTTCATGCAGAAAATTGAACAATAAATCAATGGAAGTAAAAAAAACATAGAAGAAGAAATTGCATAAGCTTGCGAATTTTGAGAATAGTTTTGGTAACATGCAAAGCAAGCAGGGAGAGAAAAAATCTTGAAAAAGTATCCTCACTTTTCTATTAATTGGTAGGAATATTTTTTCAGCCGACAATCCCTCTTCCTTCCCTAACCCACCACGTAACCATGGCCACCACCCCTAACCCATTACTCTCACCGGTGGCTCACAATGGTAAGCATCTTTGCAAAGAATTTTGTGAAGCAAAATAGGTATGAAGGTGGTGGAAATTAAGCAAATGATAACCTGTGAAGTCAACACCAAACTTCTTCTCCCTAAGCACGATCGCCACCCTCTCTAATCCACAACCATGGTTGCGACGGTAGTCTTGTTTGGTCCTACTCCAACCATCACCATTCTCGCATCATAAAAGAGGGGAAAGTCAAAGAAGAAAAACAGAGATAAGAGAGAGATTCAAAACGACCTTAAGCCAGAAATTTTTTTTGCGAAGACGCCGTCGGCATCGCCTGGACTTGGCACCTTCATCGCGTGGTTGCATTGTTCCCACCTCACAACCACCATCCACGCCTCTTTCCCTTTCACCATTTCTTCCCCTTCGTGCTTCTGAGTTCGAAACCCCAATATTTGGAGAGGAAAAGTGTTTGTGTGAGAACAATTAGTTTACAATCAGAGAAAAGCGGTGGTGGGCTGAAAAATAGAAGTTATAAAATATGGGTTTACGGTTTACAATCACGCCGCCTTTAGCCTTGCCATGGCCGCAGTGTCACATTATTACGATCCCGACTACATCTCTGCTACCTCCGTTATGCCGCATGCAACCCTCCTCGGCCTACGATTTTCCGTGGTCCAGCCACTGTTGTGCCATGCAAGATGCCCTTACCGCGGCCGCTGTGTGACAGCACCACTGCCGTGCGCCATTCGATTGCGGCTGACCACCACCTTCGTTGCGCCGCCCGACCCCTCTCCTCCCTTTTCCTTGTAAAGTGAGTGCGAGATACAGGGAAGGAAGAATCTATAAAACCTGACCCATTCAGAGACAAAAACAACAGTTATTTTGAAACTGCAGAGGATCCATCCCGTATTTTGAGAGGCAATGAACAGTTATTTTACAATTACAAAACCGACAACGCAGTGGGTGCGTTAATGAACGGATTCAAGGAATTGCCTTCTTCGAGCGTGATTTGGGGTTCTTCACTTCGCTCTCTGACCACTTCGATAGCAAGAGCGTGATTTGGGGTTCCATGTGGGAACCGTAAAACGTTATTGGAGAAAGGAGGTTCATAAGAGATTGAAATAGGAAAGAGAATGCGTGGAGGTTTTCATGTAAAAGGGGAGTTATCAGATATGTGTTTACGGTTAAGAGAAAACGGAAGTTACCAAGGGTATTTTGGGTAGACAAATTTGGAAATCAAAAGGGGGCTATCGGCTTTATAATAGTATAGATAATATATTCAAAATAGGTAATTAGTATGTATTAATTATTTGTTTGTTAAATGTAATTTCATTATTTATTATAAATATTAAACTAACTTATTTTTAAAATGTTGCTGAATGAAAATAACAGCCATTTTAATTGTCTCAAATCAAATATGGCCCCGCACGTCGCTCGAAAAGCAATTTTATAAATTTATATAATAAATTAATAAAAATTTATTCAATCCTTCAAAAACAATCAAATACAATAGGCCTCTATAAGCAAATATTAAAACATGAGAGAAAAATAACCAATAGGTCACTTTACCTGTAGTAGGAGGTCATCCTCCTAAAAAAGAAATGAAACACCGGTATTTCACCCGTGAGGTGAAACACCCTAGAATGACCCAAAAAAGATTTGTTTACTATCACATAAAAATAGAATTTTTAGTGTATTTATTATGAAACTATATATATATATATATATGTTTTGAACTATTCGCGGTTGTCGGCTACACAGCCATAGTTGAAAAAGTAGAAGAAACGTGTCATCATTATATTTTATATTTAAGTACACAACAAAGTTATGTGTTTTAATTAAGTATCATTTTATTTATTTTTTTTTATAAGCTAGCTTCAGATTTTGTCTACTGTTAAATATAATTAAATTGATATATTTTTAAATTTTCAATGTGTTTGGTTTAACAAAAAAATATGTTATTTTTTTATAATTTTGCTTACATATAATATTGTTAAATATAATTAATAAAGTCAACATATACTATTTTACCCTCTTGACTATTTAATTGAGCTCTTTATATATCTTATTTATATTCTATTTGTTAATTATATCCTAATCATTATTTGTAATTTCCCCTTATTTATTCAGCTCTTTTTATAAGTTCTTTAAAATTTTATTATTAATTACTAATTTTTCTTTTTATTTGCTTTATTTTTTTCATTAACTAGTATTTTTTGTCTATAGTTTTTCATCCTGTGGCATTCTTGACAAAGCTATTGAAGTAAAGGAGAAGCTTTGATTTTTCTAGGTTGGTAATCCTTCTCTTTGTCCATTTTCATTTAAACATATAATCTTATGCCTTATAATTTGTATTGATTTATTATTGTTGATGAAGCAAAAACATTCATGTTTAAGTAGAACTACATACAATTGACTTTTAGCTAAGGAAATTTATTTTAACTACTTTATTTTGATAGTATAATTGCCTCTGTGTCACTGAAAAATGTGAAATAAAATAAATAATATTTTTGTGTTGTATGGTGTGAGCATAATCCCAAAAAATATAACAATTAATTTAGTGTGATGATATGTAATATAATAAGTTTGCTGACATATTTGACATGTAAAATTTACTAATAGTAGTAGCAACTATAATGAAGGATGGAGCTTATATATTCAATTCATTGGTTCTAAGCCCACTAAGTAGGTAACTAGTGAAGTGGATGAGACCTTCCATAAAAAGCCACAAAAGTAAAAACTTGAACCAATTTCACTCCTCCTTTCTGACTATTTCCTGCCCTCTCCAAATGACTCTTTTTTGGGTATGTCAATATTCCTCACAAATTGCTTTTGATGTTCAGTAAATCAAGTATGATGAACAAGGATTGGATTAACTTACCTCGTTTTGAGGAAGATTTCATTAATGGTGTCAATTACTTCTTGGATGTTGCATTCACTAAAGGGAAGTTTTTTGGAGATGAGATTTTATGCCCATGTGCTTTATGTTGTAATGGTAGTTGGCAGAAAAGAGACATAGTGTTTAATCATTTGATATGCAAGGGATTCGTAAAAGGGTACAAAGATTGGATTTACCATGGTGAAGGGATAAGTGATATGGATGTTGATGGTGATAACGGTGCTGATTTATCATCGGATGATATCGACGGCTTATTGTTTGAGACATTAAAAGATGTGGTTGATGTAGATGGAGTGCATGAAGGCCTCAATGAAGACGCGAGGAAGATTTATAAACTAGTCGAGGAAGCAAGACAAGAGCTATATCCTGGTTGTCAAAATTTCTCAACCTTATCATTCACTATTCGATTGTATTTGCTTAAATGTCTCTATGGATGGAGCAATGCATCGATCACAGCACTCTTAGAGTTGTTAAAAGAGGCTATACCAGATTTAAACATCCCTGTCTCTTTCAATAAAACAAAATCTATGATAAAGGATTTGGGCTTAGATTATAAAAAAATTGATTCATGTCCCAACAATTGCATGTTGTTTTGGAAAGAACATGAGAAGGATGACCTCTGTCATGTCTGTGGAGCATCACGGTGGATTTAGTACCCTGAAGTGGATTGTGAAACCGAGGAATCCATAAAAGCTCACAAAGTTCCCTCCAAAGTCTTGAGACATTTTCCTTTAGTTCCAAGATTGAAAAGGCTTTTTATGTGTTCAAAAACTGTTGATTCATTGAGGTGGCATGCAGAAGAACGTTCTAGGGATGGTAAGCTGAGGCATCCTGCTGATGGTCAAGCATGGAAAGAATTTGATGCAAAACATCCCGATTTCGCTCTTGATGCTCGTATTGTCAGGCTTGGGTTGGCTAGTGATGGATTTAATCCATTTCCAACTATGAGCTTATCCCATAGTACATGGCCCGTGGTATTAACAGTGTATAATTATCCACCAAATTTATGCATGAAGGCAGAAAGTTGTATCATGTCATTACTTATTCCAGGACCGCGATCACCTGGGAATGCAATTGATGTGTATCTACAACCACTTATTGAAGAGCTAAAGTTGTTATGGGATGTTGAGGTACAAACATATGATATTTCCAAAAATCAAACATTTCAAATGCGGGCTGCCCTTTTGTGGATTGTTAGTGACTTTCCTGCATATGCCATGTTATCTGGTTGGAGCACTAAAGGGAGGTTGGCTTGCCCTGCTTGTAATTATGCAACTTCTTCTACTTATCTGAAACATAGTAGAAAGATGTGCTATATGGGCCATCGGGTCTTTTTGGACCCCAATCATGAATGGATATCAAACACGAGATCTTTCAATGGAAAGACAGAATATAGGTCTGCACCTACCATGCTAGACTCAACAAGAATTTTAGAAGACTTACAAGAGGTCCCTGATGTGTTAGGGAAGAATGATAAGAGAAAAAGAGATGGTCCATGGAAGAAGAAGTCTATTTTCTGGCAGTTGCCGTATTGGAAGGATAATGCTTTACGCTACAATTTTGATGTAATGTACATAGAGAAAAACATATTTGACAATATAATTGGGACTCTTTTAGAGATTGAAGGTAAGAGAAAGGACCATGTAAATGCGCGTTTGGACTTGCAAGAAATGGGGATAAGGAAAAATCTTCATTTGAAGGCAACAGGTGACGGTAAGAGGACTCGACTTCCAAAGGCTATCTTCTCCCTAACAAAAAATGAGAAATCTATTTTTTGTGGTGTTTTAAAGATGGTAAAACTTCCCGATGGTATTGCCTTCAATATTTCACGATGTGTGCAAGTTAATGAAGGAAGAGTTTCTGGGTACAAAAGTCATGATGCTCATATTATGTTGCATTACTTGTTGCAAGTAGCTATAAGAGGGATAACCCCTGATCAAGTTGCAGTTCCTTTGATATGACTTTGTTCATTCTTTCACCGTATGCCAAAAGGTCATTGAGGTGAAAAGTTAAGATCAGTTGGAAGCAGAGATCATAGAAACGCTTTGCCAGTTTGAGAGGATATTTCCCCTAGTTTCTTTGACATAATGGTCCACTTACCTGTTCACTTGGCAAATGAGGTAAGATTAGGAGGACCAGTTCAGTTTCGATGGATGTATTATATGGAAAGGTATTTGGGTGATTTAAAATCTTTTGTACGCAACAAGAGTCGCCCAGAAGGCTCTATTGCTGAAGCATATTTGGTTAAGGAGTCATTGACATTTTGTTCAAGATATTTGTCCAGTGCTGCAGATACAAGAATGAATAGAATGGCACGAAATAGTGATGAATTCCCGAATATTGGTCATCCTATTGGGGGGAAGAAACTAATTTCTCTTGATCCTAAATCACAAAACCAGGCCCATGGATATGTCTTATTCAATTATGATGAAGTGCAAGATTACATTAGGTATGGTCAATAACTTGTATCTTATTATCCTTATAATGAAATATTTTTTTTCTATTAAAACTATATTACTGATTTTATAGAGAGCATGAGGATGGTGTTCATAATAATCGAAAAAGAAGCAGGTGGAGCAAAGCAAAAAATCAAAGAGATGATTTCATTCAATGGTTTGAAGCACATGTCTTGGAGGAAGATGTATCTGATTTGATAAGAGTCTTGTCTAGAGAGCCAAATAATGTGGTGAAAAGCTTCTCTGGTTATGTTGTTAATGGGTACAGATTTCATACAAGAAAACGTGATGCGAGGCGAAAAACTCAAAATAGTGGTGTCACATTGGAGGCATTGACTAGAAGCTTTAAAAGTGCAAAGGGTGAAAATCCTGAAAAATTTTGTTTGAGTTACTATGGAGCAATAACTAATATCATAGAGTTAGATTATTATGGCCATTTTAAGCATGTGTTATTCAAATGTGACTGGTTTGATGCTGAAGAAGACAAATATGGGCTGACATATGTTTACTTCAATAAAAAGTGCTACAAGGATGATCCTTTTGTGTTGGCGTCTCAAGTGCAACAATGTTTCTATGTAGAAGACCCTTTTAATAAAAACAAGAACTATGTTTTGAGGGCACCTCCAAGGGACTTATTTGATATGGGTGACAATTCCAATTTAAATGGCCAAGAATTGCATTCTGCTAAAATTTCAAAAAATCTAAACATATCTGACAATGATAGTGATGGTGATTTGGTTAGGGAAGATGTACCTGATGATATCATAGAGAAGCCTTTGTCTAAACTTAATGGTCGACTAGAGGAAAATGAAAATGATGATGAGGTCAGTGATGATGAGGCTAGTCTTGATAGTGAAAATGAAAGCACCAGTGACTCTAGTTTTGATGAAAATCATTGATACTTTATGGAGTAACTTTTGTATTATTTGCTTAAATTCTAAGGTGCTGAATTATAATCACTTGTATTATTTGATTATTTTTATATCTTATATCTAAAGAAATTGTAGAATTAATTGTGTTCAGAACACTAATATATCTCTTCTATTTTTGAAATGCAGATGTTGGTGTTATTTGCTTTCAATTAATATATACATTGTTGTTACAACAAGTGAGAGAGTATACAACTTGTGGTAACATTCAAGTATACATTTTACAGATTGCAAAGGCTTACTATTTTTATTACTCTATTACTTTGTTTGATTGTGTTTAAAAGCTAAATAATAGCCTGCTATTTTGTTACTCTATCTGATGGTGTGGTAAATTATGACATGTTGTGTTAATTAAAGATGTTTCCATCCATATAATCTAAGCTTCCTGTTAATTGATAAAGTAGATTAATTAGATTTTGTCTGTACGAAATGGATGGGCTGCAAATTAATTCCTTAATTTGTGAATTGTTGTTTTTATATATTATTCCATTACTCTGTTTGGTGGTGTTTAATAATGAAAAATGGCCTGCTATTTTTATTACTGATCTGTTACTTTGTTTGATGGTGTTTAAAAGATAAATGATGCTTTGTTATTTTTGTTACTCTCTGTTGTGTTAATTAAAGATGTCGCCATCCATATAATCTAAGCTTCATGTTAATTGATGGGGCTGCAAATACACCAAACCTAGCCCTCCTTGATGCAGCCGTATAAACCATATACACCACAGTGAACTTTGCCTTTATCATAACGAAATAATGGCTACTATTTTTATTATTATATTACTCTGTTTCAATAACTAAATAATGGCTTGCTGTTTTTATTACTCTATTACTTTGTTTGATATTGTGTAAAAGCTAAATAATAGCCTCCTGTTTTTGTTACTCTATCTGATGGTGTGGTAAATTTTGACCTGTTGTGTTAATTAAAGATGCTTCCATCCATATAATCTAAGCTTCCCGTTAATTGATAAAGTAGATCAATTAGTTTTTGTTTGTACGAAATGGATGGGGATGCAAATTAATTCCTTAATTTGTGAATTTCTGTTTTTATTACTCCATTACTCTGTTTTATGGTGTTTAATAATGAAATAATGGCCTGCTTTTTTATTACTGGTCTGTTACTTTGTTTGATGGAGTTTAAAAGATAAATGATGGCCTGCTGTTTTTGTTACTCTTTGTTGTGTTAATTAAAGATGTTGCCATCCATATAATCTAAGCTTCATGTTAATTGATAAAGTAGATCAATTAGATTCTGTTTGCATGGAATTGATAGGGCTGAAAATTAATTCCTTAATTTGTAATTGATGGCTTACTTTCAAGCATTCCCATGAGCTTAACTTTGGGTTGCTTCTAATTTTATTTTACAATCTAATTTTGTGGAATACATGTTGATTAGTACAACTTTGTTTAATGGCATTAATTTAATGTATTTTTCTATGTTCCAATTATTTTGCATCAAATGGCATAGAAAAAAGACAAGGCATCCATCCTTGGAAATAATGGCCAGAGTCCTCCCATAATAAGTGGGTTCAATTTCCCATTGCAAGCAAGGTCAAGCATTGAGTTAGCAAGGAAGTTTAGTCAAATTAAGCGTGAGAGATTGATATTTTACATAAAAAGCTCCAAGGGAATGGTAGAAGCAGTATTCAACATGTTGATCTCACAAAGAAGCAAACCAAAATTGTGAAGCATGTCCCATTTTAATGAGGACATCAATCAAGCAGTCAAAAGACTAGGGGGAACCATGATAGGGGCGCAAGCAAGGAAGGCAAATGAGGTTCTACAACTTTTCATAATCAAGATCATTAATGAAAGTGACCAGTTCATTAATTGCAACCAAGATGAAGGAGGAGGAACCATTGATGAAGTGTCAGTTACCTTTAATGCAACTGCCAGTTGAAGAGCCATCATTTATCATGGAGGAAGGCCATGTGGGGCGGCAAACATAGTCCCTAATTTGCTGATTTTATTAGTTTTATTTTCTTTCAATAAACTTGTAGGAGTTACAAGACATAAAGTTTATTTTCTGGTGGTTACGTTTCCTATTCTGGTGGTTAAAAGACAAGGTTATAATGTTGTTTATTTGCATTAAAATCTTGTCTAATAGTCGTTAGGGAGGCTTACCTTTTGTGCATGAATCTGGTTCGATTTAAGGCTACATGGGGACCTTCCAACAAGCAAAAGGTGGGCGGCTACATGTGCATGGGAGGACGAGTTATATTCCTTCATTGTTGCGGCCAACAAGTGAGTAAATGGCTGAGTTATAAGCCATTATTTTGTGCGGCCAACATGTGCTTTTCATGGCTGAATTATGTGTCATCAAAGGGAGGTTATGAAGGTTGTAATTGGATGAATGAATTGTCATCAAAGTTGCGGCCAACATTCATGAGATGGGGGTTACAAATTGAAGGCAAACTTAACCACAAGGGGGTGTTATGGGCGGCCACTTCATGGCTGATTCAATAGCCCAATTATTCTATGTTTGGTGGTTACAATTCAAAGGTTAATGCAGCCACATGTGCCAAGAAAAGTTGGCTGGATTTTGCGGCCAAATAAGCTAGGAATAGGCCTAGTTTTAGCTAGTTAATTTACCACTTTCTTTATTTACTTTTTAGTAATTTAATTAGGAATGCATGGGAAGTGTGTAAGGGTTTTTATGGGAGTATTTTGGGCGTGAAGGTGCAGCTGATTGCATGGCCCTAATTCACCTTGTAAACTCTATAAATACATGCTTCATGCATGCAAGAAAACTTAGATGTTTTATGCCAAGTTTATCAATATAAGTGAAAGTGATTTTCTCTTTAGTGAAAGTGATCTTCTCTAAATTTCTTGCTAGTCAAGAGTTGAAGATTATCAAAGGTTCTTCACCTTTGTGTGTGTATCTTCAAGGACTTATCTTTCAAGTCTTGAAAGTGTGACGTCCACCATCTATCTCTTCTATTTCTTCTACGTTTTCTATTTGTTCAAAACCTATTTTTCCTATACGTATTACTTGATTTATATGTGATTTATTCTTCAAGTTTTCAAAGGGTGAATTTCGTTTTGGCAAGGTTACTATTTACTACTCATCTATCTCAATTTTAATTGGTGTTAGAAAATCAAGAAAGAAAAAGAAAAAGAAAAGAATATAGCAAAAGAAAAGAAAAACAAAATATTGCAAAGAATAGAAAAAGTGCTTGTCAAGAAAAGTGATATTTTTATTCATAATTTTCTAAGGTCCATTCAAAATAGAACTTCAAGGTTCATATCACCTTTCCTTCAATGTTGTCTCAAACCCAAGAAAAAAAAGGTTTCTTCTGACATAATTGGCTCCCAAATGCAAGGGTCTAATCAAAAGGATGATCATCCAGAAAATTCAAAGGAAAATATGAAAAATAATGGAAAAAGGAAGTCAACATGCCCACCAAGGGTGATTGTACAAGACAGCAGTGGGATAAAGGAAAATATGAAAAAGAAGGCCAAGAAGAGTGCAACATTCCCGAGAATGGAGATAAATGATTTTATTCAAGCTTCGAGGGATTCACATGAATGAGAGAATGAAACCGTGAGACTTCAACAGTAAAAAAAAATGTACATAAATCATAGAATGAAGAGATTCCTAGAACCCGTGTGAATCAAAATCAACCATCTTTTGGAGGTGAGAGAGAAGAAGACTTAAGACAACCAGAAGTTCAACTCACTGAATCAAACAAAGAAGTTGGAGAAGGTAAATCACTTCCTATTCATGTATTCTGAATTTTGTATATAAATAATGTTGGAATCATAGAATCATTTTTATTCATTCTAGTGAGTCTACAATATAGGAACTTCAAAGAAAAGAACTCGTGGGAGTACTAAGTGCAACAAGATTCATAGTAGATCCATGGAAGAGAGAGAGGAAGTAACATTTAATGCAGAAGGACAGCCTGTAGGGCCTAATAATGAAGCAGTATCTAACCTAAGTCTCTTCCTAGGCACAATGGCTAGAAATGCAGCATTTTGTCCTTTAACTTACACAAGTTGGAAAGCTTTGCCAAATGAGAACAAGAAAGAAATTTGGAATTATACCAATGTATGTATCAAAGCAATGTACAAATCTATTTTTTATAATATGTTTTATTTGATTTGTTTATGTTTTGTCTTACTTTTTTGCTTGGCAACATGTTTTGTATATGGGTTTTGCAGAAAAAGTTTATTTTACCAATAGAAGCAAAAGCTTGGATAGACACTGTTGTTAGAGATGCTTGGAGAAGATATAAGCATCTCATTAAAAAGAAGCATTTTGATAAGTATTCCAACATGAAGCAAAGGCTCAAACATCGACCTCTAAATGTGCCAGAACCTCATTTTAGGGAGCTTTGTGACTATTGGAGTTCGGAAACTATGCAAGTAAGATATATAGTTTGTTTAATTGTATGTGCTACAAATTCATATAGTTAATTTATTTTCATCACCATTGCAAAATTAATGTGCAGTCAATTAGTCAAAGGAACACTAGAAATAGAGCCAAGCAAAAGTGGAGGCATCGAATGGGTCCAAGAAGCTTTGCTTTAATTCGTGAAAAAATGGTATATATGGCCTACACTTCTCCCTTTATTTATATTTTCTATAAGTTTGAATCATTTGGGAGCTTAGATTTCTAATGAGCTATATATTCATAATGTGTTGGTGATTGAAGCTTATTTTTGGGAAATCAGTTTTTGAATTTGAAAATTAAATAGTATCATGTGATTCTAATTAGTAAAGCTAGGTGCAGAATTTTGATATGTACATTTAAATGTAGATTAACTCTGATTCTTTGTGAAACTCAAAGACCAACTAAGGATCCCTATGTCCTTTCAAATTCAATGAATTTTTAATATATGTATATACTTTATTGAACATTGTACTGTTTGCAGCGTGCAAAGGATAATAGAGACCTTTCCCAAGCAGAAGTCTTCATTGAAACTCGGAAAGGCAATAAAGGAAAACAGTTGGATGAGGAAACTGATAATGTGATTGTAAGTAAAAGAACTAGTTATATTCAATTATTAGCGTTCAAGAGACGAAAGTCATATTATTATATATATAACATCTATTTTAATTTTGTACTAGACCCAACTGCAAGGATTGATTGACAACAATGATGGAAATAAAGATGAAGCTTTTCAAGCTGTGTTTGGGAAGGAACACCCGGGAGCAATGCGCTGTTATGGGAGAAATGTCACACAAACAGCTTTGAAGCGAAATGTAGAGATCAATGCTATCAAGAGAGCACATAATGAAGAGGTGACTTCATTAAATGATAAGATAGACACCATGTCAGATGAGTTGGGTAAATTAAAACATGCTGTTAAGGTTTTGTTACAACATGGTGAATTTGGAGTTGATATAGAATCCCTACAAGGTTTATTAGCATCATCTCCTGGAGATGATAGTAGTGCACAAAGGCCTGGACAACCTAATGCTCCTTCTGCTACATCAACACATGCTCCGAATCTTGGAAAGGTAATTATCATATAAATAATTCTACTTTTTCTTTATTCTAAATTGGATACACATATAACAAGTTTCGAGTTGATGTTATGCTATTTCATGTAGCAAGGTGATATATGTGAAGGAGTTGGAAATGAAGACTTGGAATATGTGGATGAAGACTTGGAAGAAGATGATATTTAATCTCACTGAACATAGACCAAATTCACTTTGATTTCTAGATAGTTTCATGTTTTGGGATGTATTTCTCTATTGTGGGCCATATTGGACCCATTGATATTTTCAATCAAGTCAATTAGTTATTTTCTTGTTATTGACTCTCATGTATACACATTGATCATTTTCTAAATTAATTTAAGTACTTTTCCTATTATAATATAAATTGTCTCTTAACTATATATATATATATGAATTTTGGGATCAAAATAAATTTATATTTAAAATTATTATCATTACAAAATTAATTAATTATTTAAATGGTAATTAATTAATTATTTTTATAAGTTACAATTGTCCGCCGTTTTCTAAATGGTAATTTGGTTTCAACTAAAACTGTTGCTTATGTTTATGTTTACAGTTAATAAATGTTGCCTATAAGGTATTATAGTTATAGCTAAAACAGTTGCTTATATTTACGATTACAGTTACTAAGTGTTTCCTATAAGATATTATAGTTACAAATAAAATTGTTGTCTATGTTTATGTTTACAGTTAATAAATGTTGCCTATCGGTTGACGTTTACAGTTTTCAACTGTTGCGTTTAAGTATTTAGGCAACAACTATAAACTGTATTTTAAAACTGAAAACATTTAAAAACTGTTGCAATAGTCTCGACCTAAAACTGTTGTCTATTCCCAATGAATAGCGTACAGTTTTCAAGAGTGTGGCCAAAACATGTTGAAAACTGTTGCCTAAACAAATAGGATACACTAGAATAGTCTACAGTTGAAAATTGTTGCCTATAGTTTTAGACAACAGTTTTCCTGTTTTTGGCTACATTTTTTAACGGTTGGAAAAAGACAAATGTTGTAGTGATTTAACAAGTCAGTGGCTCTCTTAGTCAAACTAGATTTAAATGAGTTACTTGGCTGCTTACCCATTAAACATTCCTTGCAAATCTTCTCCGGTGTGTTAATCGAGGGAAGCCTGAGTCCTGACTACCATCTGGTTAGTTGCAAGCTGCCTCAAACTTTGAAGTTCAAATGCCTAAACCTCTAATGCCATAACCAACTCTCATTTTCTGCCACAATGGCTGCCATGCACTGCACTTCAGAAGTATATACATTATCTTGAAAGGTTCTATTGCTCGAAATGGGACTTTTCAAAATCAGTCTTTAGCTATGATCAAATAGTTCAAGGGAATCATGTTACATCACAACATAAAATCCCTTTTTGTGTAAATTATCTAATGCTTATCAAGTTACATTTCATATCAGGCACATAGAGTACATTTTCAATCACTGCAGGCCTTCCATCCTTTCTTTTAATGACCATGTTTCCCATTCCCTCTACAGTCACTATTTTCCTGTCAACAAAACAAACTTTACTCTTCTTTGATATGTCCAAATCTAAAAGCTATTCCCTATGACAGGCCATGTGATTCGAACATCCTATATCTAAGTACCAAAACTCAGTTTAGGGACCTTCATCGTTATTTGTCTTCATCAACAACAAAAGATCTAAATCCGAATCATCTTGGGCCATGTGGGATTCATTTTCATCATCCTTCTTGAATTTACCTTTGTCGAGCCAACAATCTTGTGCATAATGACCCTATTTCTGATAGTTGAAACATTGAATCTTCCTCTTATCTGTTGGTCCTCTCTTCCCTCCTTTATTCTTGTGGAAATTTCTTCCTCCATTTTTATTTGAGGATTCAGGTTTATCCCTATATCCTTGTTGATCTTGCGCACAAGACCAACCACCCTTATTGAATCTTTCCTTCTCTTTACCTTTCTTGCTCTTCTTTTGATCACCTCCCCTTTTAACACCAGAACTTGCAAAGCTCAATCTGTTGGCTTCTTAACATTCCTTTCATTCAAACGCGACTTATGTGCCTCCAAAGAACTTTGGAGTTTTTCAATTTTCATCTTTTCTACATCTTTGGATTCTTCAATGGCTACAATAATATAATCGAACCGTGGAGTCAAGGTGCGCAAAACCCTCTCTATCACCATCCGATCTGTGAGTTGCTCACCACATCCTTTCATTAGGTTGATGAGAATCAACAACCTAGTGAAATACTCAGACATTTTCTTTGTATTCTCCAGGTGCAATAGTTCATATTGCCTATGCAGTGACTGAAGATTCACTTTCTTGATCTTTTCTCCACCAGTGTAAGATTTCTCAAGTGTTTCCCATGCCTCCTTGGCTATAGATGCACCAGCTATTTTCTCAAAATTGCTAGCATCCACACATTGGTGTATCAAGAACATGGCCTTGCAATCCTTCTTCTTAGCCTCTCTATAAGAAGCTCTCTAGGCTTCGGAGGGACCATCGCTTCACTCCTTGTAGCCATTCTTGACAATCTCCATAACTTCTTGGAAGCCAAACAACACTTTCATCTGTGCACACCACCTATCCCAATCCAAATTCTTGCCATCAAGAATTGGGTAAGTTTCCAGGGAATACACCATTTCCATTAGCCTTTAATGCTCCAAGATTTTGGTCTTACAAACTCTCAAACTATTTCTCCTCAAGGCTCCTGAATCGTGAAAAGCTCTTGATACCACTTTGTTGGAGAAATCCAAACTAAAATGGGAAGAATGATCACAAAAATGTATTTTGGAGTGAAACTCAATAGGTATTGTCATTGAGATCATAACTAGTATTTATACAACTGAGAATTAATCTTGTTTTGATTGTTGTTGCATACTAACATATTAACCAACTAACTAACTTAGTTAACCAAACTAACAAACGCTATTAACTACTCATCAACGGAATTCGTTGACTGTCACTTGAATTACACTACAATAGTGTCAATATATTTAATTTAGAATCCAAAATGAGAACTTCTTGTGGATTAATTGTTTGCCTTTGATTTTTTTTTCTTTTTTGGTTGTTTAATTTAAATGTATAATATTTTCTTAATCATAAAGTTACTATTATTTCTAATTGATTGCTTTTATTTCTTTAATAACAAACTGTGTTTTGGATTTATTGTTGCTAATATGTGCATTATATTAATTGCTAATATTATTATAGTATTGTACCAAGTATTTAGGGAGAAGAAAGGCATAGGTATTACTTAATATATTTGTCATTAAATATCCCTTTTCATTTTACATATAATTGCTATCCTTGGATAAACACTATGTAAAATTAGTCTCTGACATCTAGTTAAGGCCAAAAAAGCTATGTTATGACTCCTTGTAATCAATTCAAATTATCAATCCCATTAGTTATGTGAAAGTTAAGGGAAAAGAGCTGAGCTATGATTTCTTATATTAGATTTAAATGAGTTTGTGAGTCACTTGAGAGTAAGTTCATGAGAGTCAGGTTGTGACTCCTCAAATTTGAATCAAATTGTTACACTTGTGAATCATATAATATAATAATTAAAGCTAAAAAAGCTGAGTTGTAACTCCCTATATTCAACTGAAACAATCAATCTCAGTGAGTCATGTGAATGTTAAGGTCAGAAGAGTTGAGTTGTGACTTCCTATATTAGATTTAAAGTATTTTGTGAGTCGCATGAGAGTTAAGCCCATGAGAGATCAAGCACCGACTCCTCATATTTGATTTTAATTGTTAGACCCATGAGTCAGTTGATAGTTAAGGCTAAAAGTGTTGGGCTATAACTTCCTATATTTAACACAAATCATCAATCTTGTGAGTCATATGAAAGTTAAGGCCAAAAGAGCTAAGTTATGATTTATATTAGATGTAAATTGTTTTGCAAGTCACGTGAGAGTTAAACTCTTGAGAGTCAAGCTGTGACTACTCATTTTTGATTAAATTTGTTAGACTCGTGAGTCACATGATAGTTGTGGCTAAAAGTGCTAACCTGTTACTCTCTATATTCAACTGAAATCATCAATCTCATGAGTCGTGTGAAAGTTAAGGCCAAAAGAGATAAGTTGTGATTTCTTATATAAGATTTAAAGTGTTTTGTGAGTCACATGAGAGTTAAGTCCATGGGAGATCAAGCTCTGACTTTCATATTTGATTCAAATTATTAGACATATGAGTCACATGATAGTTAAGGCAAAAAGATCTGAGCTGTAACTCCCTGTATTTAACTCAAATCATCAATCTCTTGAGTCATGTGAAATTTAAGGCCAAAAGATATGAGTTGTGATTTCCTATATCAGATTTAAATTGTTTTGCAAGTCACGTGAGAGTTAAGCCCATGAGAGATCAATATGGGGCTCCTCATATTTGATTCAAATTATTGGACCCATGAGCCACATGAGAGTTAAGGCTAAAAGAGTCGGGTTGTAACTCCATGTATTCAACTGAAATCATCAATCTCATGAGTCATGTGAAAGTTAATGTCAAAAGAGCTAAGTTGTGACTTCCTTTATTAGATTTAAATTATTTTGCGAGTCATGTGAGAGTTAAGTCCAAGAGAGGTCAAGATGTGACTCCTAATATTTAATTCAAATGGTTAGACCCATGAGTCACATGATAGTTAAGGCTAAAAGATATGAGTTGTAACTCCCTATATTCAACTCAAATCATCAATCTCATTAGTCATGTGAAAGTCAAAAGAGGTGAGTTGTGAATTCTTATATTGGATTTAAATTATTTTGCAAATCATGTGTGAGAGTTAAGCCCATTAGAGATCAAGTTGTGACTCCTCATGTTTGATACAAATTGTTAGACATGTGAGTCACATGAGATGTTAAGGTTAAAAGAGTCGGGCTGTAACTTCATGTATTCAACTCTGGTCATCAATCTCGTGAATCATGTGAAAGTTAAGGCCAAAAGAGTCGAGTTATGACTTCCTTTATTAGATTTAAATTGTTTTGTGAGCCACATGAGAATTAAGCCCATGAGAGCTCAAGTTTTGGATCCTCATATTTGATTCAAATTGTTAGACCTATGAGTCAAGATGATGGTTAATGCTAAAAGAGCTTAGCTCTAACTCCATGTATTTAACTTAAATGATCATCAATCTTGCGAGTCATGTGAAAATCAAGGCTTAAAAAGCTGAATTGTGACTTCCTTAGATTTAAATTGTTTTGTGAGCCACTTAAGAGTTAAGCCCACGAGAGATCAAACTGTAACTCTTTATATTTGATTCAAATTGTTGGATTTATGAATTACATGATAGCTAAGGCCAAAAGAGTTGAGTTGTAACTCGTTGTATCATCAATCCTATGACTCATGTGAAAGTTAAGGCTAAAAGAGCTTAGTTGTGACTTTCTTTATTAGATTTAAATTATTTTGTGCGTTGTGTGAAAGTTAAACCCATGGGAGTCGAGTTATGACTCCTTATGTGAAAGTTGATTTATTTTTGCTTTATATAACGACCTTTAAATTAAATCTAACAACTTCATATAGAACATATAAGTTTAATTTATAAAATTATATGTACTCCCAATTATAATAAAATATTATATTTTTTAATATAACACTTTATGTATTATTAAATTTAATAAATAATATAACAATACAATATTAAATAACTAGGTGAAATTCTCTTACATTAACAACATATACCAATTAAATTAAAAAGTATGAATTCATCTAAATGAAGGAAAGCATTCATCATAAAAATAATTATATTATAATCATATTTACATTTTATCATTAATTAACAATGTCGAAAATAAACTGTATAAATTGTAGTATTACGCCGGCCGTTGCCTATTTTTGTAAGGTCACTAAAAAAGCGCAAGAACCACAAAGAAAATGATAACCAACAAAAGTAAATAGAAATCAAAGGTGAAAAATGGTTTTATCTAGTGTGAATAAGTTAAAAAGTGAGGCACTAGTGACTCATTTTTTTGTGGCCATTGGATATATTAATATAAAATTTAACGGCCATTATAATTTATCCACAACTTGAAAAGAGGATTTTGTTGATTTTGCAAGTAAGGGCTCATTAAAAGGATCCAAAAAGTAGTGACAACATTGAAAATGAGGCACAATAGAGGATCTGCCACTGCAACCATGATCACCATAGTTAATTATATCCAAGATCTCAAGTCTAATGAATTATCAGTTATTTATTTAACATATAAGGAAAGTTTTGCTCTATTTTTCTCTTAATAATGTATAAATGTTTCTTAACCTTCATAAATTTGTTTCCCCTGTTAGTTGAAAAGTTATATTGGAGATGATAAATCTCAGTCAATGTTATCTTGAAAATAATTTATTACAATTATCAAATAAAAGAAACAATGAATGTGCACCAAATGATAACTTAATACCCCATAAAAATCTAGTATTAAAACTAAAAAGGAGCTCATGTTAGAAATGTCATGAATTTGCAATTCTTAAGCAGAACGTGAATATCGTTTTCTTCTACGGTGAACTTTGAGGATTAAAGTGTGGTGGATAACACAATGTCATTGTTTTATTCAATAACTGCACTATAAAGAGATCAATGACTGAGAGTTTCACATGAGTTCAAGCTTTGTATGCCAAAGAAGAAGGAAAAAGGTGGTTAGGCGGAGGAAGATTTGAATGTAGAAGACTATGAACATTGTGTCAAGGAAGTTTTTAAAATAGATCTCTTGCTAGAAGGTGTTGAGGCCACTGTGGATATCCATTTTAAAAGATTCAATATTTAAAAGTGGGCATGGGATAATGAAGCAATTGTAGCCATTTGGTTACTTGGATAATTTGTGATTTTAGTCCCAATTGGATGCTAGACATTTTTTTTGTTACAAAAAGGAAACAAGCAATGACTACAACCTATCAAAAGAGACACATGCTCTGTCAGCCATAAGGTAGCTGCTAAGAGAATGGGGAAGATCTCCAATAATACAAAGATGATTAAGAGAGTTAACACCCTTCTTAGCTAAAGCATTAGAACAAAAACTTCCTTCTCTAAGAGTATGATGAAACTCAACACTCCAATCAATTACCATAAGATCTTGGATTCTTCTAATAGTAGCTCCAGACTCAAGAACAACCTCTAAACAATCTCTCCAACAAATGATTGCCCTATAACATTTATTGCAAGCCAATTGAAGGTCGTGCATTAAAGTAAATAATTGTGCTAAAATATTATCACAATAATTAATACTGCCAAAGAAACCACATAACCAATTACGGTGACAATCTCTAAGAAGACCTCCAAATCCACCCACTCCAGGATTGTTTAAGACACTAATAATGGGATGTTGGACATTTCCAAAGAGTAAGAGTTTCAAGTAAAACTTATCGTGTGTGTTTGGTTTACCCCGAAACCACATTTCAAACGTGAATCCGGACAAACGCTTCTGAAAATAGCTTCTCTTGATGCGCGTAAATTTAGGGTGAGGGGATGATGCCCCAGTCCAAGGTAGGGAATGCCTCCGGGCTCAAAGAGCACTTACAAAGGTACTTACATTTTACCTCACCACAAGGGGACGAGTGGGGGTTCAAACCCGCGACCTGTCAGATACGAGACCCTGTCTTGCTCCACTCGACCAACCTCTTGAGGTTCTGAAAGTAGCTTCTCTCCTGACCCACGTTTGATGTAAACCAAACACACCAGATACTATTTTGTTTTCTCTACTGCATCAGTAGTATTATTTGGACCACCAAGTAATGAAAGCTCATATCTTTTCGAAAAGTCTAACAGTACCACCAATAGTGTGTTTGGAAATTTGTTGGGTGCGGACTCCAAAGCACATTTAGGCATAAGCTATTACTGATAGTGTTACTGAAAACATGTCATTTTAACGTGATTCCAAATACACTAAAAAATGAGTTGAAAATCTCTCCGATAATGGAAAGTTCCACCAAAATGAGTGACATTTCCATCTCACATGGTTGCAGCATCGGTAGAGTTAGGAGAAGAGAAAGAACTTTATTGCAAAAATACAAAATTAATTGTACTACACAAAACTTCCTACTACCGTTACTCATTGCTCATTCACGGTCTTCCACCCTATAAGGTATAAGCCCCCGGAAAAAATTCAATAGGATCCTCACCGTCATGATGATAATATGGAATGCCCGAGATATTTTCTTTTTTTTAAAAAAGGAAAAATAACCAGTAAATCAATGAAAAGTGGTGGGTTCATAATTCATGGCCCAAAAAGAAAAGAAACAAAAAAGTGGGTGGTGGACGAATATTTTGCCTCCTTTGGAGTGGAATCGTGGCATTCACTTTCCCTCACGCGCGCGTGGAGTAATATCAAGTTCAACTCCTGACGAGAAAGAGGATCTATTTTATTATTTATTTATTTTATTATCTGAAACAAATTAATAATCAAATCATTTTGTGTTGCCAAACCTCTCTTCCAACTGTAATAACCACTCACTCCCTCTTCCTCTTCCCATTCGGAGCTCCGGCTCCATTAACGGAGCCCCACAACTATAACAACAAAAACAATAACCGTTTTCATTTTTCTCTCTGATCGTGAAAATGTCGAAACCGTGGGGTAACATCGGCGCGTGGGCCGCCGACTCCGAGCGTGCTGAAGCCGAGGAGCGTGAAGCCACCGCTTCTGCCACCGCCGAATCGCACAGCTTCCCCAGCCTCAAGGAGGCGGTGACGACCAAGCCGAAGAAAAGCAAGAAGACGATGTCGCTCATGGAGTTTAACGCCGTCGCCGCGTCGGAGTCTAGGGGCTTGACGCACGACGAGATGCTCCGCCTCCCTACCAGGCCCAAGGAACGTTCCTCCGACGAAATGCAATTAGATGGTGGTAGGTGGGGCGGAGGAGGGAGAAGATCCTACGGTGGATTCGACGATGAACAACGCAGAACGGGACCTCCTCCTTCTAGGGTTTCTGAATTCGATCAACCTTCAAGAGCTGACGAGGTTGATAATTGGGCTTCCGTGAAGAAACCTCTCCCTTCGTTTGATTCGGGTCGGCAGAACCGGTACGGGTCGCTCGGTGGTGGCGGGTCGAGGGCTGATGGGGTAGATAATTGGGGGGTTGGTAAGAAGCCTAGTTTTCCTGCTAGATCTTCCGGATTTGGTTCCGGGTTTCGTGATTCGGATCCGGATCCAGATCGATGGACCCGGAGCGAAAGGGAGCGACCTAGATTGGTGTTGGAACCTCCGAGTGTGAATGAAACGGTGGTGAAGCCGAATCCATTTGGGGCGGCGAGGCCTAGGGAGCAGGTTCTGGCTGAGAAGGGATTGGATTGGAAGAAGCTTGATTCGGAGTTTGATGCTAAGAAAACGAGTAGGCCTACGAGTGCTAACTCAAGCACCAGCAGGCCCTCCAGTGCTCAATCCAATCGTTCTGATGGTTCAATGTTGCAGGGTGCAACGGAAATTTTGGTGAAAGCAAAATCGAAAGTGAATCCCTTTGGCGATGCGAAACCTAGAGAAGTTTTGTTGGAGGAGCGAGGTCAGGATTGGAGGAAGATTGATCTTGAATTGGAACATCGCCGTGTTGACAGGTCCGTTCTGCTTTTTTTTTTTAAAAATCTAATGTGTCTTTATTAATGTGATCATGCTGATATTTTTAAGCAATATGATGTTAATGTGATGCAGTGTTGCAATTAATTGTGATTCTATGATTTTCCCCTGGTGGGATGTTAAGATACCTATCACCTGTCCCATGGTCTTATGTTATGTCTTGTGGGCCTGGTCTTGTGTCTTAGGAGTTAGGACCGTATGAGTCCCATACCTGTTGACAAGTCTTAGCACGATGAATCAATTGAATTTGATGATTCTATGTCACACAGTATGTTTGGTTTAGCGTTGAAACGTGATAAACTCACATTTTCAACGCTAGAAATAGTTGTGTTAGGGAATCAAAACTTGAGTTTGGCCAGTTTCAACGTTAAACCAAACACACACATAGTGAACAAGGATTTTATTATTGGTGCTGGGATGGTTTGGTTTCATTTTGTGGGGCACTTTTGTATTGTAAAATTAAGTTAACTGATGCTGTGTTCTTATTAGCAGGGGAAGTTGTTAGTTATCTTGTCTTCTAATTGCAATATCAAGATTTAATTATGGATGTGCTATATAGTGGTTGTGAAAATAAGAAGTTTGGTGTGATAGGTTTTGCTATGATATTGAGGTTTCAAGTTGTTGGACTATTAAACACTAGTGGCGTTAAATCTGCTTTCAGCCCTCTTTTGAACTCACTCAATGAAAGTCAGGTCGCTTTTCTTCACATATTTCAGGGATGGGCTGTTCAATATAGACAATCTTTTGTCCTTTTTATGTACGAATTCAATTTTTTTAGGGTAATAGTCGCTAACCTGTTCAGTAGTTTAGTTAATGTGAATTGTGCAGGATGGGGTTTTTCATTTGAGAATTGTTTCTTATCATTATCAATTTAAGTTCTACAAAGCTAGGGTAGTACATTGTAATTGTGCAACTGTGACTGTGTCTGTGTCTGTGCCAGCAAACAAAGAGATTTCTTGTTTTTTTATTAAATGCTTAAAAAGGGATGTCTGGTACTGATATTTTGTTTGACAGTACTTGTGTACAAGTTTGCCTGTTTTTTTTTTGTCTTACTATTTGTTAGAATATTAGAATAATATATTTAATATCTTATAATATCTGTTAAGATTAGGTTTTATCTTATAATATCTCCTAGGATTAGTTTCCATATTTCTAGATAATTATTATGATTTGTTTCCTAATTACTAGTCTATATTGGTCAGTATAAATAAGCGTCAATGTATAGTCTTTTGTATCCATTATCCATTATCAATCAATCTATTATCAATTATCAATTATTCTTCTCTTCTCTTCTTCCTTTTTATATCCAAAACCCTATAACTTCAACACTCTTAAATGCAAACAGACTAAATAGAAAAAAGTTGTCAATTCTCAGTACTGTCCTAAATAGTATATGGGTCAAATATGGAACATACTAAATTAAACCTGACTACAGCACATTGTGCATATTAGTGGGTTAGGTCCAAAGACCATAGTGTAAAAAAGTTCATAATTTTACAGATAGAATATAATATAAATTTTCACAGTGCAATACAAATGCTTATAATATTGATCTTGCTGGTTGAATTGCACATAAATTAGACATCGATGATCTCTTTTCTTTATCAAAAATAGGTTTCAATCGTGCATAAATCTTATAAAAAAACTCTTATACGTGAACAATATCCAAGGTGTACACACCAACAACCAGGTGTGGATCTCATATGAAATTTATTGGCAGTCTTGGACATACTGTGGAAATGCCCTCATCATGGACACTATTTACATGGGAGTACATCTGTCACTTATGAATATTATTCTAAGTCTTTTTCTTGTTCTTTTCTGGTTTTGGCAAGTTCCAGGGTTTACTCCTTGTCCCAGTGAATTTTAGGTCGTCAGCTAGAATGATTCTTTTGGGATTATGTCTTGTGTCAAGTAGTTAAGAATGAAGATTTGTTTAACTTACTTTAGACAGGATTGACATGTAAAAGAAGTCATTCGGAGGACTGCTAAGGGCTTGAATCAAAATTCTATTTGGTTATACCATGCTTTACTTGTGATTATGTTGATCTTTAACATATACATATTACCTTCACTGACCTTTGAAGGAATGTTCCAGGACTGAAACAGCGGAGGAAAAAATGTTGAAAGAAGAAATTGATAACTTGAAGAAGGAACTTGAGAAAGAGTCAACAATAAATTCAAATAAGGAATCTATAGATGAGGCTGGTGAAGACCAAACCAGTATACGTGCAGTGTTACTCCAGAAAGAAACGGAACTGGAAGTTCTTATCCGTGATTTGGATGACAAAGTTCGTTTTGGGCAAAAGGCAACTGAAAGGCCAGGCTCTGCAGGAGGAAAGACTACTGGTTTTCCTGACAGGCCACCTTCTCAATCTGGCTCATTTGAGGATTCTAGAAATGTGGAGTTTGCAGATAGACCTCGATCCCGTGGCACTGGAGATGTGTGGATGCGCACTGGCGATGACAAAAGACCATTTCAAGGTAGCAGGGATAGAGGAGGTTTTCTGAGTAGCAGAGACTTGAATAGGTGAGAATACATATTTGCATTGTGGTTTCTTTTTTTCCCTTGATCTTCTTGGTCTTGCTAAAAATTTACTTGTTCTGGCTGCAGTTTGTTACTTGATATAGAAGCTAGATTTAATTTTGGTCAAATTTCGATGTTAAAGGGTTTTACACTGTGAGTGATCCAAGTAGTGCCTGCCTCCTGTAATAAAAAACTGCTAAAAGCTTTTACTGCAGGGAAAAAGCCTTAGTTACAGAAATGACATGACACCCTGTGTTTACTTACCCAAAACATCCCTCTTCCCCTTTTATTTTGTTTCTTTTGCTTCGGTTTTTGAAGGATCAAGCTGGTCTACTGAATCCTAAATCCAGGGCTGACTTTATAGTCCATGAGCCTAAACCCCAATGAGCATCTGGTAGACTACTATGGCTGTTGAATTGGCAAAACCTGTACTGTAGAACTATAATTTCTTCGGGTTGGAGTAAAAATGTTGAAGCAGACTTGTGGCAACTCCCACTCCCAGTGCACCCGTTATACACTAAAAGGGATAATTGCTTGGCCACTTTATTTAAATCTTAGGATGCAGAGAGTTAACAGTGGCATTGAATTCTATTTTATTTCTGCTTCCATTGTATTCTTTCTGGTTTCTATGAAATTTCTGGATTGTATAGTTTTGCCATTTCTGGGCCTGAGAAGTTGCTGATATTTGCTTTCTTACAGGTCAAGGTCAAGAGAGAGGTGGTGAAAAGCAGTTTTGTGTTGACTAGGAGTTATGTTCAACTTTTGATGACCAAAACCTAATATTATTTTGTCCTTTTGTCTTTTCTATTCGTTTTGTTCATTTATTCCAGGCATTGGTGCAAGAATCATTGAGTACCGGCACTAGTACTTTTGCCGTATCTATTGTTACATCTTGAAACATTGTAAATTTGTCTTTCCCCCCTCTGGTAATTTTTTGGTGTCTGGTTCAAGGCAGCCTGTAATTTTACTAGGTCTATTTTTCTTTTTTGAAGATTATGGAACTTGGTAGTTTTTTTTTTTTTTGGTCAAGTATGGAACTTGGTAGTTAATGTGATATTTTCTTTCTTGGATAAACACATTATCTGCCAGTGTAATGCTTTAAGTCATGCGGCTTTTTACTATAGGTCTCTTCTGTCATGTGATTTCAATATATGTCATAATGTAAGTCATAAACGGGAAAATAACCCCCGAGGTGGGGAATAATTCACCATTTTTCATGGTGGAATCGCCGTCAATCAAAACTTTCGTGAGCACTGAAAATTTCTTCTTGATTCATCACACTGGTATTGAATTACCCTAGCGCAGACTTGGTCTCGATGTGAGAAACTGAGAAACATCCCCATAGGATTAGGATAGTTCTCTCTCTTTTTTTTGGTCCAAGGATAGTATAAAAGAACAAAGTAAACTAAGCGGCCCAAAGGTTCTATTACAGCGATGCAGCTCTGTCCTAAAGATATCATACCGTACAATCACAAGCTCACTTGATGATTGGGCCAAAAAGGAAAAAAAAAAAAAAAACTCACTTGATGGCAAAATATTAAAAACGACTCCACTGGGGATCGAACCCAGAATCTCTGGTTCCGTAGACCAGCGCCTTATCCATTGGGCCATGGAGTCTTGACGACACTCTGTTGCAGTAAAAAATAATATTTCCTTAGCATTAAACATCTAGTAAACATTCGGAAGAAAATGCTGGGTGCATAAGCCTGAGGGGAGATTTTCTACCGTATGCTGAAATGAATTTTTCAGTCACCATAGGTGTAGGACAAGGTGATGACCTATCCATATTAAACCTTTTTCCATAAATCCAAGATGTATTTACTTTGTTTAACATATATACCACTTGAATCTCTACTAATTTCCATTGCTAGAAAATAATGTAGGGTACCAAAATAAATAATGTAGGGTACTAAAATCTTTGAGAGCAAACATGATATTTAATTGTGTCGATAGTGTCAAGCTCTAATTGATGTTCTAAGATATTTTTATAAATAATTTTGATGTATAGTTATTTTGTTTCCTTATTCTATATATTCTTTTCCCTAATTTAAGATATAGAATTCCTTATTTTTGTTAATCACCCAATGTAATTCTCTCTATAAAGCAAAGGAACTCATGTGTAGTTTAATGTTGATAGTATTTGATATATTTCAACTTTGTATCAACGAAAGGTCTCTACGCCTCTAATTTACAGCCATGGCCGACTGTTCCTCAGCCACCAATAATGATAAAAAAAAAAGAATGCCACTCTGAAAGACTCACAAAAAGTCGTTTTGGTGATTCTCATTATGTCCAAATCACCTCCTTTCGACTCAATGGGTCGAACTATCTTTGGTGGTTCCAATTTTTTCAAATATAGGACTGTTCAAAAATATTTATGAACTGTACCAAACCATAGAACCGCACTTGAACTGTACTGCTTAAACTGAACTACCCAAACAGTTCAGCAATTGGTTACAATATTTTAAACACAATTCACTAACTTGACCTTTTTTATCAGTTCAGTAGGTGAACCAGTTCGAACTGCAACCTCTAAAATTAAGTAATCCCTTCCGTTCCCCTCATTTCTCACTTTCGTTCTCTCCTTTCTCACTTTGATTCTCTCGAAAGCATGCACAGCACGGCGTCGTTAGCAAATTCTTGTGTGTCAGAACCACTCGCTTCGCTAGGCCTATCGTCCCAATGAGAACAGCAGCGCCACCACATCCTTTGTCGCAATCTCTGCCTCTGGAACTTCGCTTTCCTCCGAAATCGCCGAGAAACTTTAGAAGTTCTTTAGCGGTTCATCAATGGTGATCACTGCCTTTAGATTTTCCCCTGTTTCGAGAAGCTTCCCTGTGTACGTGGACCAAGTGATGACGACTTTGGCTTCAAAAGCAGTGAGGTTTTCTGAGATTTCGGCGGTGGTGGCTATGGCGTCGAGAATGGAGGCTGCCATGAAGGATTAGATGAACTCTCGATAGTTTGGGAGGCGAAGTTTTCAGATCATGCGAGGTGAGTTTCGAATTTTAAAAATTGAAAACCAATTTGGTTTTTGTGTCTTAAATCGGTTCACTGTACCAAAAAACCGGTATGGTTCGATACGTATGAACTGGAAATTGATTCAATAAGGTTCATCCGAACTGCAAACCAGTTCGGTGCAATTCACTACAGTTCACTGTATTGAACTGTACTTTGGGCAACCCTATTCAAATGTATATCTATGGTAGAGGAAAGCTTGGATATCTCATAAAGCTGTCAATTTGGGTTGAGCTCGATGAGTCAACTCGGCCCAACCCGGCTCACCGGTGGGTTGGGTTGGTAAAATATAGGCTCACATTTTCGCGGGTCAAAAGTGGGTCAACCCATTTAACTCGCGAGCCAAAGTGGGTTCGAGGCGGGTTGAGGTGGGTTGGCTCACTTTCTAATTTTTATTTATTTTTTAAGTCATTTTTATAATTTTTATAATTTTTATAATTTTTTATATTTTTTGACCTTTTTTATTTTTTTATTATTTTTATAGTTAGGTGAGCCAGCTCGCTTAACCCACCAACCCGCGGTGGGTCAAGCCGGGTTGGTATTTTTTCAGCTCACCAGAAAAGTGAGCCAACCCGGCTCGGCTCACTTTTAGCCTAACCGTGGTGAGCCAACCCGCGTGAGCCAGGTTGGCTCACTTTGACACCTCTAATATCTCACTGGTGAGCGACCCTAGCTAGACATCACTGATCCACAACATGTTGTGTGGGATGTTGAAAACTCCATGGTGATGACATGGTTTATTAGGAGAGCATTCTTACCTTCACTAGGTGAGGTCTTTACACAAGTTAGAAGAGAGGAAACTCGCAAAAGTGTGATGATGGAAAAACACCAAAGTTGATCCAACTCCTCCTAAGACCAATGCACTTGTTGTCGAAGCTACTGCCCTTACGAGTTTAATCAACCAGAAGAGCTACTCAAATCTCTGGTGCGACCACTGCAATAAACCACATCACACTCAAGAAACTTTTTGGAAAATTCATAGGAGACCAACACATCTAAAGGGTATCAAATTAGGTCCTAAAGCACCTAGACCTTTCTCTACAACTTATGAGTCAGAAAAGACCTCTTTGAGAAAGGAACAAGTCGAGTAGCTGATAAGGTTGTTAAATTCTAGTTCTTTATTTGGTACTCCTAATGGTTATTTGGCACAAATAGGTAATTATAGTATCTCCAGCTCCTTTAATTGCACATCAAACATGTGTGTACCATGGATCATTGATTCAGGAGCTTCTGACCATATGACCGACCTTTCTTCTTTATTTAAAACTTATACTCCTTATTCTGGAAATGAAAAAAAAATAGAATTTCATATGGTAATTTTTCACCAATTGCAAGAAAAAGGGTTGATTACCTTATCTAAACACATTGACTTAAAAAATGTTCTACATGTACCAAAACTTTCCTATAATCTTCTCTCTGTTAGTCAAATCTACAAGGACTCCAATTGCCATGTGGATTGCCATGTGGATTTCTTTGACATTCATTGTATTTTTCAAGACCGGACTTCAGGGAAGATGATTGGTGGTGCTAAGATGATGGATGGACTCTACTACTTTGAGAATGATTTTGAGAATAAAATATCTCGGGGTCTTAGTGTAAGGTCCAAGAATCCCCTCAAAGTGGTTTTAATCATGACAACCAAATCAAATGTAACTTAGCATAATTCTGACTTCAAAGAACTAACCATTTCATTTAAGAATGTGTCCAGAAGCAACAGGTTGTATCTTGAAGAAGGAAGAAAGCTTTACTTTAAAGATAACTGTCACAATAAGATTTAAATGACAAATCTGTGAAGGATATCTTGAAATAAGAACTGAGTAAAATAAATGTAACTCATTCAAGCAATCAGAAGCTGTCAAGCACTTCTCATAGTTTCCAGAAACATGAATCAGCTTCTGAAGAAGCTTAAATGAAGAGATTTTAGAAGGGAGATTCACTTTAAGAGAAAATTCCAAGTAGAAAGCAAAATACTCCTTCATTCTCAAAGTCATATAGAGAAGAGCTTGGAACATATCACAGAAGCATGAAATGCATCTGCAGCACATCAGAAGCACATTCTGCAGAAGGAACATACACACATAGATTCTGCAGAAGCAGCAGATTTAAACCAGAATATCTAAATAATTCTTCTGCTGATTTGGCTGAGTTACAGAAGTTAATATACACTTGAAATAATCCAGAAATCTTCCTCAGCATATTCACAGAAGCATTGGTGAAGAAATGAGCCAGTTTTGCTGTCTGCAGAAGCAAGTTCTGCAGAAGCATGAAGGGTAGTCAACTGGACAGCTGTACCTGTCAGCTTTTGCAGCTGTACCTGAAAGGGACTTGTCAATACATCACAGCTGGATCATTTTAACTTCATTCCAACGGCTACAAGGCTCCTCACCTATTAAAGGAGGTGCTCTCTTCACATTGAGACATACCTCTCCTTCCAGAAGCATAACTCAGATGACTGCTCTATCACTTCTAGCTTCTGGAACATTTTCTCTCTCCTCAAATTCTTTCTAATCTGATTATATAAGTTGTTGAGGGGGAGCTTTGCTCACTAGGAATTTCTGCTGCTGCTCTGATTGTTATCTAGTGAGCTTTTTATACTTTACCTTGTTGTCTCTGTGCTTCTGCAAGGCCAAAGAGATTGGTTGGTTGTAAAATCTCTTGTGGTATTTTAGGTGAAGTATTTGAGAGGTTGTAAAGGCTCTGGTGTGAGCCTGTGAGTGGTTGAAGTCTGCAGAAGCAAGCTCTGCAGATTTCTGGATCTGTGCTTCTGCAGAAAGTACTGCAGTAAGACAGAACCTATTTCTGTGAGTTTAGTGATTTGGTAAGAAGCCTGAAGAGGCTGTGAAAAAGAATACTAGTGAGAAAATCCTACTGAAGGTAGGGACTGGAGGTAGCCTCAGGTTGGAAGAGGTGAACCAGTATAAAAACCCTTGTGTCTTCTTCTTTCCCTTATACTCTTAATTCTTGCATGTGCATAAAAGATCTTCAAAACTAATAATACCTAAGTAAGTGTCACCTTAATTGATTTCACCAAAGGAATCCTATTTTCAGCATACTAAGCATTAACACTTACAATTCTACTTGTGAAATTCTATCTTCTAACAAACAGCCAAGACTTTACCTTAAGCATAATTTTATTAGAAGATAAAGTTGCAGAAGTTTAAAAGGATCACAATTCAACCCTCCCTTCTTGTGATTCTACAATAAACTTCAATTGGTACCAGAGCTTGCCTCTTGGGTTGAACTCACTTAACAGTGAGAGAGGAAAAGATTCAAGGGATGGCAAACCATGGAGCTGCAATGTTCATTCCAGAAGGATCATCCACCAACAGGCCACCTTCCTTCAATGGTAAAGACTATTACTATTGGAAGGACAGGATGAAACTATTCTTGGAATCCCAAGATATTGATCTTTGGGATATCATAGAAAGTGGTAACTACATTCCTTCTATAAGAAGGACCAGAGTACTTGCTCCTTCTACAGAAGGAGAATCTGAGGTAATTGAAGAAGCACCAAAACCCAAACCTAGAGAAGAATGGACACAAGATGACAAATAAAGGTATCTTCTAAACTCTAAAGCTAAATTTTTTCTTCTTTGTGCATTAAGTAGAAGTGAATATGATAAAGTTGCTGGCTGCAACACAGCAAAAGAAATATGGGATACTTTAAGAATTGCTCATGAAGGTACAGACCAAGTAAAAGAATCTAAAATCAACATTTTGATTCACCAATATGAAATGTTTAATATGATTGAACATGAAACTATAGATGAAATGTTCAGTAGGTTTACTATTATTATAAATGATTTAAAATCACTTGGTAAAAGCTACTCAAATCAAGAACAAGTAAGAAAAATACTTAGAAGTCTCCCGAGAATATGGAGACCAAAAGTTACAGCAATTCAGGAAGCAAAAGATCTAGCTGTACTCAAGCTGGATGAACTACTTGGCTCTTTAAAAGTCCATGAACAAGAGCTCATGGATGAACTGCCAAGGAAGGACAAATCAATAGCTCTAAAAGCAAGCACATCCAGAAGAAGTGTTTCTGCAGAAGATAAACCTTCAGAAGGAGAATCATCCTCTTCTGAAAATGATGATGAGCTAGCTTTTATATAAAAAGAATACAAAGGCTAATCAGAAGAAAAGACAAAGGAAAGAAATTCTTCAATTTCAAGAAGGAAGGATCAAAAGGTGAAAACAACAAAGGTCCTATCATATGCTATGAATGCAATAAACCAGGACACATCAAGGCAGAGTGTCCACAGCTGAAAGAATCAAGACCATTTCAAAAAAAGAAGGCCATGATGGCCACATGGGATGATTCTGACAGCTCTGAAGAAGAAGATGAAGCTAAAACTGCAAATTTGTGCTTCATGGCTGGAGAAGATGAAGAAATTGAGGTAATTACCTATACTCCTTCTGCATATAAAGAACTAGAAGATGCATTTGAAAACTTATTATCTGATTCACATACACTTGCACAGAAATGTGCTCTTCTTAAAGAACAACTAGTTAAATCTAAAGAAGAAAATGACAATCTAAGAGAAGATAACAATAGGTTAACTAAAACCAACCATTTTCTCCAACAATCTCACTTTGAATTATCTGAACAAATCAAAAGTATAAGAAACAGCTCTGCAGAAGCAGAAAAAACTACAAATCTGCAGAAGGAAAATCTGCTTCTGCAGAAGAAAATTGATGAACTTCAAAATGACTTATGTAAGTTTGTTAACAGCACACACAACTTAAACAAATTAATAGGAAGCAGTAGAGAAATCCCTGATAAAAGAGGTATAGGCTTTAATCAAAACAAAAATATAAAATCACACAAAACAGTTTTTA
This sequence comes from Sesbania bispinosa, assembly GCA_026901365.1. NCBI lineage: Eukaryota > Viridiplantae > Streptophyta > Magnoliopsida > Fabales > Fabaceae > Sesbania > Sesbania bispinosa. The sequence goes on along the minus strand of QLOH01000760.1, from coordinate 49,146 downwards.
TTCCAGCCAAAAGGAAATCTCCTTATTGTTCTTGGTGTAACAGACTTGGCCATAATGACCAAAATTGTTACAAAAGAAAAAGGAGTGATAAAAGAAAGGTATCTAACATCACAGGACCCAAGAAAATTTGGGTACCTAAATCATTGTTGTTCTCTGATGTAGGAGCAAACAAAAGAGACCAAGAAGAAAGAGATATGGTTCTTGGACAGTGGATGCTCCAGACACATGACTAGAAACAAAAGCAAATTCACTCAACTACACATGATGGAAGGTGGAACAGTAACATTTGGAGACAACAACAAAGCACACATCAAAGGTATTGGAAAGATAGGTATGCAAGGTTCTACCCAAATTAATAATGTATACTATGTGAAAGGGTTAAAGCATAATCTTCTTAGCATTAGTCAGTTATGTGACAGTGGCTATGAAGTTATGTTTCAACCTACATTCTGTGAAATCAGAGAATCATCTACAAAAAGGGTATTATTTTCTGGTAACAGAAGCAAGAACCTATATAGCATAAGTCTAGAAGAACTTCCACATCAAACATGTCTTGCTTCTTTTGAAAATGAAAAATGGACTTGGCATAGAAAAGTAGGTCACCTAAACATGAAATCCATTTCTAAATTATCAAAATTAGAACTTGTCAAAGGTTTGCCAAAAATGAAATTTGATAAAGATAAGATTTGTGAAGCATGTGTAAAGGGAAAACACACCAAATCAAGCTTTCATCCCAAAAATGCAATAACCACAAAAAGAACTTTAGAGTTATTACATATTGATCTTTTTGGTCCTACTAAAACACCTAGTTTGGGAGGAAAGAAATATGGACTTGTAATAGTAGATGATTACTCTAGATTTACATGGGTTTTGTTCTTAGCCACTAAGGATGAATCTTTTGATTCTTTCAAAATCTTCCTCAAGAAAGTTGAAAATGAAAGAAATCAAAAGGTAGCTTCTGTAAGAAGTGACCATGGAGGAGAATTTGAAAATTATCTTTTCAAAAACTATTTTGATGAAAATGAAATTTTCCACAACTTCTCTTGTCCTAGAACTCCACAACAAAATGGAGTTGTAGAAAGGAAGAATAGAACCCTCCAAGAAATGGCAAGAACTATGTTAAGTGATAATTCAAAAATACTTTTGGGGTGAAGTTGTTTCCACTGCATGTTACATACTTAACAGAGTTTCCATCAGAAGCATCCTTAATAAAACTCCATATGAACTATGGAAAGGAGGAAAACCCAATATTGCCTATTTTCATATATTTGGGAGTGAATGTTTCATATTAAACAATAAAGAAAATCTTGAGAAATTTGATGCTAAATCAGAAAAGGGAATCTTTCTTGGATATTCTATCTCTTCCAAAGCATATAGAATATATAATATAAAAAATCAAACAATAGAAGAAAGCATGCATGTTATTTTTAATGATGCTAACTCTCCTTCTCAAGCATATGACAAGCAAGATTCTGATGATGAAAATCAGTTAAAGAAAGTGCCCTCTGAATCCTATAGTCCAACAGAAAAGGATGCAGAAACTGCAGAAGCTGTAGAAGCTGTAGAAGCTGCAGAAACTATAGGTGCTTCTGAAAGAAATTCTAACTGTCAAAAGCAGAATCTGCCCAGAAGCTGGAAATCTGTAACTTACCATCCTCATGACCAAGTGATTGGAAATGTTGAGGAAGGTGTAAAAACCAGAAGACAGATAAGAAATGACACAACTCTTCTATCTCAAGTTGAACCAAAGAATGTTCAAGAAGCACTAAATGAAAAATCATGGGTTGAAGCCATGAAAGAAGAACTAGAACAGTTTGAGAAAAACAAGGTCTGGAACCTTGTACCCCATCCAAACAATCACACCATCATTGGTACAAAGTGGGTATTCAGAAACAAAATGAATGAGGAAGGTAAGGTAATCAGAAACAAAGCTAGATTAGTAGCTCAAGGCTACAACCAACAAGAAGGTATAGATTTTGATGAAACCTTTGCACCAGTAGCTAGATTAGAAGCTATTAGGATTCTTCTTGCCTTTTTAGCATTCAAAAATTTTAAACTCTATCAAATGGATGTGAAAAGTGCTTTTTTGAATGGCTTTATAAATGAAGAGGTTTATGTCCAACAACCTCCTGGTTTTGAAAACAAAGCTTTCCCAAATCATGTTTTCAAACTAACAAAAGCTTTATATGGTTTGAAACAAGCTCCTAGAGCTTGGTATGAAAGACTTAGCACATTTCTCTTACAAAATCAATTTTCAAGAGGACTAATTGATACTACTCTTTTAAAAAAACCTTTAAGAAGGATCTTCTCATTGTCCAAATTTATGTTGATGATATAATATTTGGATCTACTAATTTGAAAATGTGTGAAGAATTTTCTGAACTTATGACTGGAGAATTTGAAATGAGTCTTATGGGGGAATTAAAATTCTTCCTAGGACTTCAAATCAGACAAGAAAAACATGGAATTTTCATAAATCAAGAAAAATATACTAAAGATCTTCTAAAGAAATATAAAATGGAAAGCTCAAAATCAATGGGAACTCCCATGCATCCTTCTTCAGTTTTAAACTTGGATGAAAGTGGAAAACCTGCTTCTGAAAAGGAATATAGAGGAATGATAGGATCTTTATTATATTTAACTGCTAGTAGACCTGACATTTTGCATTCTGTAAGCCTATGTGCAAGATTTCAATCTTCTCCCAAAGAATCACATGTTGCAGGTGTAAAGAGAATCTTTAGATATCTTGTTGGAACTACAAATCTTGGACTATGGTACAAGAAAGGCACAGACTTTGAGGTCACAGGTTATTGTGATGCTGATTATGCTGGAGATAAATTGGACAGAAAGAGTACAAGTGGAAGCTGTCAATTTCTTGGAGAATCATTGATCTCCTGGTCTTGCAAGAAGCAGCCCACAATAGCCTTGTCCACTACAGAAGCAGAATATATTTCTGCAGCTAGTTGCTGCTCACAAATGCTTTGGATTAAACATCAAATGGAAGATTATAGCTTAAGGTACACAAATATTCCAATCTTCTGTGATAATACTAGTGCCATTAATCTGTCCAAGAATCCAATCCAGCATTCTAGATCTAAGAATATTGATATTAAACATCATTTCATTAGAGATCATGTCCAGAAGCATGACATTGAACTGAAATTTATTGAAACCAAACTTCAACTTGCTGATATTTTTACAAAACCTCTCATTGAAGAGAGATTTGTGTTTCTTAGAAATAAAATTAATATGAAATACTTTCTTGATGTTTAAATGTCAATGATTGCTTATAAAATTTTTCAGAAGCAAATATAAAAGCACATTCATCTGCAGAATCACAAAATTGTTACAGAAGCATGAACAGCTTCTGATATCTGTGCTTCTGCGTCTACTATCTCTGCTTCTGCAGACATCCTTCTTGAAAGGAAAATGTCTTAAATATTTTATTGTTTTCCTGACAAAAAACAGTATCTGTTGACTAACACAGATATGTTAGTCCTCTCTCTCATACTAGGAAAGGTCACTATCAATCACTTAGCCAAGTATTTTTCCTTTCTTAGCAAAGTCAAATAGCTTTATTCCTATATCAGCTACAAAAAGAATATGGAAAGGTAGCTGTTGTCTCTAGCTAAAAGCTGGTATGATGAATGTTTCACCATTGAGGCAATTTAAATGCTCTTGACCGTTGGACACTAACCAAAAGCTGCGCGTGTGCCCCTACTCCTCCTCCTTCCCTCTCTCCTTCTCAAATAAGGCAACGACTAGTTAAGTTAGGATATGTAGGGTGACTTGAGTTGCAGAAACATATCTGCTCCTCTTCAACTTAGCCATACCCTATTTTTCATCTTCTCATTTCCCTGTCTCTATTTCTATTCATCTCTTGAAAATGAGAATCAAACATGCTGCTGTTAAGAACCCAGGGTCTCCCTTCAATGAACCAGAGGATTTCATCGTTCTTGGCAAAGAAATTGTACCTTATCGTGAGCCATTACATGCTCAGCCTATCACCACTGAACCCTCTAGTCAATCAACAGAGCAAGTTTCAGCTGCTTCTGAACCCCCCACCAAGTGAACCTCAAACTGAACACCCACCTTCTGAACCCTCTTCTATACCAATTCCATCAGCTTCTAAAGCCCAAAATCCCTCTGTTGTCTATGTCAGAAGGTCAGACAGAAGACGTGCAGGCCCTGCCTTCAGAACAATAGGCAATGATCCCTCAAAACCAATAAGCATTGACTCACCCTCTCCCATCAAATCTCCTTCCTCCAACCATCAAGACACCAAGCCTACTGACATTGAGCAGGAAAGCTCAGCTGAAGAAATAGAAGAAAGTGATCCCTCAGAAGGATCACAAGATTCAAACTGTGATCTCTTTCATGATGAGGGAGTCCTTAAAATTTTCAATGATAAATGGGAAGGGAAGGCTGTCATTCCAGGGAAGCTATTTCTCCTTGGAGAAATAAGAAAATGTGGCTGGGATATTGGACATTTTGTCCAGAAGCAGGACTGGGGGGATTACCTTCTTATGAGAGAACCTGTCTATGAAAGACTTGTCAAAGCATTTTATGCTTCTGCAAGTCAGTACAGGAGTGATGGGAACTCCTTAGTTTTGGATATCAAGGGCTCAACAATCATAGTCACTGCTGATACTATTGTTGAGGTACTGGGATGCAGTTTAGCTCACACTTAGCTCTATGATGACTGGTTTAGTGCTTCTGGAGTTTCCAAGGAAGAAGTCAAGAAGAAGGTCCTTCACCATTCCTCCTCTCAGCTCAAATCCAGTACCCTCCTCCCTATCTGCAGATTGTTTCACAAGCTGTGCTGCTACTCACTAATACCTAGAGCTGGTACTCTAGAGAAAGTTACTGACCAAGACCTTTTGGTTATTTATCATCTCCTAATTGGTAAACCCTTCTCTTTACCTTATCTCATTCTGAGAAGCATGATTTCATCAGCTAATCCCCAAAGAGCCTATGCTAGCCTACCCTATGGCATGCTACTCACTGAGATCTTTAGACAAAATAATATCTGCTTAGAAGAAGAAGCCTCTATTGACTCTTGCAGCTTCTTTGGCAAAGTCAATGTACAAAGGATGCTAATTAAACTTCAGCCCTCTCATAATTTTTCAAGTCCTAGTGAATCTGAAGGAGAAGAAGAAGGAAGGTTGGCACCAAGAACAAAGAAAGGGAAAATTCAAACATTTTCCAGAAAGAGAAAAGGCCATTCTGTTGGTACTTCTGGAGAACCTTCAGGAAAGAATCTCAAAGTGTCTTCTCCTTCTGTGGATACAAGTATTTCTACTGAATCCTCACCCATGTCTACTGACTCAGAAGGAGAAGATGTTTCTGAGCCTCATTCATCCCCTGCAGAAGCATCACTACCTGAAGAAACTGTCAGTGCTTCTGCAGAAGGTCTGGCAGCTGATACTCTGGCAAATTTGGCTCATATCCCTTCTGATTCACCCAGGACTAATTCTCCAGCCCAAATTCCCTCTTCTCCATCATCAATTCCTCCTGCTGCTGTTCCTACAACTGAGAAGAAAGAAGAAGAAGTTGTGCACAAGGAGGCTACTGCTTCAGCTCCTTCTATAGGCACACTTGGAACTGATATGGTAAACCAGTTCCTTGCTTCTCCAATCATGGACTCTGTGTTCCCTGCTGCTGCACCCCTTAGGGACACCTTACCTGCCATCTCATCACATCTCTCTTCCATGAACACCTTTATCCAGCAATTAAGCACTGAGAAACCATCTGTGGAGCCTACTTCAAAACCTGATGCTGCTGCTTCTGGTAAACCACCAAAGAATAGTTCTCCTTCCAAGTCTATGGAAAAGAACATCCAGAAGCTCAAATCTGACATGAAGAAGTTGTTTTCTAATGTAAACACTCTCCAAAACACAGTCAATGACATGATTGAGAGGTTCACACAGCATCAATTTTGGTTTAATACCTTTGTGCTTCCTGCCATTGCACCACAGGCTCCTCCAATGCCATTCACACAATTTCAGCCTCCCCAGAACTTGCTTCAACCTTCAACCTCTTCATCATCTGATCACTCCTCTCCCTCCAAGTGATAAATGATGATCCTGCTTCTCTCCATACATTTCCTCTAGTCCTTTTGATTGATGACAAAGGGGGAGAAGTTGTTGTACTAGGTTGTTAAGGCTATATTTTAGGGGTTAGGACTGATATGCCAGTGTTTTTTGATTTCTAACAATGACTGTCTTTTGATGTAGTCCTTCTTTTTGATTAAGAATGAATGTCAAATGATGATATTTGATGCATATTGTTTTATCATGACTATAGCTTTCTGTTTATTGCATATTCACAAGCTTTCTAAATGACCAAGTTAAGAAATTAAATAAGTGATGCTGATTTAATGACATACTCAGTTTTTGAAATCATAATCTGCAACAATTATGCTCACATTCAGGGGGAGTTTGGTATCAAAAATCAGAATTATCTAAGTCATACTTGATTGGGTTGTCATCATAAAAAAGGGGGAGATTGTAAGGTCCAAGAATCCCCTTAAAGTGGTTTTAATCATGACAACCAAATCAAATGTAACTTAGCATAATTCTGACTTCAAAGAACTAACCATTTCATTTAAGAATGTGTCCAGAAGCAACAGGTTGTATCTTGAAGAAGGAAGAAAGCTTTACTTTAAAGATAACTGTCACAATAAGATTTAAATGACAAATCTGTGAAGGATATCTTGAAATAAGAACTGAGTAAAATAAATGTAACTCATTCAAGCCATCAGAAGCTGTCAAGCACTTCTCATAGTTTCCAGAAACATGAATCAGTTTCTGAAGAAGCTTAAATGAAGAGATTTTAGAAGGGAGATTCACTTTAAGAGAAAATTCCAAGTAGAAAGCAAAATACTCCTTCATTCTCAAAGTCATATCAAGAAGAGCTTGGAACATATCACAGAAATGAAATGCATCTGCAGCACATCAGAAGCACATTCTGCAGAAGGAACATACACACATAGATTCTGCAGAAGCAGAAGATTTAAACCAGAATATCTAAATAATTCTTCTGCTGATTTGGCTGAGTTACAGAAGTTAATATACACTTGAAATAATCCAGAAATCTTCCTCAGCATATTCACAGAAGCATTGGTGAAGAAATGAGCCAGTTTTGCTGTCTGCAGAAGCAAGTTCTGCAGAAGCATGAAGGGTAGTCAACTGGACAGCTGTACCTGTCAGCTTTTGCAGCTGTACCTGAAAGAGACTTGTCAATACATCACAGCTGGATCATTTTAACTTCATTCCAACGGCTACAAGGCTCCTCACCTATAAAAGGAGGTGCTCTCTTCACATTGAGACATACTTCTCCTTCCAGAAGCATAACTCAGCTGACTGCTCTATCACTTCTAGCTTATGGAACATTTTCTCTCTCCTCAAATTCTTTCTAATCTGATTATATAAGTTGTTGAGGGGGAGCTTTGCTCACTAGGAATTTCTGCTGCTGCTCTGATTGTTATCTAGTGAGCTTTTTATACTTTACCTTGTTGTCTTTGTGCTTCTGCAAGGCCAAAGAGATTGGTTGGTTGTAAAATCTCTTGTGGTATTTTAGGTGAAGTATTTGAGAGGTTGTAAAGGCTCTGGTGTGAGCCTGTGAGTGGTTGAAGTCTGCAGAAGCAAGCTCTGCAGATTTCTGGATCTGTGCTTCTGCAGAAAGTACTGCAGTAAGACAGAACCTGTTTCTGTGAGTTTAGTGATTTGGTAAGAAGCCTGAAGAGGCTGTGGAAAAAGAATACTAGTGGTAGTGTATACCCAAAGGTTGTAACTGTTTTGCTAGTGAGAAAATCCTACTGAAGGTAGGGACTGGAGGTAGCCTCAGGTTGGAAGAGGTGAACCAGTATAAAAACCCTTGTGTCTTCTTCTTTCCCTTATACTCTTAATTCTTGCATGTGCATAAAAGATCTTCAAAACTAATAATACCTAAGTAAGTGTCACCTTAATTGATTTCACCAAAGGAATCCTATTTTCAGCATACTAAGCATTAACACTTACAATTCTACTTGTGAAATTCTATATTCTAACAAACAGCCAAGACTTTATCTTGAGCATAATTTTATTAGAAGATAAAGTTGCAGAAGATTAAAAGGATCACAATTCAACCCCCCTTCTTTTGATTCTACAATAAACTTCACTTAGTGGTATAAGTTCTACCTTTGTGAGGAACTAAATAATGTTATTGCATAATAGACCAGGACACCCTAATTTTCAATATCTTAGGCATTTGTTTCCAAATTTATTAAAAAATGTTGAATGTGAAAGTTGTGTTCTTACTAAAATCCACAGAGCACCTTAAACCTCTCAACCTTATCATGCATCTAAGCCTTCTCTTCTAATCCATAGTGATGTAAGGGTCCATAAAAATTTACTGTAGAAACACAGGGAAACACTAGAAGGGGGGTTGAATAGTGTTTCTTAATATTTTTGAAAGCTTTTTCAAAACAACAAGTATAAAACTGTTTCAGACAGGTTTTTGAGGACTGTCTGAAGTTTTTAAGACAACTTCTGGAAATATATTTTAAAAGGTTTCTTAGCTTTTAAAATATTTAGAATTGCTTTTCAACTCCCTTAAATTAGTATAAACGATTTGACAAGAGTTAAGGGATAGAAAACTTAGCCAAGGAATTTATCCTGGTTCACTCACTACCACTGTGAGCTACGTCCAGTCCCAATGCCAACTAGCACTTGGATTTTCTCTTAATCTTTCACAAAGATTACAAGTATTCTTTTACAGTCAAGCCTCTTCAGGCTCTACAACCAAGTATTCTTTAGACACCAAGCCTCTCCAGGCTCCTACAAACAAGTATTCTTTAGACAACAAGCCTCTCCAGGCTCAAGAACGATTTGACAGAGAAAAGATAAGTTTAAGCTTTTAAACTAAACCAGTTATAAGCTCAAACAAATACAATGTACAAAGATAACTGAGGTATTCTCAGGGTATACAAATGTGTGTACAAAGAATATTATCAGAGAGTTTTTACAGAGTAAAAACTAGCAGCGATTTGTTTCTCTTTGATTTTCTTGAATATGAAATCCTTCTCTGTTCTTCTCTATATGTATATGCAGAGATGGTCTTCATGAGGGGTATATATACCCAGACTTCAGTCCATTGAAAAACCACCATTTATAGATAGCATTAAATGCTATTTAATCCGTTGTGAGACATGCTTCTGAGAGTCCTGACCTTTCTGACACAGAACAAGGTTGCATCTGCCAAAAAGCTGCTTCAAATGCTGTTGCAGAGGCTGCGTTGCAGGAATTTCCTCAGTGGTGTATGAATTTCAAAAACACCAGGAAAGACCTCTGTGTTCCTTGCCATAAATATGCTTGAAAAGGTACGTGTAACAGAGACTCAGAAAACGTCTTCACAAAACTTCAGCAAAGGTGCCACGTCATTAATGAGACTTCAGACAGCTTCAACACTTCAGACGGGTTGGGCACTTCAGACGGCTTCAAGACTTCAGACGGGTTGATCCTTCAGAAGGCTTGATACCTCAGACAGTTTGAAACACTTCACAAAGTCTTTTTGTAAGTTCATAGTGGCTTGCTGAAATCATAGATAAATCATTAAAACATATATGTATCTAAGATGAATTATTTTAACCCAAATTTGTTAGTCATTAAAACTTGGGAATTATATTGTCTTGAAACATCATAATTTACTTATGATATTTTTTAGACTCAACATTTACAACGCAATTTGAGAAAAGGTGGTTTGTAATCTTTATTGATGATCACACCTGGTTGTGTTAGATCTACCTTATGCATGAAAAATCTGAAAGTTACTAATATATTTAAATGTTTTTCACATATGTAGAAACACAATTTGACACAAAAAATCTCCATTTTGAAAAATGACAATGGCACTGAATAATTTAATAAGAATATCAATGAATTTCTCAAGAATAAAGGTATTTAGCATCAATCGACAAGCCCAAATACTCCTCAATAGAATGGAATAGCTGAAAGGAAAATAAACATCTCCTTGAAGTAGCTCGTGCCATCATGTTTAAAAATAGTGTTCCAAAATATTTTGTGGGGGGATGTTATCCTAAAAACAACTTATCTTATAAATAGAATGCCCACTCGTGTGTTAAATTATCAAATACCGTTAGACACTTTCAAAACCCTTTTTTCCAGCATGTTAATTGCATACTTATCTACCTTTAAGAGTGTTTGGTTATATTGTTTTTTATGCATACACCCTTTATCTCACAGTCTAAACTTGACCCGCTGAAAAAAAAAAATCATTTTTATTGGATATTCTCCAAATTAAAAGGGTTATAAATGTTTCAATCATAGCATAAAGTAGCTTCATGTTAGCATGGATGTTACATTCTTGGAACATCAACCTTTTTAGAAAAAAATCCCCTAAGAGGGAGAATGTGAGTTAAAACAATTTTTTTGCATGAACCATTGCCCACTCTTATTTTAGAAATTGAGGATACATATTTAATTGATCAAATAAATGAATATAATAAGGCAGAACATGTGGAAACAAGTCCTGATACGGGAAACCTTCTACCAGACTTCGATGAAGCCTAAACATGGAAAGAAATATTGCAATTAAAACAAGAGCTTCATGTTTATACTCCAAACTAAAAGGATCATAAACCAACCTATCATATCTGCATCTAGGAAACCAGAAATTTCAGAAGGCCGCCCTGCAAAAATACCACAAGAACTTCTAGGTAATATTGAAATTCCCACTTCTAATACATACTGATTTGCCCATAACTATCAAGAAAGGAACCAGAACTTGCACAAAAAATAACCAAAACCAGCATATACCATCCCATTTCCAAATATGTTTCCTACCAAAACCTTTCCCAAAATCATCAAGCCTTTACCTTTAAAGTTACAATTTTGTTTGTACCTAGAATTCTAGAAACATTAAGGAAGCACTAGATGATCCTAATTGAAAATTAACAGTCTTAGAAAAGTTGAATACTCTTAAGAGGAATGAGACTTGGGAGATTGTAGACTTGCCATGTGATAAAAAATAGATGGGGTGTAGGGTCTTTAACATTAAATGCAAGGTTGATGGAAGTGTAGAAAGGTATAAGGCTAGATTGGTAGCAAAGGGATTCACTCAAACTTACAGAATGGATTATCAGAAGACCTTTGCTCCAGTTGCTAAACTTAACTCTATATGGATTCTTCTATCTATTGCTGCCAATTTCAACTAGTCATTACATTAATTGGATGTAAAGAATACATTTTTGAATGGGGAACTAAAGGAAGAAGCTTTTATGAGTCTTCCCCTGTATTTGAGGAAGAACTTGGAAGAAATAAGGTATGTAGACTAAACTAGAGGAACTCCTGTATAGTTTAATATTAATAATATTTGATATATTTCAACTAATTGCTTTATAAAGGAGCTTAGAAAATGACCACTACTTATTGTAATTATGATGTCATCAATGTAAATTAATAAGGAAGTAATATGATGCTTACTCATGACCAAAAATAATGATGAATGACTTTTTGCATTTTTGAAACCCCGTCTGAGTAATACTGCTTTAAGCTTGTCAAATTATGACCTTGAGGCTTATCTCATGAGTATTGCTTCCTTAAGTTCTTCATTCAAAAAAGTGTTGTCTATGTGCATATGTCTAATGCTCCAATTGAAGTGAGCAACAATAGCAAGCGTTATTCATACACTACAACAAAATTAGCTTCTAGCGCTATTTTTTAGTGGCAATAATTTGATTACCATTATCTTTATATACAGTCCAATGTTTTCGTGGCCAATGAAGATTAGTCGGTAAAACTTTTAATGGCAATATTTTTTAATTGTCAGTTGACGGGTTTCTGGAAAGCGAACCAAAAATCCAGTAGTATAATAGTAAGAAAAGTATCGTATCGACAGGGAACGGTCAATTCGCGTATAGTTGTGATCTATTTATCAAGAGAACAAAACGGGTTTATAAGAATATTGGTGTGCGAAAAACGTAAATAGCAAATTAATAATCAATTGAATTTAGAAAGGAAGAGTTAGAGACACTTTACTTGGATTAGGATTGAACTTCATCTCATCACACCCCTCATGTATGTCGAGACTATCTATTATTTATGGCTTTGAACTATAACACTGTAGACAAACTATGTTGCTAAGACCCCGAGTTACAGCAGCCTCACACACTCAAAGGCAATCCATGCGGGCTCTCCCAAGCGACAGACTTACCCTCGGCTTATTTTGCTTTCTTTATTCCGTTTGTAAAAGAACTAATTGATAAACGAGGCCTAATCCTGTAGACGCACCATCATTAGAGTAATCACACCACCCATCACTCATCAGGATACATCCATGTCTCGGTCCTGGATTGACAATCAACTAATCCTTTGCTATCGGTCCATTAGACCATGCTTATCCTTTAGATTCCCTTCATTAGGATACTCACACTATCCATCAATCATTAGTAACACTCATGTTTCAATCACTGGTTAACCGAGTATTCTTATTCACTCAGAGGTTGAGTTTCCTATGTCTAGGCTCTCCCAAACTCAATCCTAGTCGTAACGTTAATTACAAACTAGCCTATAACTCCGGTGCAAGTGCGGAAGTGAGGAATTAAGCACAGAATAATATTACCAATATTATAGCTAGGGAACTACATAAATAAATAGATAGAGTTCAACATGCACTTGGGAATGGAATCAATTACATTCAATCCTAATGGAGAGTTAACTACACATGGTAGCCATACAAACCACTGAAGATGTTGTCACCATCTTCAATCCTTGTGAAGCGCTCCTCCTCTCCTACTCTACAATTAACTCTGGTGCAATATCACTGGAATATAACTGAATTACAATAATTGTGCACACCTGATCTGGTGAAAGAGGTTCCTATTTATAGTCTAAGGAAAGACAAAGAAAATTGGGGAGAAATCTATCTAAAAACGGCAAAAGGGAAAGAATCAGCGTGATATGCGCTTCACCCTACGCTACAACGCAGGTTCCAGAGAATTGCGCTTCACCCTGCGCTGTAGCACAGGTTGAAGCGCAGGATGCGTCCTGCAGCTCCAAACTTTCTCTTTTTAATTTGATCTCTCCCTGAGACTGGTTTTGACTGATTTGTCTTTCCGTGTTTCCCTTTTCTTGATGAAATCTTGTATTTATTGAGCATCTTTGATTTTTATGGGAAGGTTGTCTGCAGAATCCTTGTTTGATTGGCAGTGATATCTTCATTAATTGCTTCAAATCTTCTTCAAATCTTTATTAAATGTCTTCAATCAAACTTCAAATCTTGTAGATATATCCCTCATTTAATGTTATCTTTCCTTCAAATCAAATCCTTGCAATATTCTACAAAAATCAGCAATATTTCTAACAAAATAACATCAAATTCAAATCTAAGATTAATAAATACAATTTATCTAATATTTAATAAAAAAGGATTAAACTAGGGCAAAATTACCATTTTATCCTTGATAAGTGAACTAAAAAGTGCTCTAATTTATCATATAATTTTCACTTATCAAAATACCCCCCAACTTAACTTCTTGCTTGTCCTCAAGCAAGAGACCTATTTGCAATCAAAGATCAATTCTATTCCCTGTGTATTTCAAACAATTCAAAAACAAATTCAAGGAACTATTCATCAACTCCTTTCTAAGTAGCAGTCACTTCCCAAACATAAGAAAAACTCAAGATTAAGGGATGTTACCAATCATCAATAATGAATAGAAATACAAACATCAATCAAACTTCTCAAAAATAGCAATTAAAGCAGTAAGTGATAAACCAAGGAAATCTCTCATTCTCACGGGTAAGTGTTTCCCTCAATCTTTTTCACCACCGTTGAACAGCTAGAATTGATAGTCGTTTCCAATATCTGAACCTGCAAGCAGTTAATATGGATCAAAAGGTCTTTCTTAGGTTGTAATGAGACTGGGCTATCAAGAATGCATGATTTTTCTGGTTAAACAGGGAACACTGTGAATAGAGAGCATCTTGTGATTGTGCTTGGGTCTTCTCTCCACCCACCTGGTCATTCTTGAATGGTCACCCTTTTTCAGCTTGGCCTCGTTGTTTGAAGAAATACTCCCCCCCCCAACTTATTCAATATCCACACTTTTGTGCAGAATTTATTTTTTTGACATAAACAATAACATAGAGAATTTATTTGTGGGGGAGTATTCTTCTTAGTGATTTCTTGTGCCTGCTCTTTGAATCTCTTTGACCTTTTACTGTTAGAACCACAGGCAACACTAGAAGGGGGGTTGAATAGTGTTTTAGACATTTTAAGACAATTTTGGAAATCTTTAAAATAAACAATCACGCTAAGTGATCATTGTACAAAACCAATCTTAAGATCAGAGTTATTTTAAGAACATGCGAAATATATGAAAGATTTAGATTAAAAACTTTTTCTTACACTTAAGATTGTTTTGATTTTAAACAGACTTCTCTTAGTGTCTTCTGAAGAATATTACTAAGAGTACCTTCAGAACTGTTTCTGAAATACTTTAGATGATCAGAGACCACCTATATCATGTGTCTGAACTGAGTTCCTGTTGGGCTCACTTCAGACAGGTATTTCAGACAACCCTCTGAATATATTCTTCTATAGTACTTCAATCTACACTAGAGACGTTTTAACGTTATGTTTGTATGAAAACTTGTTTTATTGAAATCCTTGAGTTAAGCTTGTTATGAAAAATACTTTTCAATCCCCATCGTAAATATGAAAACTGTAAGTAAAAGAGATTAAGGGAAAGAAAACTTAGACACAGAATTTATCCTGGTTCACCCACAAACCCTGTGAGCTACATCCAGTCCTAGTGGCAAACCACCACTAGCCTTTTTATAACAACAACACATATGTGCCACTCCGAATCCCCCAGACCCTTGCAGCCACATATATGTCACACTATCTGAAACCACAGATATACATGTTAACCTCTCCAGGCCAACACAACAAGTATTCTTTTCTATCAAGCCTCTCCAGGCTCTACCACAAGTATTCTTTCTTCCACCAAGCCTCTCCAGGCTCTCAGACACTTAACTAAGTGTTGAGTATTACTACTCAATCTAAGCTAGATGTTCGCTAGAACCTCTCAACTCAGATTCTTCTTGTACATAGAGATTACTGAGTACATACTCAGGATACAGTCATTACAAACTAAATACAAGGATAGACAGTGATACAAGTGTTTGAATTTAAGTACAATCCCTGTCTTTTCTATGAGGAATACATCCTCTGAGAGTAGGCTAACTAAGAATGTGAAATTAAGCTCCAGCCTTATTCTCCAACCATTGGTTTCCATGGGCTACATTCTCACCCGTATCATTGGAATACCAAAGGTATCATCCAAGCTTCAAACCGTACCTGGTTTGATAGTCATTTGTACAGCATGATTGCCTTCCCGACAACCAACTCACTTGATCAACAGACCAACTGTACAATCTAACTAACTGACCAGCTGATCAGTAGCCCGATTGAGAATTCACTCTCTGATCAATCGTTGTTGACATTTTCATGATGTATTTAAGCTCAAGTCAACTCTTGTTAACTGTAAGACACTCAGCCTAGTTAACAATTTTCATCTTGATTGATTTCAAGAACCTTCTTGAAAATCAATCCCGATTGATCTATCTTGGTTGATCATTCTGACCAACTTGGTTGTACAGCACAACAACTGCATCTCGGCAGCATGGTTAATATGATCTGCATGCCAACAACAACTGGTTGGACCGACCAACTTGGTTGTGTGCTACAACAACATCTTCAACTTCAATCTTGAGGCTATTTATATGTTCTTCTTGAATATAGCCGTTGAAGATGATTCATAATACCGTTGAGCTTTTGATGATGTGGCTCATATAGCCGTTGTGTAATAGCTTCTCAAACGGTTGCTTCTCCTTAAGCATATTGAGTGTTCAGAATACTCCCGTTCTGACACTTCTGTTGATGAGCTCTGTTTTGAGAGATGTGATGATTGTGTGTATTCTCTCTCTTGAATTCTTTTGCTTTCTTGCATCTGTTTTATCCAGCTTGCATCTGCTTGCTCCAGCTTGCATTATCTTGCATCTGCTTGCATCTGCTTGCATCTGCTTTATCTGCTTTATCCAGCTTGCATTATCTTGCATCTGCTTGCTTTCGGATTTCCTCTGATTCTCTTGAGAGTATGTATCCGTTGAATTTGCCCTTTTTGCTTATTCTGCATATACTCCTTTTTCATTTGCTTCTGACACCATTACTTCTTTGAATGAGATGTCTTGATCAATAGTCGTTGTTTGCAGATTCATCTTTTGATATTTAGATAAAGATGTTGAATTAAATATATTTTATTCAAACATCTTCCTTGTTGCTTCTGCTTAGTCTCCTGAGCTTTTCTTCTGCTTTGTTCCAGATTGCACAAATGAAGAAATGTCTCGTTGAAATACCATTGTTTAGAGACAGCAAATAGTCTTCTTTTAATCCGTTGTGAGACACGCTTCTTGAGAGTTCTGACATAGTACAACGTTGGTGCTGCAGTAAAGCTGCTACTGTTGTTGCTGCGAATGCTACGTTGCAGAGATTTCCTCAGTGGTGTATGAAGTTCAAATGCATCGAGAAAGGTCTCTGTGTTTGTTGCCACAAATGTGTTTCAAAACGTACGAGCAGCAGAGACTTAGAAAAGTCTTCACGCAAGGTTTCAGCAAAGATGTCACGTCATTACTAAAGCTTCAGACAGCTTCCAACCTTCAGACGGGTTCCAGTCTTCAGACAGGTTCCAGTCTTCAGACGGGCTCGAGTCTTCAGACGGACTTGGCTCTTCAGACGGCTTCAATACTTAAGACAGGTTGATGACTTTAGACAGCTCAAGTCTTTCAGACAACTTCGTTGTTTCAGACAGGTTGCGTTCTTCAGACAACTTCAATTCTTCATACTGGTTGTAGTTTCATTCTTCTTTGTATCTTCTTCTTCTTCTTGTATCTCTTCTTCTTCGTTTCTTCAGTTCATTGTTGTTCTTTAGATAGACGTATATTTGAATCTGTACTTCTTCATATCTTTTGCCTTCAGTTCTTCAGATAGTATTCTTGGTCTTCACTTCTTCAGATAGTCGTCTTCTGGTCTTCACTTCTTCAGACAGTCTTCAAGTCTTCACTTCTATTCTTTAGTTGCTTTAACTCTGTTAAGGATTAATCTTCTTCAGATTCTGCACTCTTGTTCTTCTGATTCTGATCTTCTGATTCTGATTCTGTTCACAAAATCTTCTTCTTCTTCTAAAGAGTATTTTATCCTGAAACATAATTAACAAACAAATACCTTTCTCAGTAGAACCTGTTTATATAATCTAATTGGTTCTTTATATAATATTATTTGTTCTTTATATAATCTTATTTGTTAATCATTAAAACTAACGGATGTTAAGTCTTATAATCATGTTTAATTACTTAAACAGATTTATAGACTTCACATTTACTTCACCAACCTCTTGCCCCATGTTGTTGTGGTGCACCTTGCTCTCTATCCCAAGTGTTAAGGGACAAGATACATTCATTGAATATGGTTAGGGTGCATCAAAGGAAATATTCAAGGCTCAAATGGGAAAGCAATAAACGGAAACATTTATCAGGGTTGGCTATTTAGCACGGAGCACAATATTATAATCACAAAATACGCCTTTGTCACTTCCATATTTTCTACTAGCAAGACAAAATTCAGAAACTCAAGCAATAACAGTTGACAAGCAGCGGTGAAAAGCTCTCAATTTTAGTGTTTGGGCTCTCATCTCACTGGTTATTGGCTAAAATTTCCTTGATAAAACACTTAATGGTTTTAATTAACTATCCTGATAGGTTCTCTTGAGAAGTATCCTAATCCTAACTGATTATGGAATTAATCACAAAACCTTATCATCTTTCCTAATCTGATTAGTTAAACTACCTAATTACAGAGAATTTGAAAAAGTTGCCTTAAATCCTAATTTCCTAAAGTCCTAAAAATTATAAAAATTCTGAAAAAATTAAAAAAAATGAAATACAAAACAAAAATCCTAATTAACTAAAAAAAATTCTATAATAGAAAATAAAAGAAAAACTAAAAGAAAGAAAACACCAGTATCAATCTTCATCCTCTGTATCATGTAAGTCCTTGTCCTGTTGTTGCTCCACCTCCCCCTGAATGAATAGGCCTGTCCCCAGGCCACTGCAAGAATATCCGGAACTCTTCAAGCAGCATGCTTGGGTATGGGTCTAGTACTCCTGATTGGTTTGAGGTCAACCGGTCTTTATACTTTGCAGCAGTTTGTGCAATTCATGAAGAACATGGGAGCCTATCATTAACCAATTTACATGCATAATTCAAAGAATTAATATTTTCACAACAAAAGTTCAGTGCACTTGGTAATGACTTCCTAAAAACAAAACATACTCATTTGTTTTGCAAGCATTCATTTGAAAGAAACAGAGCATAATACTTTTAACTTTAATAACTCACAAAACAAAGAGCATTTCAATTCAGCGAATTGTTCTTCATGTTTCACACAGCCAAAATCACATTCAAGATAGCAAAAATCAATAGTATTCATAATCCTAAGGTTGCTACCCTAAAGTTCAAATCACAAAGTAAATGAAGATTTCAATTGGTAGAAGTTAAAGAAAACATAACTGAAAGTTTCAAAATTGATGGAAGTTTGTGAGTGGAAAGAGTTAAAATAAGAGCTTAGGAAATAGTACATGAAAAAATAAAAGATTTTTTTTTCTTTTTTTTTTTAAAATTTCGTACTGCTGCGCTTCACCTTGCGCTACAGCGCAGATGAAGCACAGAAGACAATGACTAAAATTGCATTTCTGCGCTTTACCTGCGCTACAGCGCAGGTGAAGCGCAAAAAACTGAATGTAATTTTGCAATTTTCAGTCACGTTTTCTGCTACTTCCTATTATTATTTTTAAAAAATTTATTTTCCACAAACTTATTCCAATCAATTTTGAAAATTTCCTAAATCCTAAAAAATTGAAAAAAAAATCCTAATTAACAAACAAGAAAATTAAACAAAACTGAAAATAATTGAAAACTTAGGACTCTCTGGGTTGCCTCCAGGAAGCGCTTGTTTAACGTTTGATAGCTCGACGCCTGTTCTCTTAAGGTGGCTGAAACTTAAATATTTTGGTGAGCTTGTGTGTTGCACCCTTCCTTTTTCTGGCCTATAAACCTCCCCATAATCTTGCCTTGGAGCAATTTGTTCTTTTCTTTATTTTCTTGCTCTCATGTGCATAAGTCTTATTTCCTGAAGCTTGAATGATTCACAAATGATTTCTCTCAATTTCTTTGCTTCGGGGGGTTCTTTGATATGAAACACACCTGACCACTTGATCTTCAATCTGGCTCTAGGCTCTGAATTTAATTCTAGCTTGACTTTTCTTTTCTTTGCCTTGTCCTGGTCAGTGTGATTGCAGGCCTTTCTTTTCTGAGGTCTGGAAGGTTTATCACTTGTACCATGCCCTTCTTGATCTTCCTTTAGAGGACTGATTGGATAAGGCAAGGTCCTTGGGCTTTGTATCACTTCCCTTCCTTCCTCGGGCTTTGATTCTCCATCTCCCTGTTCACTCTTTTTCTCATTTTCTTGATCTTGTACACCCTCATATGTTTTATTCTCTTCCTCCCTTTCACAGTCAATCTCTTTTTCAAGCACCATATTTTCTGTTTCCTCCTCTCCTTTTTCTTCTTCTTTCTGCTGCACCTTCTTTTTCTTCCTTTTCTTCTTCAACTTCTCTTTCTTGTGTTTCTTCAGATTCATCTTCTTTTTCTTCTTCTTATTCATCAGCCAGAATGTCATTGATTTCCTCCCCTATCAACTGAACAATGTCATCGCACTGCACTTTGGGGTTGGGTAATGCATTTGCTTAGATTGGTTCTGACTGTTGTTTGACTCTTGCTTCTTTTAATTGATTCAACAAGGCGTCAATATTTCTTCTTA
The DNA here is from genome assembly GCA_026901365.1 of Sesbania bispinosa. NCBI lineage: Eukaryota > Viridiplantae > Streptophyta > Magnoliopsida > Fabales > Fabaceae > Sesbania > Sesbania bispinosa. Next base: position 29,207 of record QLOH01000760.1, on the reverse strand, counting down.
CTTCTTCTCTGTCCTTTTGAAATTGTATATTGCCTTGATGAATTTCTTCGATACTCTTACAAAGTCTTAATTCCCTTTGTTCTGCTAGTTGCGCTATCAAAGCATCATTTTTTTCTTGCTTCTTCTCTCTCCTTCTGAAATTGTATATTGCCTAGATGAATTTCTTCGATACGCTTACAAAGTCTTAACTCCCTTTGTTCTGCCATCTGCTTTAACAAAGCGTTAGTGTTTCGTCTTCGCTCTTCGCTCTCTTTCTGAAATTGTATATTGCTTTGATTGAATTCTTCCAAAAACTCATCATATTTTGAGTATCTTTGTTGATATGAAGAGTAACTTTGCTTCTGTTGAGAAGAAGGTTGCATGTGGAGTGAAACATCATCTTGGTGCCATCCAAGATTCTGAATCTGGTAACTTCCCCAATCCTGTGAAAAATTGTTAGAATAATTGTTGTAATTAGAGAAGTTACCTTGAATCGGTGCATGAGAGGAGTAACTTGGTTCTTGCCACCTAACACAATCTCCAAGGGTTCTCCTTGGTTGATTTTGCCATTCATAATCCATTTAACATTTACTTCACTTGGGGTGGTAGAACAGAGAATGTTGAGATTGTCTCCTTGAGCTTGTCCCTTCTTCTTCTTGGGTGATCAGAGAGTGTTGAAATTGTCTCCTTGAGCTCTGCCCCTTTTTTTTTCTCTCTCTCTATTTGGTTTCTTCTCTCAATTGATTTTCAGACACCTGTCTTTCACAAGAGCACTATTCAAGAAGCTCAACAAATGTTAGCTCAGGAGAGAGGAACAAAATAAATAATTTTTTTTAAGAAAATAATTAATTATTTTTTTTATTTTTTTATTTTATTTTTTAATTAATAATAATAATAAATAATAATAATAACAATTATTTTTTTTTCAAAATAATAATAATAATAAAATAATAATATTTTTTTAATTAAAAAGAAAATAATTAAAAATAAAATATTTTTGTTTTCTTCTCGATTTTTCCCTTGTCTCCTTCTCTTGTTTTTACTTCCGTTCTTCCTTGATGTCCTTTCTATTTCTGGATCGAATTGTAATTGATTGGGGGACACCTGGTCTCTCAAAAACATAAACAAGAAACTTTGAAAAAGGTAAGTGTGGAAGAAAAATTAACAATATTAATAAAAATTCTAAATTTCCTAAATAACAAAAATTTCCTAAAATAATAAGAATAATAAATAAAAGAAATCCTAAGATAGATATCCTTGATAAATAGACCTCCAAGGTTTACACGAATTGGAAACCGTTCCCCGACAACGGCGCCAAAAATACTTGATGGGTTTCTGTCAAGCGAACCAAAAATCCAATAGTATAATAGTAAGAAAAGTATCGTATCCACAGGGAACGGTCAATTCGCGTATAGTTGTGATCTATTTATCAAAAGAACAAAACGAGTTTATAAGAATATTGTTGTGCGAAAAACGTAAATAGCAAATTAATAATCAATTGAATTTAGAAAGGAAGAGTTAGAGACACTTTACTTGGATTAGGATTGAACTTCATCTCATCACACCCCTCATGTATGTCGAGACTATCTATTATTTATGGCTTTGAACTATAACACTGTAGACAAACTATGTTGCTAAGACCCCGAGTTACCGGCAGCCTCACACACTCAAAGGTAATCCATGCGGGCTCTCCCAAGCGACAGACTTACTCTCGACTTATTTTGCTTTCTTTATTCCGTTTGTAAAAGAACTAATTGATAAACGAGGCCTAATCCTGTAGACGCACCTTCATTAGAGTACTCACACTACCCATCACTCATCAGGATACATCCATGTCTCGGTCCTAGATTGACAACCAACTGATCCTTTGCTATCGGTCCATTAGACCATGCTTATCCTTTAGATGCCCTTCATTAGGATACTCACACTATCCATCAATCATTAGCAACACCCATGTTTCAGTCACTGGTTAACCGAGTATTCTTATTCACTCAGAGGTTGAGTTTCCTATGTCTAGGCTCCCCCAAACTCAATCCCAGTCGTAACGTTAATTACAAACTAGCCTATAACTCCGGCGCAAGCGCGGAAGTTAGGACTTAAGCATAGAATAAGATTACCAATATTATAGCTAGGGAACTACGTAAATAAATAGATAGAGTTCAACATACACTTGGGAATAGAATCAATTACATTCAATCCTAATGGAGAGTTAACTACACATGGTAGCCATACAAACCACCGAAGATGTTGTCACCATCTTCAATCCTTGTGAAGCGCTCCTCCTCTCCTACTCTACAATTAACTCTGGTGCATTATCACTGGAATATAACTGAATTACAATAATCGTGCACACCTGATCTGGTGCAAGAGGTTCCTATTTATAGTCTAAAGAAAGGCAAAGAAAATTGGGGAGAAATCTATCTAAAAACGGCAACAGGGCAAGAATCAGCTTGATCTGCGCTTCACCCTGCGCTGTAGCGCAGGTTGAAGCGCAGGATGCGTCCTGCAGCTCCAAACTTTCTCTTTTTAATTTGATCTCTCCCCGAGACTGGTTTTGACTGATTTGTCTTTTTTTGTTTCCCTTTTCTTGATGAAATCTTGTATTTATTGAGCATCTTTGATTTTTTTGGGAAGGTTGCCTGCAAAATCCTTGTTTGATTGGCAGTGATGTCTTCATTAATTGCTTCAAATTTTTATTAAATGTCTTCATTCAAACTTCAAATCTTGCAGATATCTCTCTCATTTAATGCTATCTTTCCTTTAAATCAAATCCTTGCAATATCATGCAAAAATCAGCAATATTTCTATCAAAATAACATCAAATTCAAATCTAAGATTAATAAATACAATTTATCTAATATTTAATAAAAAAGGATTAAACTGGGGCAAAATTACCATTTTATCCTTGATAAGTGAACTAAAAAGTGTTCTAATTTATAATATAATTTTCACTTATCATCGGTAAAGGTGAATAGTATTGTACACCGCGTGAGCTATTTTATTATTGTAATCCCCTCTAATTTTTTAAAAAATGATCCCAACTTGGTAATGGTATTTTTAAATAAATGTTAAGAACACTAGCTTATATACATTTATAAATGTAAAGCTTTTATGTGTATTCTCACTCAAGCGAGGATTTTCCCGCTTGAGCGAGCGAATTAATACTCTGCAGGACTCGCGTTCTCGCTTAAACGAGAACCTACTCGCTTGAGCGAGACCAAATCAAAGAGCAACCTCAAAAATTCCCCCAATTTCGCTAAGGCGTGAAGCTTCTCGCTTGAGCGAAAAAACCAAAATCTCATTTCCCTTATTTTGCTGATATATTCGCTTAAGCGAGGGTACTCTCGCTTGAGCGAGGCTATGCTCGCTTGAGCAAAATAGCTGCAGAATGGAAATTCTAGATTTCGATCCCAAGCCCTTTTTACCAATTTTTACCCTTTTTTCCTAGTTCCTTTTTACAAAATACCTTTCTTACCCTATTTGAATTACGAAATTGCTTTATATAATTTAGGATGTTATAACTTTCATTTCAATCGTTCCCTGAAGTAGTGTGCCCATCCTCCACACGCCTGTTTCAAGTGCCCAAACCCAGCAACGTCTCTTCTCCCATTGACCCTTAAGTTGTTGTCCCGTTGATTATAACCATTGTCAAGCTTTGTTGACCCACCATTCATTGTCCGTCACGTTCCCATCTCCACCGTGCTTTTTGGCCAATCGATTTCATTTTTGTGTTCACTAGAATACATTTTTATCACTAGAAACCACAATAACTTTCTCAATTGTTTCTGCGTTAATTTTAGCACATCCTCTTCCACAACTATGGGCGGAACCGGATTGTTGCCGCCGCTACACTTTTGCATTTTTCTTTCTAGTCGCTCAAATTGTTGAAGTCGAATGAATGACCATATGAGCCTAACGTTAGACCAAGAGAAAGAAACCTGAGTTTGAAATAAAGTTTGAGTTATTCACAAGTATGCCATGATGTTTTCTTTGTTTTAATTTTCAATAAGTTACACAAAATATAGGAAACAACATTTTTTTGTTTTCAAAATTAGGAGTGTGTTTGGATTGGCGTTTCTGAAAGATAAACATGCCTATCATGTATAGAAATGTGAGTTGAGCATTTCCTTTCTTGTTTGGATTGGCATTCATGATTGAGTTACAGAGAAAACGTAAGTTCACTTGGATGGGAGAATTCCTAGCTTTTGCGTTTCGCAGACACGTGAGTTCAGAGGGAATGTGAGGTTACGTTTTCCACTTACATTTTTACCCTTCGTGAGTCATATGAAACAACATATTGTGGGGTAGCTTCAACGACAGAGTGCCAAGTCAAGCAGATTACGGACAAGGATTCATGCACCATAACGAATTCTAGTTTGCAAAAAGTTTATCGTCGGAGCCAGTCGGAGACGTGGAAGAGAAAGGGAGAGGATGGGAATAAGATGGAGAGGCGAAAGCTCCGGCAATCGATCGGAGATAGAGATAGAAAATTTGTATCCACAAAATATATGGATGTAGCTTATTCTTGTTACCCTATTATTATATGAATGCCAACTGGTAACAGAAGAAATGCAAATTAAACCACCTATTCTTTATTTCAAATTTTGTCCCAAACTCTTCATGACTCAGAAAAAATGTAAGGCTTTATCCTCGTTCTCTTGGTTTCTAGTTTAAAATAAAGTAAAATATATACTAAGTGAAAATAGAGTGGTGATGGTGGGGTAAATGCTCGTTCTCTTGGTTTCTGGTTTAAAATAAAGTAAAGTATACAGTAAGCGAAAACAAAAGGGTGACACTATAATTATGCAAACTTAATAAAGGACAAGAATCTTTATTTTTTTTGTTAGTATTATTATCAAATTTATACTTTATTTTAATAAAATGAAAATCTATATAACAAATAAAAGCATGTCCTTTATAGTAATTATATATGCAAACGTGATTTAAAAAATATCATCCAAACAAAATTTACTTTCTTCAACTCACGTTTATAACAAATTATCCAAACATAAAATCTCGTTTATACAAACTCAAGTTCACTCCAAATCACGTTCAATAAATCACATTCATCTAAACTCAAGTTTATAAACGTTAATCCAAACACACACTAGGTAGATCTATTTTGGAAAATATTTTTTATGAAAACATTTTAAAAAATCTAACCAAAGTTTGGTGAAGGTATGTAGGCATTGTAATTGGGATTTCCATTCTTATGCAACCTTTCTTCATTTGGTGCATGTCCCATATTCTTGTCAAATTTGTAATTGGAATTCCCATTCTTATCTAACCTTACTCACTGAATTAGTTAGCCCCATCACGATGTGGATGTTTCCGACTCGAGTAACATTGCCTCTTATAAAAGACACATGTGATTCACACCAAATCCATTGCTGCGTACAAAGCAAAACATAGAAACCTGAATATAAATGAGGATAATTTCATAGATAATGTTGTTATTATTGATAAGTTGTTTTGAAGTTTTAATTGTTTTAAAAAAGATAAAATAGTATTTTCTTTGATTCTTTAAATAATTTGAACATCAAATAAATCCTTAAAAAATGAGAAATATATCAAAAAATTCTTTCTCATATGAACTGTGAGACTTATAAACTAAGAGCCCGTTCGGAGTGCTTGCGAGTTTTCAGTTTTTGGTTTTCAAAAACTTTGAATTAAGTTTTTACAACTCAAAACAAAAAACTGAAAACCACTTTTTGTGGTTTTCAAAGTGTTTGTTTTGAAAACCACCAAAAACAAGTTTCCAGTTTTTGATTTTTGGTTTTGAGTTGTAAAAACTTGATTAAAAATTTTAAAAACTAAAAACTGAAAACTCGCAACTACACAACCACCTCAAACGACCCCTATGATTGACAAACTAAAATAACATTTCATTTGTATTATTAAAAGATTAAATTAATAATATAATTAAATGATTAAAACAATATCATCTTTTTAAATATTGTTCTTACAAAGCCTAAATTCTACTCGGATGGTACAACTAGGCTAAGTGAAGAAGCTAGTGTGTGTGTTCTAAAGGTGCTCATGCCCCTCCTTTTATAGGTGTTGGGGGCGTCTTCTTATTATGGCATGATTTGTTGATTGGGAGACATCATGCGTTGATCCTGTCATTAGATTGCTTAACATGAGCTCTTTCCTTTTCTGTCTGATTCCCTTCTTTATTCAAGTTTGGGATTCTGCTTGGGTGCGTCAGGTCTTCCTTTCCGAGCATGTCATACCGAGCATACCATGCCGAGTGTACTCTGGCCGAGCTAGGCAGGTACGTAACATAAGCCTCCCAAGCTACGAGGTGTTACTCAGTGAAGTAGCTTATCTGTTCCAAGCTTGGTATGGTCGGGCTTTCCCTGATCGAGTTAGTCAGGTATGCAACATAAGCTTCCCAAGCTACGAGGTGTTACTCAGTGAAGTAGCTTGTTCATTCTGAGCTGATCCATCTGACTTGATCATTCCGAACTGATCCATCTGACTTAATCATTCCGAACTGATCCATCCGACTTGACCATTCTGATTTTTCTTTGTAGGTATATTTTTGGGTGTCAGTCGTTTTGTCAGCCGTTGTCTTTAAATTGGGGCCGTTAGATGGTTTGTCATTTTTACCTTTCATTTTTCATAACCATCGCGCCTTTTGAACTTCGCACCCTTTCATCTTCGAACCGTTTCGCTCCACAATGCTTCATTGCCTATTTAAGCTTGCTTGCAGGGTGTTTTGTGCTTCATTTGCTGCAAACCCTAGACCTCATTTGCTCGCGTCTTAGGCCTTCCATTTTCGTCTTTCTTCTTTCTTCAGGTACACTGATTTTCTTCCTCTTCCTTTATAGTTTCTTCTGTTTTCAACCATGTTTGATTCTAGGGAAGGTTCTGAGTTTTCAATTTCTGATTCTGTTGGGGGTTTCATGAGGGATGAAGTAGTGAATATGGGTAGTTCTTTTGATGAATCGGGGAGTGATTCTTCTGACAAGGGCTCTGCGGGTAGTTTTCTTGTCGTTCCCACTGTTGTTGAAATTTCGGGCGGTGAGGGGGAGTGTTCTGGTAAGGCTTCTAGGCGCAAGAAGAGAGTTAAAATTACAAAGTGTCATGGTGAGGGTGAGTTAAGGGGTTACATTCTGAAAATGGATGGAGAGGGGAAACAGGAATCTGAATATGATTTCATCAATTATTCGTGGATAGAGGAGTCAGTGAGGGAAACCCCTTCTGTGTATCCTGACGAGGAGTCTCTCAAGGATTTTCTTGACCGAGCTGATTATACCCGACCGAGCACACAGGGGGTTATAAATTGTAGTTGGTGTAGTCCTCAAGATAGGATTTGTCATAGGAGAGCGAGCAACTCGGTGCACGATGTAGTTTACATGTTCGACAAACTGTTTAGTCAGTATAACGTTCGTGTACCTTTTACTGAGTTTGAGTGTTCCCTTCTTCGACTTCTGAACGTTGCTTCTACCCAACTACACCCAAATTCATGGGGTTTTATAAAAGGCTTTCAAATTCTATGTAGCTTTTTTGGCATTGTTCCCTCCTGTCCCAAGTTCTTTTACTTTTTCCAAGTGAAAGTTGTTCGCCCCCTGGGACTTATCCCTATCAATAGTGGAACAGGTCGTAAGCTGATGAGGGCTTACACCTCTTCTCTTAAATTGTTTAAGGATCACTTCTTCTGCCTGTTTAGTGATGAGGGTAACAAATTCTATTTGGATGACAACAAGAAACTCACTTTCCCTATTTACTGGTCACCTTGTCCTCGTGCCATTCTTGCATTTGACTCTGACTATTTATCTCCCGAGGAGCATATTGAGGTGACGTTTTTAGAGAAAGCTACCGGGCTCAAGTGTGCTGATTTGATTAAGTTAGAGGACAAACCTGCTGACCTTAGGGAATATATTGGTATGCTTTGTATGATCTCCTTCATTTGCATATGTTATTTGTGGTTTTAACTTTGTCTTCTTTTTTATGGCAGAGCAAATGGCTACTGGCTTGGATAGGAAAGCCCTTGCCAAGAGGCTGGCAGCTCAGAGAGCCGGGAAGGCAAAATCTGATAAAAAGGTCGAGCAGTCTGGCGGTGAGGTCGGGCAAGGTTCCAAAGTTCCAGATCCTCTCCTGAAATCTTCAACCCAGGTAACCGAGAAAGCACCTTCGAAAGAGACTTCTTGAAAGCGACCACGTGACTCAAGGCCGACCTTGGACCTTGAGAGGAGCAAAGGTCCCGAGCTATCTACTGAGGGGAAGATCCCAATCTTCCAGGAGTTTGTTGGATCGGGTCCTTCCATCTCTTCTCTGTGGGATAATCATTTCAACATTCATCAGGTTATTGATTCCAACCTGATCCTAAAAAATGACGTTAAGAAACTAGATGACTGGGGCCCGCATTCTGCCCACTTGATGCTTCAACATATTGGTCTTAGGATGGCTGCGCTTGGTCGGTATTTGGAGAGACAAGCATCCACCAGCTCTGGTCGTGAGCAGGAGTTGTTGACCTCTATTGATAATTTACAGAAACAACTTGTTGAATATGAAGGGATGAAGACCAAGGTGGCGGGTTTGGAAGGTCGAGTTGTGCTACTTGCTCAAGAAAATAAAGGTTTGAAAGAGGATAAGGAAACGTTAACCTTCAAGTTGAGCAGCGAAAAGGTTGCTAAGGAGAAGACCGAGCAACTCCTTTCTGAGGCTATTACTGCTCGTGATAAGATTGAAGCGGGGGCTGCTCAGACTTATGACCAAGGGTTTTCCCAAGCATTGGAGCAAGTGAAAGTGTTGTTTCCTAATGTGGATACTTCGCATTGTGATGTGCTGAAGGAAGTTGTCAATGGCACTCTGGTGGAGATAGTGTTGGATGAAGGAGGTGAAGATCCCAAAGGTTCCGAGGATATCGTCGGTCGAGGGGATGAAGATGAGGCTAAGACTTCAGAGGAGTCGATGCACAAAGACCAAGATAATGCTGCAAGTGGCGATGATGGTCAAGCTGAGGTGAACCCTGAAGGCCGAGGTGTATCTGTCGAGCAACCAATCTCCGAGCAAGTCCCACCTGCCTGATCCTACTTTCTGTATATTTCTTTTTGTTGATCTCCTTTGGGAGTTATGTAAAAAACTTATGTGATTAATGAAATTTCTGCACATTTTTATTTTCTGTAAACCGTCCAAGACCTCTTCATAGGAGTCTCCATTTTTAACTCCGTTTTTTTGTTTCACATTTAATGCTTCTCATTTCTCTCTTTAGTTCTCACATTATAAAAAGGGAGTTTGGCTTTCTTACTTCTGAACCATCCTTCTACTCTTTTTTGAAATGGACGAGTTGTTTGTAGATTTGAAGGTATTTCTGATATCAGTTAATCTGTTTGATCAAACCTATGATACTGGTTGGATCAACAGTTTAATTGATGTTGGAAATCTCTTCTAAGAGATGCTTGGATCAAACCGATTAACTGAAGGACAGAGGAGCAATGTCAAATTCTATTTCATAGAGTCTTGCGTTGTTTCTTCTTATGCCAAAGATGGGAGGCCAAGTTTGGGAGGAAACCCAGTATTTGACTTCGGTTTTCTTGCATCTTCCTCCTTGGCTTTCGGGTACGCCGAGGATGCTTCTACATGCAAATTGGTGATTGCAACCTGCTCAAGTCGGAGGAAAGTTTTCTAGGAACTGGTCTCCAACTTGGAAGTGGGTATTGTAGGGGTAGTCTTCTGGTGTAATCCTATTGTCTTCCTGAGTAGCATCAATTTTGATTTATTTTGTATTGTCGTTGCTCCCTTTGTAATCTTGTGGGTGGTTGGTAGTCTTCTGGTGTATTTGACGTTTCTGAATGTTTTTAGTTTGATAAATCCTAGTTCATTCTTTCATTTGGCATACCTCTACGCAAAGTTGATATTCTTAATACGTAATGAACTTTAAAAGGGAGGTGGCACTCGTCTGATGTCAACTCGGAGTGATGGAGGAATTCTACTCCAATAACTTAAATAAACTTACTGGAAATAACCAAGTGAAAAACCTGGAATCTTTGAAGCAGAGGTGACACTCTTTTGGTGTCAGCTCGGAACGATGAAGGAATTCTCCTTTAATAAATTAAATGAATTTAGTAGAAATAACCAAGTGAAAAACCTGGAATCTCGAAGCAGAGGTGACACTCTTCTGGTGTCAGCTCGGAGCAAATGAAGAAATAACTTAGATTAATTTATTTAGAAATAGCCGAGTGGATAGCCTGGAATCCTGAAGCAGAGGTGACACTCTTCTGGTGTCAGCTCGGAGAAATGAAGGAATAACTTAGATAAATTTAGTAGAAATAACCAAGTGAAAACCTGGAATCTTTGAAGCAGAGGTGACACCCTTCTGGTGTCAGCTCGGAGAAATGAAGGAATAACTTAGATCAATTTAGTAGAAATAACCAAGTGAAAACTTGGAATCTTTGAAGCAGAGGTGACACTCTTCTGGTGTCAGCTCGGAGAGATGTTTTGGCGAAGCAATTCTTCCTTTTGGAGAGAGGTTACAACTCGTTACCCCAAGTTTTGGACTTGGTTTTTAGAGTATGATCTTGTTACCCTGAGATGCAACTCAGTTTTTAGAGCATGTAGTGGCGAAGCAACTCTTCCCTTTGGAGAAAAGATTTTAACTCGTTACCCAAAGTTTTGGACTTGGTTTTTAGAGTGTAAGCTCGTTACCCTGAGATGCAACTCAGTTTTTAGAGCATGTAGTGGCGAAGCAACTCTTCCCTTTGGAGAAAGATTTTAACTCGTTACCCCAAGTTTTGGACTTGGTTTTTAGAGTGTAAGCTCGTTACCCTGAGATGCAACTCAGTTTTTAGAGCATGTAGTGGCGAAGCAACTCTTCCCTTTGGAGAAAGATTTTAACTCGTTACCCCAAGTTTTGGACTTGGTTTTTAGAGTGTAAGCTCGTTACCCTGAGATGCAACTCAGTTTTTAGAGCATGTAGTGGCGAAGCAACTCTTCCCTTTGGAGAAAGATTTTAACACATTACCCCAAGTTTTGGACTTGGGTTTTAGAGTGTAAGCTCGTTACCCTGAGATGCAACCCAGTTTTTAGAGCATGTAGTGGCGAAGCAACTCTTCCCTTTGGAGAAAGATTTTAACTCGTTACCCCAAGTTTTGGACTTGGTTTTTAGAGTGTAAGCTCGTTACCCTGAGATGCAACTCAGTTTTTAGAGAATGTAGTGGTGAAGCAACTCTTCCCTTTGGAGAAAGATTTTAACTCGTTACCCCAAGTTTTGGACTTGGTTTTTAGAGTGTAAGCTCGTTACCCTGAGATGCAACTCAATTTTTAGAGCATGTAGTGGCGAAGCAGACAGATCAGATATGCAACATAAGGAGTTTATTTCTGGTTTATAGTCTAGATTAAGCCTCGTTAAAACCTTTCCTGGCGAAAACCCTCCTTAGGGATAAAAAACCAAGATAGGAAAAAGAGTGCTTTACCCGACTGTCATCATACAATTTAGGTCAACTGAAGTAAAATCTCAGGTGTTAGCATTCCACGTCCTAGGTATTTGTCTTCCAGTTAGATATTCAAGTTCATATGCTCCTCGTCCTATTTCATTCCTGACTCTGAATGGGCCTTCCCAATTTGGGGCGAGCTTTCCATGTCTAGGATCTTTTCGTGCTTGTTCAATTTTTCAAAGGACTAAGTCTCCTTTTCTGAATTTCCGAGGTTGTACATTTGTGTTATATCTTCTTGTCGACCTGTCTTTGTAAACTTGTTCTCTGAGGTGAGCTATTTCTCGTTCTTCTGTTAATAAGTCAAGCTTGGCTCGAAGATTTTCTTCATTGTTTGCAGAATTATGTTCTTGTACACGAGGGCTGGTGAAGGAAATTTCCACAGGGATCATCGCGTCACTTCCATATGTCAGTCTGTATGGTGTTTCTCCTGTGGTAGATTGAGGTGTAGTGTGGTAGGCCCAAAGTACCATTGGTAACTCCTCGGACCATCTTCCCTTTGACTCTCCCAATCTTTTCTTCAATCCATTGAGGATTATTTTATTTGCGGCTTCGGCTTGTCCATTTGTTTGTGGATGTTCGATGAAGTCTTGGCATGAAAAATGTTGTATTCCTTGCACAGGTCGGTGAACTCTCTGCAGTTGAATTGCTTCCCATTGTCAGAAATTATCGTATTTGGAATGCCATGTCGGCAAATGATTTGTCTCCAAACAAATTTTCTTATCTTTCCTGTCGTAATGGTTGTTAATGGTTCAGCTTCGATCCACTTTGTAAAGTAGTCAATGGCCACCACTAGATATTTGACCTGCCTAGGTGCCAAAGGAAATGGGCCTAGGAGATCTATCCCCCACATTTCGAAGGGCCATGGAGAGGTGATACTGTGAAGTTCCTCTGGGCTTATGAAACTTACTTTAGAAAACTTCTGACAAGCATCACATTTTTTGACAAACTCTTTAGCATCTGCTCTCAAAGTTGGCCAGTAGAATCCGGCTCGTAGGATTTTTACGGCTAAAGACCTAGCTCCTCCATGACTTGCGCAAACTCCTTCGTGCACCTCCTTTAGAATAAAATTCTTTTGATCCGTGGGGATGCATTTGAGTAGCGGTGAAGAGAATCCTCTTCTGTAGAGCTGGTTATTTATAATAACGTAGAAGCTGGAATAATAAGCTATCTTGCGTGCTTCTACTGGATCTGAAGGTAATTTATTTTCCTGGAGATACTGAAACAATGGGGTTATCCAAGAGTTTATATAATTGATGTTTGTTACCTCGATTTCTTCGATGCTTGGTTTCTGAAGAGTTTCCTGAATAACTGTTTTGTTGCATCCCGACTTTTTGTATTGGCGAGCTTTGATAGCAGGTCGACTCTTAGGTTCTGTTCTCTGGTTATGTGTTGAATTCTGAATCCTGCAAAGTTGGTTATTAAAGTTTTTACTTTGTTTAGGTACCTGGTAAGCTGAGGATCTCTAGTTTGATATTCCCCTCCGACTTGCCCTGTGACTAGTTGAGAATCGCTAAAGACTGTTATGGAGGTTGCTCCAACCTCCTTAGCTAGGAGTAGCCCTGCAATGAGGGCTTCATATTCTGCTTGGTTGTTGCTTGCTTTGAACTCAAAACAGAGTGCTTGTTCTAGGACTAAATTGTTAGGTCCTTCTAGAATTACGCCAGCTCCACTTCCTTTGATGTTTGATGCTCCATCCACATAGAGAGTCCAGAACTGCTCTCCTTGTTTTTCTTCTGCTAGTGTGAGCTCTACCAGGAAGTCTGCTAGGATCTGTGACTTAATTGGTCCCCTTGGATGGTAGTTTATACCGAATTCTGATAGCTCCACCGACCATCTGATCATCCTTCCTACTAGCTCGGGTTTATGCAAGATCTGCCTTATGGGTTGATCGGTTTTTACCACTATCTGACGAGTCTGGAAATATGGCCTAAGTCTCCGTGCTGCTGTTATTACTGCAAGAATTACCTTCTCAATTTTCTGGTACCTTATCTCAGGGCCCTGCAGAGCTCTACTCACAAAATAGATTGGTTGTTGTCCATCAGGATTTTCTTGAACCAAAACTGCGCTGATAGCTTGTTCGCTTACTGCTAGGTATACTAGGATTTCCTTTTCCGGATCTGGTTTCTTCAAAATGGTAGGTTGTGATAGGTAGGTTTTGATTTGCTGGAAAGCTTGTTCGCACTCTTCTGTCCACTGGAACTTACTTCCTTGTCTAATAGACTGGAAAAAGGGTCTTAAACGTTCCCCAGATTTAGACAAAAATCTGGACAAGGCTACAACTCTTCCAGCCAGTCTTTGTACTTCTTTCATGTTGGATGGGCTTTTCATTGCTAAGATAGCTTGGCATTTCTCTGGGTTCGCCTCGATTCCCCGGTCAGTTAACATGAAACCGAGGAACTTTCCCGAGTGAACAGCAAAAGAGCACTTCTCAGGGTTGAGCCTCATATTGTATTTCCTGAGCTGGTTAAATATTTCTTGGAGATCATCAATATGCTGTCTCTCTGTTGGAGTCTTGACCACCATATCATCAATGTAGACTTCTATGTTGCGTCCGATTTGCTCCGCAAATACCTTGTCCATCAGTCTTTGATATGTTGCCCCGGTATTTTTTAATCCGAAGGGCATGACTTTGTAACAGTAGTTGGCCATATCTATGATAAAAGCTGTTTTGTTTCATCTACTGAGTTCATTCTGATCTGATTGTAACCCGAATAAGCATCCATAATGCTGAGGTATTTGTAACCAAAAGCTCCGTCGACTAGGTGATCCACGCTGGGGAGTGGGTAGGCGTCTTTAGGACATGCTTTGTTCAAGTCGGTGAAGTCAGTGCACATCCTCCACTTCCCATTGGACTTTTTGACCATGACAACATTCGCAAGCCACGTGGTGTATTCAATCTCCCTGATGAAACCAGCGTCTAGCAGTTTCCTTGATTCTGTTAATGCTGCATTCCTGCGTTCCTCGCCCAGTCTTCGTTTCTTTTGGGAAATGGGTTTGATTTTTGGATCGATCATTAACTTGTGACATACAAAATCCGGGTCGATCCCTGGCATGTCTGCGGGAGTCCAGGAAAATAAGTCAGAATTTTCTTTTAAGATTTTATTACCTAGTATTCTTCCTTGGGTGAGAGACTTGTCCCGATCCGAGTTGTTTTATCTGGCTTGTCACCGATTTGGACAATTTTTAGCTCCTCGGTAGGTTGAGGCCTTCTATCCGAGAAGTCGATTCTTGGGTCCAGCTCGGTAGAGTGGATCCTGAGTTCAGCTCCACAATCTTTGTTGGAAGATCTCCTTGTTTCCAAGCTTTTTACATAACAGCGCCGAGCTTCGTCCTGTTCGGCTCTCATAACTCCTATCTTTTGGTCATCAACAGGAAATTTCACAGTTAAATGGGGATTTGAGACAATTGCTCCCAAAGCATTTAAGGTGGGTCTTCCAATAATGATATTATAAGAAGTAAGAGCATTAACAAGCAGATATTTTACATTTACAGTTTTGTAAACCCCATCAGACTCAAAGGTCGTTTGAGATTTACATAACCTCTTACCTCTACCTGTTCTCCCGCGAATCCTACCAGGCTTCCGTCAAAAGGATGAATAGTATCTGTTGGGAGGGAAAGATTCTCGTAGGTCTTCCAGAACAAAACGTCAGCAGAGCTTCCTTGGTCGATCAAGACTCTTCTGACCGAGAAGCCTTCAATGTTTATTCGGACTACCATTGGATCGTCTTGATTCATGTCCTTTAAACCTGCGAAATCCCTGTCAGAGAATGAAATGACAGGATGGGATTTACCTGATTGATTCCGTTCTAATTTATTTACGGAACAAATTGTTCTGAGGTGTCTCATTCTGGAAGAGGAGGTGGGTCCACCTCCTGCGAATCCTCCTGATATGGTGTGAATGGATCCGGCTCTTCTCCTAGGTGTGCTTGGTCCGGGGTTCCTTTCAGGGGATAAGTCCCTGTTCCTTCTACGATCATAATCTACCCGAGCTGTTTCTCTTTTATTTTTCTGCTTGCCATCATATACGTATCTCCCTTTTTGTCCGATCAACCCCCTCAGGGGTATCCTTAGGGGGTGGAGGGAGTTCTATGATTCTTGAGTTATATACATCGCACAAGATTTGACTTCTTCTAGCATTTAAAGGGGTGAAATGATAAAAAAATTGGGCCTGGTTTGGGTGGCCTAGCCGACCTTCCATTTTTCTTTCCTGGATGGTTCTTGAAATTGAAGGCCCCCTTGTTGTTTTGTTGGTTATTGTGATGGGATGAGCCGTCTTTTTCTAATGGTTTTGTTAACATCGCCCGAAGACGTCTTTTGGCTACAGCTGCCTCTTCTGCATCTATCTGACCCGAGGCTTTGCGTCTGAAATCGGCTATGTCAGTTGGTTTTGACTTGGCTAACTCGTCTGCGAACTGGCCTTCTTTTACTCCGTTGATGATTGCTCTGAGATGTATCTTAGGATCCAGCTCTTTTACCTGCATGGCTTCTCTGTTGAAACGATTGATGTAATCCTTAAGTGGCTCGTCGTCTCCTTGAAGCATGCTAAATAGACCGTCCTCCGTTTTCTTAAAGGGACAGCTCGACGAGAACTGGTTTTTAAAGGCTGTGCTGAATTCCTCAAAATCTCTAATTGATCCGTGAGTCAGAGTTGAATACCACTGTAACGTGGGTCCTGTCAAAGTCCCTGGAAAAATCTTACACAAAACAGGATCAGTAGCACCTGTTGTGAGCATTATTGTGTGGAATCTAGTAAGGTGTGAATTCGGATCAGTTGTTCCATCGTAGACAGGTAGGTCAGGAAATTTAAAATATCTTGGTAAAGGAACAGACATTATATAATCAGTGAAAGGATGAAAACGTGAATCAGAATGATTATTTTCATGAACCTGGGATCCTGAACGTTCTGAGGGAGTTTGAGTCCCTGAAGAGTACGCGTCCTCCTCCTCTTCCCGAGAGTCTCGCGTATCATTCAGTTTCTCTCGCATCACTCTGTTTTCCTCCAAGACCCTCTGGTTCTCCTGTCTGAGTTGTTCGAGCTGTTGTGTCAGCTTTTGCAATGTTGGTCCGTCCTCGTTGGCGTTAGACCTTGTTTTTACCATCTTTTGGAAATTCTTGTGGTACTCTGGGAGAGTTTTACCAGAGCCCCACGGTGGGCGCCAAATGTTCTTACAAAGCCTAAATTCTACTCGGATGGTACAACTAGGCTAAGTGAAGAAGCTAGTGTGTGTGTTCTAAAGGTGCTTATGCCCGTCCTTTTATAGGTGCTGGGGGCGTCTTCTTATTATGGCATGATTTGTTGATTGGGAGACATCATGCGTTGATCCTGTCATTAGATTGCTTAACATGAGCTCTTTCCTTTTCTGTCCGATTCCCTTCTTTATTCAAGCCTGAGATCCTGCTTGGGTGCGTCAGGTCTTCCTTTCCGAGCATGTCATACCGAGCATACCATGCCGAGTGTACTCTAGCCGAGCTAGGCAGGTACGTAACAAATATTAATAATGAGAAATTAATTCAATGATAAAATTCTTTGAAAAAATTAACATAAAGACATTTACATCTTGAAAGATTTTTTTTTAAAAAAATAATTACTGTTACATCGTGTGTAACACAATTCATAGGAAGGGTGTGTCACACTTAACAGTGAACAAGACTTTTCATGGGTTAGAGGTGCTTGTAGAGCGGTGAAGACTTAGGATTGAAGAGGTCAAATACCCTTTCCGTGTGGTGTAGATAGGTCCAATTCAATTCGTTCCACATTTCCACCTTTGATAAATGCAGGCTGCACCATAACAAGGGGAATTTGTAGGACTTTTCTTTATTCATTTGACTAACCATGTATGAGATTAAATGAGTGATCATATTATGCCTAACTAAGTTTGAAAATTATTGTGGCCTATGGAAGTACACCAGCCAGCACCAACCAATTAGGATTGTTCATATACTATTCTGTACCACTCCAACCAGGTAAAGTCTTGATTGACCAAAATGAGTTATTGTGATTAAATGTCAAGGATGGAATTGAATTCAACAATTAGCATCCAAACAGGACCGAAACTACTCATAGCTTAAGCTTACCGTCAACTACGCCTAATGGTCCTCTTCCTATCTCATAAATTGTTTGTACCAGACTACCAGTTATCATGTGTCCTGCTGGCAACTTGGCATTGGTTCAATCAATTCCTTTGGACTATGCGGGTTGTGGTAAAATGAAAGTAAACTGTAATATGAACTATGAAGCACCAAGTTGGTAAACTCCTATTTACATAACTTTATTTTATTAAAAGAATAAAATTACTCTGAAGAAAAAAAATTATATTTAAAATCAAAGTAAGTCGGCAAACAAAATTCAGTGAACAGATTTCTTTAGTCACTTGAATATTTTATAAATTTTAATAATTTCCCATTTTTTATTCTTAAGAATAATTAATTTCAACAATAGTATTTGATATATGTGGCTGGATAATTATTAGGGTGTGTTTGATAAAATTAGTTGATAAACTAACTTTTAGCTGATAAGTTAGTTACTACACGATAAACTCATAGTCAATAAGCTTCGAGTTGATAAGCTAGATTATTGAATTAAAACATTTGATAAAACTAGCTGATAAGTTAGGTAATAAATGTAAAATGACATAAAAAAAGTCGTAAAAAGAAGACAAATTGTAAATTATATTAAAAAATGAGGAATAAAAATGGAAGTAAAATAAATAAGTTATAAGCTACACACTACAAGTTATAAGCTAAGGTCCCGTTTGGAAATACAACTTATTTAAGTGCTTATCACATAAGCTCTTATTTAATAAACACTTAATGAATAAGTTCTTAAAAAAATTGATGAAAATTGAAAAGGGTGCAGTGTACTTAAATTATCCATAAGTTATTATTTTATAAGCTATTCTCAGGAGTTTATTGAAATAAGCTGAAAACAGCTTATAAGCACATTAGAAGCTCTTTTCATAAATTTAGCCAAATTATTACATAAGTGCTTATGTCATAAGATAAGCTCAAATAAGCTCTTCCAAACAGCACCTAAAGGCTCTTAAAATAAGCTAAAAATCAATACCTTATTACCTTATTAAAAAAATAAGTTAGTGGTTAGTTTCATGGACTTATGAAAAACACGCTATTAGTAAAATTTATCTTTTCATCACTAGTGCTTATATTATAATTAAAAAAAAAAAACAGTGAATGCTAGTCTTTCTCTTTGGCCAAAAGGCAAGAAAAAGGAAGGTCCACAAAAGAAAGTGTTAGGTTATTGTTTTTAATACCATTAAGTTAATATTCCACTTTGTCATTGCTTTTTTTTTCAAAATCTTTATAATTTTATTATTTCAAAATAAGCATAGGTTGCACCTAGGCTCCTCCAGCTTCTAAATTTCTAATTGAATAAAACACCAAATTAAGAACTAAACTAATTTTTAAATATTAATAAAAATAGTATAATAATACTCCCTCCGGTCCTATTTATAAGACAAAGTTTGACATTTTTCAATGGTCCTATTTATAAGACAAAGTACACAAATCTAGAAACATTTATTGTTTTTTCTCATATTTGTCCTTGTTGACCATTAAAGGTTTCAAGGTGACACAATTACCATGATAGTGACATTTAATTTTAAATAGGGGTAAACTTGTAATTTTATAGACTAATTTCTTGAAAATCAACACAATGATTACTTCTCTTAACAAGTGTGTTTTTATCTGAATTGTCTTATAAATAGGACGGGAGGGATTAACAATTTAAAACCCCGGTTTCCTCCTTGTTTCGTTACAAAGAAAGAGGTCATTTCACAACAAGTATCGCTCCCAACTAGACATTTGTTGAAAACCAAAAAGTCGCCAAATTCATTGATTCTACCTAAATCCCTGCCGAAACTAATTAACAAAAATACCACACCATATCTTTTTTATTATTATTTAAATTTAAATGATACCACCACATCTTATCTTTTATGTAATAGAACTTCAGTGAAAAGAAACAAGCTCCTTCTACCATAACTCCTAATCATAATCCTAATTACGTTTAAATTCAAATTTGAGCACTGTGTTTTTTTTTTCTTAATTTATTTCTATCAAGTAGTGCCAGAAGAGGAAGGGAACCCAAAACCAAAAACAGAATAGGGTCCAAAAACAAATAGAGGACCTTGCACCTTGCTGTGTTCTAAACTCACAAAGATCTTGTTTGGTAGCGCTTATAAACCCAAACCATAAAGTGAAGATTCCATTGGTCATTTTTTTTGTCTGTCGCCGGAAAAATTCACCGTTTGTTTTGACTCCTTGGAAAACACGATCACCGTCACCAGAACTCCTTCTCGCAGCTCAGAAGCTGGGGTGTTGTTTTTCTCAGCTTTCCATAGAAAAAGCTTCCATTTTTGCTCAGATCTTCATCTTGGTGCCGGCTATTCCTGGTAAAGTTTTCAGTTTCTGCAATTATTTGTCTTTGCAGTTTCAGAATCGAAAAATCCAAAACGGAAACTTGAAATACTAGGATTGTAACTGAAACTCATGTAACCTTATTTCCCTTTCCCCTTCTTTTCCGGAAGAAAGGTAAAACAAAAATAAAAATAAAAGGGTAAATAAATTTATGATCCTTGGTCACAGTATATCTGAGAGCTTCAATTTAGAGATAAAGATGCTGGAAATTGATGAATGAATCGAGTTGATGTTAGTTGGTACAAGTACAACTATTTTGTCTTTACTATGCTGGAGAATTGTGCCTTTTTTTATTTTTGCTTCAAAACAAGCTTATCATTGATTTATCCTTTTGCTTTGAAAGCATTTTTGTTATTAGAATATATGATTGTTAATAAATCAAGAAATCGAAAGTATTTGTTGAAATATGCAACATTTAATGTTTCAATACCAACTTCAAAATCAGCACTTTCCAATGAATATTTTTCATTTTTGATTTCTTAACTAATGCAAAATAAGATAACCCAAATATGGTAAAGTTTTATATCTCTTCTTTCTTTCCTTCCTTGTATTTGAATCTTTTTATGGTAGTTCCTGTATTTACATAGAAACTGCCTTATGCATCATGGTTTTGTAGTTGTTTGGGGGTCATTATCCTGTGTGATGTGTATCATCTTTTGTCAAGTAGATCACATGAGTTGCTAAACTTGTTGAGTTATTTTCGGAGGTTATTGCGGAAAAGTTCATGCTTTTCTCGCATATGGTTCATTTCACTCGTTGTCTTTCGTCAAGGCCTGCTAGCTAAATCTGATTCCTTTGCTGTTGCTTCTAGGAAACTTCTAGCTCATTTACAGACGGTGCCTTCTAGAGGTGCTTTCGCTTCCATAATTTTCATTTTATATGTTGGAAAAGTTCAACAGAATGTCAGTATAAGTTGCAATGCCACTTTGTCTGTGGAATACCTTCCTAAATAGAACTAATCTGACTTGCAAATCTCACTGATATATTGAGGATTTGAGGTGATATTAGGGGATATTGTTTCGCAAACAATGCAGTCTTTTTCTCTCATAAGATAATTATCCCTTATGTCCTTTTGAAATTTGAATCATTATCCAGTTCCATTTATTAATGTATCTTTATTTTCCCCTTTTCCCTTCAGCAGGTCTTTCATTCTTTAAAAGGCATATCTGTTTCTTATAAGGAGGATATGTTCCAGTTGATAAAGGGTGAAGCATAATTTCTGCATATAGTTTTATGAGCATACAGCTACAGAAGTTCCGATATCAATGGGGATCATCACTCGCAGGTCTAACCATCAGTGATAGCTAACTTTGTTATTTTGTTTGTTCTGAGAAATTTTGTATATGCTAGTTAATGTCATTATTCATTAACACCATTCAAGTGATGTTTCTGTTTTTCATTGGCTGCAGTTCTACTGGTAGAAAACCAAGTGAAATTATGAGGCTTTTTGTGACAACTTTTATTGGAGTAGTTTTTGGCTTCTTTATAGGAGTATCGTTTCCAACATTGTCATTAACCAAGGTGCAGACTGAGCTATCTTCTTTCTTCCTCTTTATATGTGTACCTTCTGTTGAAGTAAATTTTTGTCAATGGTTTTATGTTATTGGACTTAATAATCCAATGCTAATAGTGCATAACAATTTGCAGCTAAATCTGCCATCTGGTCTGCTTCCCTCCATTGATCTCTCTTACATTGAAGACAGATATACAGGTCGTCATGCTTGGTCTTTTATGAACAATAGTAAGAGAAGTTCATCACCACATCACTTATCAAATGATACATCAAAGGTACACATTGTATCCTGTCATCATTATTATGGACATTTTAAGTTCCTGAGTTTACAAGGATCAAGGTAGTTAATGACTCTATGGCTTCTATGATTGAGAGGAAATAAGATATTAGGCCTTCTCTTACCCACAAATTCCCATTATAATGACATTTTCATATGCTTGCTCATTAATACACTACTGTCTGCTGATATGAGAGTCCAAGAATGATTTTGTTTAATATAATATTGGGCGTGTATTGATCCATCTCTTGCACCTTGTTTTCTTGTTTCTCTTCAGATTTGGGTTCCATCAAATCCAAAAGGTGCAGAAAGATTACCTCCTGGCATTGTTGAAGCTGAGTCAGATCTTTATTTGCGGAGATTGTGGGGTAACCCCAATGAGGTGTGTATCCAATGTGGCTACGATCTCCAAATGTCATAAGAAAACTACTTTTTATGGGCTTGTTTGTTTACAGTTTTTAAAACTATTTTCTGTTTTTAAAAACAGAAAATTGAAAAATTTATTTAACAAACAATTTCTAAAAACCGTTTTGAAAAGTGTGACTGTTTTTTAGTTTTTAAAAACCAAATTCTGAAACTATTTTGAGATGTTTTGGAAAACTGTTTTTTAGTTGTTATATTTTTGTGTTGAAAATACTGTAAATTAATCATTTCATTTAACAAAAAACAGTTCTTAAAAACTGTTTGTAAAACAGTTTTCAAAAACTAACAAACAAAACTGAATCCAACACGCCACTTTTCTTCTAAGATAGCTTGCCTTTTGCATGCATGGAAGTAATGTAGCTACATACAGATTAAGGGCCTGTTTAGTGTTATGCGATAGTAATTAAAACTAGCAAAAGAAGTCTTGCGTATATTAGGCTAGATTATTTGCTTGCTTATGTGAAGGAAAATATATAAGTCTCATTGGATAGAGAGGTTAATTAAGTTGACAATTGCAGGATTTAACATCCAAGCCAAAGTACCTTGTAACCTTCACCGTTGGCTATGCTCAGAAAAATAATATTGATGCAGCTGTGAAAAAGGTCTCGCTTAGTTTCTTCTTTTCTCTGTTTGTGCATGCTTGTTTATGTGTCTTTTAACTAAAAAATTGCTTGAACAGTTGTCGGGGAACTTCACAATCCTACTATTTCATTATGATGGCCGAACAACTGAATGGGATGAATTTGAGTGGTCAAAGAAGGCTATTCATGTGAGTGCTCACAAACAGACCAAATGGTAAGAAGCCACTGGGTGTTCATAAATTTTGAATGACAAATTTTCAAAGTGACTTTTGCAATTAACAGTGTTCATTATTTACCTAATTAAAAGTGATTTGCTATTACAATTTTGTTATCATATTGACCATTTGAGTTTTTGCCCTCCTAGGTGGTATGCCAAGCGGTTTCTGCATCCTGACATTGTGGCACCATATGACTATATATTTATATGGGATGAAGACCTAGGTGTTGAGCATTTTAATGCAGAAGAGTGAGTATTTGATATGGGAGGGATATTTTTTAAAAAGGTTTTATTTTTTTATTAAAGTTTCATATGCCTCTCTTATTTCAAGTACAGGTACATAAAATTGGTGAGGAAGCATGGCCTGGAGATTTCACAACCTGGTTTGGAACCTAATAAAGGGTTGACATGGCAAATGACAAAAAGAAGAGGTGATCGTGAAGTTCACAAGTAAGAATGATTGTAGTCTTGTACCAGTTTTCTTGTGGTTCATGTTATTTAAAACAATATGCATTAACTGTTTATTTTCTTGGATTTCCATTAGAGTGACAGAGGAGAAAGCAGGATGGTGTTCTGACCCCCATTTACCTCCTTGTGCAGCGTAAGTAATGGCTTAATGTATTAATATTGTATTGTCCAGTCCACTGAGCTGTTAATATTGTATAATGGTAGAGTCTCATCTTAGATGGTTTGGGCATTTGTGGAGAAAACCTAAACAAGTACTGGTGAGGAGGGTAGACCAAATGGAAGATAGTCCAATAGTTAAGGGTTGAGGGAAACCAAGGAAAAATATAAACCAAACCATTGAGAAAGATTTATATTTAAATGGTTTATCATTAGGCTTGAACTGTGATGGAATATTATGGTGTCGCTTGATCCATGTAACTAATCCCACCTAGTGGGGAAAGGCTTCATTGTTGTTGGTTGTTGTTGTATCTGGTCTACCAATCTGTGTCTAATTGTGTTATCACTGTCGTATGAATGCAGGTTTGTCGAGATTATGGCTCCAGTGTTCTCGCGTGATGCTTGGCGCTGTGTGTGGCATATGATTCAGGTTAATGGTTAATCCTCTTTGTTTTAGAGGGTGCCCACTGATTAGTTGGTTAATGATTCATTCAGCACTTAATAAATTATAATTGTACCACTCTTTGCACTGCAGAATGATTTGGTCCATGGCTGGGGTCTTGATTTTGCTATTAGAAGATGTGTTGAGGTGAGTCCATTCCAACATTTTCTCAAATAATCTAATTTCTTGACTAGTTAGGCCTCGTTTGGGGTGGTTGTCAGTTTTTAGTTTTTGGTTTTTAAAAATTAAAATCAAATTCTTACAACTTAACTAAAAACCAAAAACCTCTTTTGTGGTTTTGAAAAAAGACTTTAAAACAATATTGAAAATAGTTAAAAATCCAACTTGCATCCCTTTTATCTGAACATGTTTTGTTTTGAAAATAAGATTTGAAAACCAAAAAGTAAAAACTGACAGGCAACTTCCCCAAGCGGAGCCTTAGTATTTACTTTTGCTGTGCGACCTTAGCAGAGGCACAACATGAAAGAAAAGAGAAGAAAAATTTAAAAATTGTAATCTATACATGCTATGGATTTTTAAACTATCCTCTTTTTTTTCTTTCTGATATAGCCTGCACATGAGAAGATTGGAGTTGTTGATTCTCAATGGATTGTTCACCAAGGTCTTCCCTCACTAGGGAATCAGGTAATTTGTTTGCCAGGATTGTTCTTTAGACTTAATTACTTACAACAAAATGACAGTGTAAAATGCTTATTGAAATTTTCCTGTCCTTTGCAGGGTGAATCACAAACTGGGAAAGCGCCATGGATGGGGGTATGTTTTGTTTTCATATTTCATTTTGTTCGAGCATGTTTAGTTTAACGTTGAAACGTGGTAAACTCACGTTTCCAACGCTAGAAATAGTTGCGTTGCAGAATCCAAACTTGAGTTTGGCTATTTTCATCGTCAAACCAAACACACTTCATCCTTGTATTATTATATACTATTTGTCAGATTTCTTCCCCCATAATCATTGATATGATGGTATTTGGATTCATTTTTCTCACATTAAAAGTGTATTTAACTAACCAAGAAGCGTAGTCTTTTATCTTATGAAGTTTGTTGATGTTGTTGGTAGCAGGTGAGGGAGAGGTGTAAAAAGGAATGGACCATGTTCCAGAGTCGTTTAGCAAGTGCAGAAAACGCGTATTTCAAGTCCATGGGAGCTGATATGTCCAATTCCACTGCTCATTAGGCTACCAAAGTTGACTTGTACACAGCTATGCTACCATTATATTGCGTAGATTTCCACACCCCCTTCCCCCGCTTTTTTTTTAAAGAAAAGTATTCATATGTAACACTTGTTACATGCAATCATAACCTACAGTCCTAGCTAGGGACCGAACTTTAATTCAATGTAGAATTTTCCAGTGCTGAAAGTGAGTAGAAGAAAATTAATATTGCGGTATGAACATGATACAAGTTCTTGTAGGATATGGAAATGCCCTGTGTGTCCTTAAATTGGAGGTGACCCTCACACTCACAGGAAGCTCTAAGGGTATGTTTAGATTAATGGAAAAATAGAAGAGAATGAAATGAAATATTACCGGTTTTCATTGTGTTGATTTTAGTGAACGATTTTAGTTCATTTCAGCTCATATGTTTTCATTTCCCCTCCTCAATTTAGGCGTAGGAACCGGAATTATCATATTAAGTTATAATTATTTTTTTATTACTTTATAAGTAATGAAATGCAAATTTTACTCATAACATGTTTATATTATAATTTGATACTTTTTTTTTTTTGTTTTATAGAATAAGGAGTGTTGGTTTTGATTTGTGTAAATTTTTTTTCCCATTTACATCTTTCCAAATTTAAAATTTTAAAAAATGTTCTTACTAGTTACGTGATAAACTAAAATTATCAAGTATTATTCTATGTTATGTCACAATTTTCTGATAAACTAAAATTATCAAGTATTATTCTATGTTATGTGACAATTTTTTAATAAGAATATTTTTCAAAATTTTAGATTTTAGAAGCATGGAAATAAAAAATTCTGAAGACAAAGAATGATACACAGTGGATAAAGAATATAATAGGAAGTCAAAAATTTAGTTTTTATCAAAATAAAAAAATTAAGGGTTAAATATATTTTCTGTCCCGAAGTTTGATTCGAATTTGGTTTTAGTTCTTAAACTTTAAAATTGTTGGTTTGAATCACTCATGTTTTGAAATAACACATCACTCCTCTTAACATTGTTAATTTTGACGCTAACGTGACAAAAATGAATTTGTGTTAGTTTGTCCCGTCAGTTACAATGACCACGTTGTGTTAATTGAATTACACCTCAGCTCATCCAGTCAAATTTTATTTAAGGTTTTATTAAATTTAACTTCTCAATTTTCATGAATAGGGAAGGCCACAAAACTGATGGGATGAACTGTGTTGTAATTTAATTGCCTCATCATGGTTATTGAAGGTGACTGGACAAATTGACATGGAAATTCATTCATCACATCAGTTTTAAAGTTAACAGTATTAAGGGAAGGAACTAAAGTTACGTGATTTCCGAACATGAGAGATTCAAACTAACGGCTTTAAAGTTTAGGGACTAAAACCAAATGTGGATAAAACTTCATGGACTAAAAATATATTTAACCCAAATATTAATTACATCTGATTTAATCTTTAGTGTTTATTTGGTTTATAATTGAATAAAAGTTTTTTTTTGCTAAGCAAAAGAGATTAATTAAAGGGAGTACAAGGGGTACTCCAACCCATAGTACAAACAGAAACAAAAACAATGTAGCAAGAGCTGGGAAAGAACTACAAAATAATTACACCAATGTTAGAAATGAACACCACTGTAAAAAATCCATTGACCAGGAAGTATGCTCTGTCATCATACCGAACTATACATCATAGCTAGATTCCGCTGTCAGCCAAGAAAGTAACCATAATAACGAAGGCAACCAAAACCATAGCAATGAAAATCAGCAAATAGTCACCCAAGATTAAATAGCCCCACACTCCAAATTTAGACAGACCACATGTTCCAATTCCCAACTCGAAAATTGATAATAGAAAGCAGTATCCTTTCCTTTCAGTCATTTCCAAGACCGAAATTTAACCAAGTCAAGCACTTCAACAGGACTGATAAACTTATTAGAGAAAACAACTTCATTACGTGCTAACCATAAGCTCCACAAAACTGAAAACCAAATCACTGACCACCTATATCGATTTTTCAAATTGTTGTTTGGCAGTCCCAAAAACTGCTCAAAATGAGCAGAAAAATTAACATGATGTACAGAGTAGAATCCGCACCATTACACACACAACATCCAAGTCTGATACGCAAAAGGGCACTCAAAAAATATATGAGACGAAGTCTCTATCTCATGATTACACCAAACACATCCTGCATCAGAATTTTGTAAGATTCCTCTCTTGACGAGATTTGCTCTTGATGGAATTCTGTCAAACATCACTCTCCAAGCGAAGCAAGAGATCTTGAAAGGTACAAGAGAGCACCAAATAAAACGATGTAGAGGAATAACAATACAAATAGAAGCATTTCTAATTAAGTGATATGCTGACTTGACTGAATAGGAACCACCTGGGTCGACCTTCCACCTCAAAAAATCTTCATTACATGCATTAACCTGTATAGAACTAAGATCCAGAAATAACAAGGATAATTGAGAAATTTCCCATTGAAACAGTTGCCTCCTCTAGCTCCACAAAAGTTGATTTTAATAGTTAATGGTTTAAAATGAAAATGATATAATGAAAGTGATTTAAAATTAATTTTAACATAATTGATTATTAAACCAAACAAGTCATAAGATTGAAGTAGTGGCGAGGGTTTCAAATAGTGAAGTTCAAATTCTCTTGTCTCTAGTCTTTTAGCGGTACTAGGAAGAAAATGTGGACATCAAAACACCAAAAGAAAACGAGTTGAAAGAGAAGGGAGGACAGTCATTCTGTCATTGTCAAAATCGGGGTGGGACGCGTATCAGATATGCGGGTTCTAATTTTTCCGATCGTTTCGTTGCATTTAAGTTATCACATGTTTCAACTCTGCTGAATCTTCTAGACTCCTTTTCGTGGTTGCTGTGGCCACGGTTTTTTTTCGCCATCGTAAAAATAGTTGAACGTTAAATCAATTACTTGAACAACTTTATGTACGATTATGACAACTCAACTAGATTCTTCAAAATCTGAACGCCGTGTGTATGTTTTCAGAAACAAGAAACAACCAAAAACTTTTGGAATTGGAATTGGTTTCTTGTGTTGTGGGCATCCCCCTTTGCAGCGTAACCGGGTGAGGCGAGGCCTAGTGCAATTCTTCTAATTATATACTTCCTCCTCCATTCCTATTTATAATGGATTAAGGAAGTTGGTTAATTTAGTTGATTACAATAAATTTGTCATGAATGTGTATCATATTTACTAAACTACCCTTAAATTTATTGAGACTCATTATTTTTCTCTTTCTATTTAACTACTCAATTGTGTCATACTCTCTCTACTAATTAATTACCCACCTAACTCCACTAATAGGGTATTTTTGTCAAATAATAATTAATGCATGAGACAATCTGAAAAGGTTCTTATAAAAAGGACCAAGACTCACCTTCAAAAAGGTTCTTATAAATAGGACCGGAGGGAGTAGTAAATATAATTGCACACTACTAACGTTTCAGGTTCGAGTTCGTGGATGAAAAAATTCCTTTGAGAAAACTAATCTCATGATAATGTTAATGTTCCGACTCGAGCAGTTGTCTCACATGAAAAATACATGTAATTTACATTACATAAAAAAGGGTAAAATATGTTTTTGGTCCTTGTAAAATAGGCGAGTTTTGTTTTTAGTCCCTATAAAATTTTTCTTTAGTAAAGAGTCCTCCCAATTTTTTTTTTACAAATAGTCCCTCCCTTCAATTGGCGTGTGTTAGGTGCTGATGTGGCACGTTTTCTCTCTCCTAAGTGTCTATTATTGTATTTCTGGTGGTCTTAAACCGCCAAAAACATACACCCCTACCAAGGTTCTAAATCTCGGTTGCAGTCTCATTAAGGTTTTCACGGTTATGGGTATTGTAGCCGTTGTAATTCAGATTTCGGCACAAAATTATATTTAAATTTGTTATAATATTATATAACAAATTTTAATTTCCATCTCCCCAACCAACTATTGCAGTTGAATAGTCTCCCTTTCTCTACAACTCACTGACTAACTCCACAAAATGTTCTTCTCTCTTCGGTCTCATTTACTCGTTTCTCTCATCTCCCTGAAGGCCAGACACCTCTTTCTCCCTCTCCTTCCTCA